>CM076251.1:11143978-11231478 GCA_038380765.1 Odontothrips loti
AGTGTTACCCCTTTCCACAAAGTAGAGACTTCGAATCGATTTTAGCAGAAGTTGCAGACTATAAGGCACCTAACTTTGAGTCAAGTGGAAATATGCAACAAGGAATGTACAGACCTAAAGGCTGGATTTGGGACCAATTGTACAATCCAATTCATGTCCTCCTACGTGCTGTACATCGCAGGGACTTCCAGAATTCAATGGATCGGTTTACAGAGTAGTAAGTTTCCAGAGTCATCTCATTTTCTTCTCTTTATTGCAACATAAATTTATGTAGCACCGACTAATGTGTTATTCTTCTTGCAGTGTTCAACAAACAGGAAAATTTAAAGGTTCGGGCTCACCATGGCCTCCATTCAGAATGCCTGGCAAATGTCACCCAGCATATGAAGATCCAAGAAAGGTGTTGCAATCAAGAGTATTCCATGCATTTGCTTTCATTGTTCTGCACAAAGCTGTTCATGGACATGACGTGTCTGATCACGTCATTGCCTTGACCTTATACCTCCTTGAAATGGCTCTATCAATAGAGGCTGCTTCAGAGGAACCTAGTCAGGTATGATTATTTCTATTCTTTTGGTCATGGAGCTTCATGTTTGAAATTTAAAGGGACCTCTAATCGATTGATTATACTTTTCAGGTCTGTCAGGCTCCTCGACGACGAGAACAACATATTGTTAAAGATGGAGATCTCATGACATGGTATGACTCAGACTGGCTTTCAAGTAATTTACGCACCGTTGTGCATTCAGTCATTCTAAATGTGGAGCAGTCAACTTACGACAGTTCAGAAAGTAAGATTTAACTATAATCAACTATTTGTATTTGTTAAAATTTCTATGCGTTTTGGCTTCTTATTGTCTTGTTTTGCTTACTTTTGCTTTTTTTTATTTTTATTTTTAAATGAAGGTGCTCTTTGCTTGGGTTGGTTGGAAGTATGCAATTCTATGTGGATAACTGTCATCTATTTTCAAAACCAATCTTGTGATAAATTTCCTCCTATGTGATTCATTGTAATTTTAAATCATTAAAGTCCTTAATTTTTTTCTGAGGTAATTCCTAGTTTGAATTAGTGATTTAATGGTAAAGTGTTGCTTCATGAGAGGTCTGAAGACATGATAGACCTCAATCAAGTTTCATATCGTACTATTAACACATTAGTGTTATGGAAACACCTCTTAACTGACAGCTGCTGGTATGTTTTGGATTGCATGCATGACTAACAAAAAAATATTTGCTAATGTTCTTATGGACATGCACTTGCAGTTAGGGGTTTGCACCTATTCTACTTGAATTTGATCTGATGGAAGGTGGTAGTTTTAAATCCAAGCCAGTGTAACAGGTTGTAATTTCCCTGTAGGTGAGTGGGAGTCGTTGTCGCCGGATGGATGCCACTCACTGGCACTGGAGCAGCCACAGTCACTGGCATTGGAGCTGGAGAAGCCCCAGCGATACCGCGACGGCAACGGCCCACTCACTCTGATCCGCCCCCCTGCTCTCACTATGATCGCAGGCAGCTCCTCGAGTCAGGCTGGCGGCTTTAGCCTCCCTGCGCTTCCTCAGCCAGGGGTGGGAGATGGCACCATGGAGGTGGAGTCACCTGCTTCTCCAGATGAAGTTCCAGAGTTGGTGTTCTCTGGTGATTCAGAGGCATCTGCCAGTGAAGCGGCTTGCCTTGCTCTCGTGTCAGGTGGACGTAGCACAGAGGACGATGATAGTTCTGGTGAAATGGATGTGCCGCACTCAATGTCTCTTGCTGTTGTTGGTGAAAGGGCTGTGATTTCAGCAGATAATGGTGAGCATTTGTCATTTGTTATGGTTTTATTTATTACCAGCAGTCATTCAATTGTTCTTTTGTTCCAACATTGATAATAGACACAGGACTTGTGCCTGTTGGCATGCGTGCAGTTGAACCTGCTCCTTCTTCATCTGGCCGTAGCATGAGCTCCATGCCTGTGTGCCCAATTCAGCCTGCTGCTTCATCGTCAGGGAGTGATATGGTTGCATTGGGGGTCCAAGCTGTGGAACAAGCTCCATCATCTTCTGGGCGAAGCAAATTTTTCAAAAAGAAGCACAAGAAGCCGGTATGACCCAAATGCACTGTTTTAATACTTTTATTTTCTGTTACTTTTGATTCAAACCTAAAATTATGTATTTTATCCACAATGTGTCATAATTTTATTTGTTCATTTCAGGGCTCTGATAATGTTCATGTTTCTATGAGTGTGAATGAAAGCATAATTTCTCTCCTACTGAAACTGCACTCTAACCTTACTGAGACTCCGGACAGTTTCAATCCATATGAGGTAGAGAGGAAGGCAGCTCAAGCATCAGGTTCGACTGATGACCAGTCAAATGATTATATTGGAGATGGACCATTTTTTGTAGGAAAGTTACTGAAACACATAATGACTCTGGACCCGATGTGCAGGTAAAGAACTTCTATCCTTCATCCACATTGATGATGACAAGGTGTTGTGTTGTACTGATGTGTTCTGCATTTATTTTTTCCCAAGGGATGCTGTTTTTCAAATTCGGGAGAAATTATGGGGCAAGAAACCAGAAGAAAATAAGGATGAACAGCGGATGCGTGAGGATGAAGAGAGAGAGGAGAGAAGACGACGGGCCAAGGAAAGACAGAAGAAATTAATGGAAGAATTTGCCTCTCAGCAGAAACAGTTCATGGCCATGGCTATGGAAACAGGTTAGTTGACTCATTATTATTTTGTCAATTATGAAATGATTCAGAACCTCCTTAGCACTCTGTACATCTCCTGTTTTGACCTTAACTTCAGATGAAAATGGTATGGATTGGGAAGAAGATGAAAATGCCTCAGTGGTCAGCAAGAAAGAATATGATTGTGCTATTTGCAATCAAACGACTCTGAGCACTGCTGAAAACCCAATGGGCTTGGTAGTTTTACTCCAGGTACATTTTTGCTTTTCCCTCACATTATCTTTGAAATAAAATTGTACCACCACTAATTTATAAATGATTCGCAGCCCACCAGTGTTCTTGGACATAAACGAAGCAGAAAGGAATTTAAACTTCCTACTAACGATGAAGAACAAGCTTATCTGAAATTAAAGAACAAGTTATCAGATAATTTTGACAGAAGAGTTGAGCTCTTATCAGAGCAATTTGATGACGTGAGTGCATGTGCTTTGTCCTTTTTCTAAATTTGCTGCTGCTAATTTTTTGACAATCTTGTGTTGTAACGCACTCATTTCCTCTTTTATAGGGTTCATGGCAGCTCTCTGTTAATCTAGGGTGGGAAGGTGGTGTTCATTTGCAAACATGTGGTCACCATTTGCACTTAGAATGTCACAAATCCTACCTTCAGTCTTTAAAGAATCAACAGAGACAGCAACAATCGTTAGATGTTGATCACGGAGAATACTCTTGCCCTATTTGTCGGCAGTTAGCTAATTCAGTTTTACCACTGTCGCCAGAACTTGGTGAATGTTCTGCCATTGTGCGATCACGGCCGACTAGTTCTCTCTCTATAGTATCCGAAATCAGTCACCTTCTCCGTGAAAACCCATTGGTTGTTAAAACCTCCACATTGCCTGAAGCTATGGGCAAACTGATGGAAGACATGACTAATTGTACTTACCTTAAATATAAGCAAAAAAGTTCTAACACAACCCACCAGAGTCTGTTTTTATTTGTGGCTTCTATAGCCCGCACAAATCTGGAGTTGGAACTGGTTCAGAGAGGTGGAACATTGTGCACGGATCTGGAAAGTATTAACTCACCATTGACCCCAAAGCGTTCTTGCATTGTGCCTCTGTTGCACGTTTTGGCTATCCATGCACGCTGTCTGGCATTATGGCCAATGAGTAGACTATGGCAACAATTAGCTGGAGTAGAAATTGAGGCTGAAACCACAGCAATAGTTGCTCTGGAGAAAGAAGTACCTCTTTTGTTGCGGGATCCTACTGCTATTCTCTTACAACTTGTTCTTCTCCTGCCACTTCATATTGATGAAAGTAAGTTTTTCTGCTTCACAAATAGTTTTCCAAAGAAACAATGTTTGATTTTACAACTAATTTTCGCTATCCCTCTTTCCAGCTTACTTCCTTTGCGTTGTGAAGGTACTCTACAACTTGCTCTACTTTCAAGTGCTAGCACAAACGGCGTGCCGTTTATCAGATCGTGAACGACATGTATGGCGGGCAGCTTTTGAAAACAGACAGCCCTCTCTACATGAAGTGACAACCCTTGAAGCTGCTATGGCATTGATCATTCGCTTGCTGGAACCAAGTCAAATTTTCCTAGATACATCAGATGTGGATGCTGGTAGCTCTCAAGGTCACGCGAGCGGTGCCTCAACCCAACCTGGAGAATTTCAAAAGTCTACAAGCCTTGGTGTTAATTTATCTACCTCAGCTGCAGCTCCCAGCTCAAGCAGTATGGACTCAACAGAAATTCCACCTATGATTTTCTTACATCGTCGTAGTGTTGTTAGAGTGGATGACCCTGATTCGCCCCTTGAACCATTATCTGAACAAGAACAGAATATTCTGCTCAATAAGAAGGCATTAGAAAATGAAGTGAGTATTTCAGTTATAGTATAAAATTGATATTAACCTGGTATTAGCACACTTAAAACCCATTCTTTGACTCTGTAGGTTCAGCAATTATGCCTCCCATTTTTGAGAATAGCAGCCTTGTTGAGGCATCATTTATATGAGCAACCTCTTCCAGAAATTCAAGATGAAAATTCTGAATTTGTGCGTTTGGTATACTTCCTAGATCTGGTTGCAGAGGGTATGAATCTCGCAAGGTTAGTGTAGACAAAAAAGTAAAATGACTGATGCACTGAATTTCAATGGCACACCACTATTATTTCTTCTTCTGTCTAGGTTTAACTCCGCTGTGGTATTAAGTTGGCCTGCGCAAGATCCCAGCAACCCTAGCCATATGCCTCCTAAGGACTGGGCTGACCAACTAATAGCATTTGCCTGCAATGCTCAAATGACTGCTCGAGCTTTTCTTTTAGATCATCATAAGATTTGGAGTCAGCCAAGATTACTTAGTTTACCTCAAGTCTATGATGGAATATTTCAGGTACGCATTGTGATCTGCGTTTTTTATTTCATGGAACACATTATTCATAATTGTCAGTCTGTAGATGATTTTTTAAAACCAATGCTTATTTGCTTCTCCAGTACTATCTTCGTCGCCAGTGTGCTCAGTGTCATTCTGTTCCTCGAGAAACTACTCTTTGCCTCTTATGTGGCACTTTAGTGTGTTTCAAGGAAAATTGCTGTCAACAGGCAGATGTTTGTGAAGCAGTTCAGGTATGGCAATTTTTTTGTGTTTTTAAGGTTTAGTAATATTTATGATCAATATTGTTAACAGATTGTGTAAATGTCTATTTGTTGTAGCATGCGGAGGTGTGTGGTGCGGGAACTGCAGTGTTCTTAGTTGTGACTTCTTCTTGCATTATTGTGATACGTGGTAAACGGGCCTGTTTATGGGGTTCTGTCTATTTGGACAGCTTTGGAGAGGAAGACCGAGAACTCAAGTAAGTACAAAACTTATGGTTACTTACAGTTGGAAACCAGTCATACAAAATTATACTCACTTAATATTTTTGGTACAGGAGAGGGAAACCATTGTTCCTCAGTCCTGAGAGGTATCAACTTCTTCAGCAGCAGTGGCTTTCTCATCGTTTTGATCACACAAACAAGAAATGGGTGTGGCACAGAGATTCTCTGTGATTGTAGTGTCATGACCTTCATTCAGCTAGTCAGTCAACACCACATAACTAACTGCATTGTTTATTTGTGCTTAAGAATATGTGAAATGTGTCTGATAAAGACCATTTATCTTTTGCTGTGTGTTGTAAAATACAAAGTTTTATATGTTATATTTATTAAATGTCTAATATCTAACTTTGTTAGTTTTGTGCTCAATTCTTTTCTCCTCCTTTTATTTCTGAGATCAGTATATATGTATATGTATATATACACACGGTTTGCTTGAAAATGTACTTGTATATATACATGTATGTATACATTTAAACTTACTTTGTTCCTTACATTTTGTAAATAATCAAGCAAAAACTTGCTTATATGAAATTAACAAAGTTTCATAGAAGTGTAGAATTTTCACTTATAGATTTTTCCTTTGTTGGGCATTGTTAATGCTTTCAATTCTGTAGGAATATGTTATAGTGGTGGATGGAGCATAGCATTCAAAAGGCAGTAATATTTGTACAAGTATGATGGTTAAAACTTTGGTTTGAAAATTTTAATGTCCCAATTGGTCTTTAATTTTCGTTTGTTTTTCTTTTTTAAGAGAAATGTGTAGAGATGTTGACTAAATGTCATTGTGTTTTGAAAACCATTGTAACTTGTCAGTCACTATGATTTTGTGTACATTTAGTGTGTTCTCCCCAAAAGTTTTAATGGCTCAAGGTTATGTCCATTTTAATTCATTAGAATAGAAATCCTTTTTTCTTTTGGTCCTGATTTGGTGTTTATTTGTATCAGAAAATTTATCTTCTCATATTGACATCTTTTGAATTAGTTGTTGTCCATTCCTCACTGTGATAAATGTCCCTATCAATGTCCCTATACAATTCTTTTCATTGCAGTAGAACTTTGGGTAATTTTTTGTGTCAATATGTGTGTAAGACAAAATTGTAATGAATACCAGCCAAATAATTGTGATACATTTTCTGAAACAGTTGATGCTTGCAAAATGTAGGGAGTGTTAATCATCCTGTTCCATAGACCCAAGAGAAATAGAATGTTAATCATTGAAAGAATTTCATTTAGAGCTAATATCAGATTTCTCTTGCAGTCTTGAACATGAGTTTGCGGATTTGGTATGATGGTAGGGTACATTGTTCATGTAGAACTAATGTAGATTTTGCAGTGTAAGACAACTATGAATTATTGGCTTTAACATGCAAACCGTGGTAGACATTCTGGTCCTGATCTGTTTTGTGCGTGATCATAGGAGTATTGCCTACACCCTCTCCAAAGACTTGCTCGAATACCTGCTCAAAATAATTGAAAGTAGCACTGGAAATCATGTAATTTCATTGTGCCAATGTCACAATAAATGAAGCTTTTATGTAATCATCAGGTTAGGGGTTAACCCTTCATTATTTTTTAGACTAGAATTTTTGGCAATATTAATATCCTTGTACCCTGTAAGTCAGAAACTCTACTTCAGCTTCACGGCTAGTAGATATTGAAATGGTTATTTCCAGTCTCAATCCACCGAATTTAAAATCACGCAAGTGTTTTTGAAATTGCAGGACTTCTTATCTGTATTGTTGATAATTTTGGATTTTTTTTTCTGAAGGTCATATTGTGTTGTAAAAAGCTTTACTTGTATGTACATTTAAGGATATCTTGACTGAAAATGAGTTTCTCATTACAGAGATCTAAGTTATGTGATCATTGCACTCTTTTTTTATAATATGAATTTTATTGGCAAGTTGTTGCTCGAAGAGACTGGATAAATTGAAAGAGTATTGTAGGATACATCCATTTATTGAATTTCAAGTCAAGGCAATGAAAAGTGTTCCAGCAGATTAAACCTTCTTAAAACTGATTACAGGTTGTAGGTTGTAGTACCAGAAGATATTGCATATCATTGTCAAATTTACAAACAAGTTTAGGAGCCATTTATAAATAGGAGAGTCCGTCCATTGTTAACCTTGTTATGAACAAGTAATTTTTTGCCTGAATACAATTAGTTGTAACATCTACAGAGTGAACCATGTAAGTTTACCTCAGGCTTAAAAAATGCTACCTTCTATAGGCAGAGGTTTGAAGTGTGTTCATTGTTTAGCATATGTGTTACTCGCAATGTTTTATGAGCTGTGATTGTTTTCAATAATAAACCGACGCAAATCTACTATTGTGAAGAATAGCAATTTGTGAAAATTGTAGGTGTTTATCTTATTAATAAATGTGTTAGCTGCATGCTGCACTCTTCTTTACAGTTATTATTCTTTCTCATTCAAAGAAATTTGTGTCCTAAAAAGGTTTTGTATAGTTTGCACATATTGAGGTTGAGAAAATGTTTTTGCATTAAATGGGTCCAAAAGCGAAAATTTTAACAAAAGCTATATCTTTTTGATGTCACTGAAAAGATTTCTCACTGTGTGTACACATACGTGTCACTCATGGTTTAACCTTGGTTTAGACTTGTCTATTAATACTTTCGCAGCATTGAAATTTTGTATCAATTTCATAACTCTAGTATTGCCAGAAGTTCTTCTGACTGCGTACGCTGCTAGTTCAGAGAAGTAAATTCTACCCATTTGATGACGCTGTTTAATTTTTTTAACAAAGGATAATGAGTAAATTTGATCAGGATTCGAAAACCGTAAGTGTGCTTTAAGTTCGGCAGCTGTTAGTAGAATACAGTTCCAAGGCGACCAGCTCTGAGTGAAATCCCAACGACCCAAACGTAGCTCTTCCAAAGTTCCAGACCCACCTATTGCAGAGTGTCCAAGCCAAATATTAATAATTAGGTGATAAAAATCTTGTTCTTGCATTATAAGGGCTACAGACGTATAGGAGCTCTGCTTCAGTTCTTCTCTTCTCACTGCATTCATTATATGACGTATTGGGTTTACATCTACACGTGGACCCCCAATTTCTCTTAGCCATGAACAATTACGACATTTCCGAAAAGTGTTAGTTTTAGTATGCAAAGAGAACTTATAAAAGGGCAGCACATTTTGACAAGAGAGACATTTATACATTTCAACTTTGAGGCAATCATTTTCCGGCAAATGTTTTTGTACTTCTGGATTTACAACAGGATTTTTTATATACTCCAAATACATGTAATTAATACGATCTCGTAATGATTCAATGTTAGCATGTGTTATGTCACGTAAAAGAATGTGGTGCTCTCGATCAATAAGTGAAACAAGTTCTAATACCAATCCATTTGGTTGAATGTGGACAGCTTTCTTCACATCTTCTAGAATCTGGATTCTCTCTTCTGCACTCACATTAACTTTCTGAAGGTTTTGATACAGACTCCAGAATTTCCTTGCTTGTTGTGTACCCAAGCTGTCCATAGCAATGATGTGGCCTTTACTTCCTTTCCATTGGATGGGTGATGCTGTTTTTTCTAATAATCTTTCTTGTTTCCTTCTGCTGTGCTCTGTTTTAAGCTGAACACACATAAAAGGTTATTTTAACTATGCAAATTAATCATGGTAAGTGACGGTGGCTTTCCTTCAAATTACTGACCTGGATTTTTTGTCTTTCTATTGAATTGATGTACTGAATCTCCGTCTCTAGAATGGAAAATGATTCTGATTTGCGCAGTGCTATACTACCTAAATTGCTAATGCGCTCAGTTTCCATCTTTCGCCATTCCTCTAAGTTGTAGTAAAGAAGTTCAAAATGCCCTCTTGATTCAGGCTTGGTCAGTGCTTTCTCTCTTTCTTGCCGAGATTCTTCTTTTTCATCTTCAACTTGAAGCCTCTGCAATCTTTCCCATTCCATACACCTTTTATATTCCTCCTTCATTTTTAACATCATCTTACGGACAAGCCAGGAACGTAAATTTCTTTGTATCAATACTACCTTTTCTTGGAAAGCCTTATTTTCTTGTTCTAATTTTTTCTGTCTGTGTTCCGGGTTTCCAAAAAGCACACTCATACCTCTTTCTTCTTTGAAAATATTACATGTTTGTGTAAACCTTTCTTTACTGGTTTCCACTACTTTGCATGGTCCAGGAGTTTGAGTATTGCGACTAACAATGTTTCCTTTGCACAGTCTTGGCGCAGTTTGAGTAAATGCATGATGATATTCTACTTTTGTTATTTTGTGGCGATAACCACCCAGGAAAGGCTTAGGTATGGCACGATTCTCAATTTCAACTATAACTTCTTTAACCTGCCCACCTTTACGAACAATTACAGTAAGCACATCATTAGTAGGGATATCAGGATATACATTATTTAAAATCAAAGGACAACGCTCTGGTTCAAGGGAGGACAATTGGAGGGTAACACTGCCAAATCGCTCAATTGCTATATCATTTATACACAAGTTATCTCTCAAGTTGTTTCCATTTTGATCTACTTGCAAAATATTGAATGGAACTTTAAACATTTCTGCTAGTAATTGTTTGATTTCCTCAACTGTTGATGTTTTAGGAAATGATTGTGTGAAAACTTCTCCTCCTGTCAGAGAAAATTTAACAATAATATCATTTTCAATTTTCTCCCTTCTGTTACTCCTTTCCCAGAACACAACTACAGGATCTCTGTGACTTTGTGATTCTGCAGATTCCTGCAAGTGAAAAATTTCACCAAAGCTCAGCTCACTTTCTGTTTCCAGAAAGTTATGAGCAGCTTCAGTGTCACTGCAACTTTGATGACTCACAGTTATATTCTGTGATTCTGAAACCTTGCGAGTGGGTTCACTAAGAACAGAGGCACACTCAAATTTTATGGAACATTTTAATGTTGGTTCACTTGAACAACGTTTTAATTTGCCATTCTTAGATGTTTCGCTATACTTTTTATCACTGGCACCGATGAACTTATTTTCACCCTCTACTGGACCTTCACTTTCAGAAATATCATCTTTTGCAGACATGGTGTCTGACAAGCCCTTCACTGAAGACATTATATAGTACTATGTATTTATAAGATTACAGACATTGTGAACAAACTAAAACAATCTTTCATAAGGGCATGTTACTATATGCATTGAAGTGGGAACATTTTGGCCCTTCACTGAAAACATTTTACAGTATTATGTATTCATAAGATTACATACATTGGGAACAAACTAAAACAATCTTTCAGAAGGGCATGTTACTATATACATTGAAGTGGGAACATTTTGGCCCTTCACTGAAGACATTATATAGTATTATGTATTCATAAGATTACATACATTGTGAACAAACTAAAACAATCTTTCATAAGGGCATGTTGAAGTGGGAACATTTTGTTTTTAACAAATACACTGCCTAAAGGTGGTTTTGATGATGTACATATTTTCAATATGCAAGAGGAAAAACGACTGGGTTGTTATTACAGTAAATAAACTCTAGTATCCATGGTGATTGGAGCCAAGTATACCATCTCCAATTTTGAATTCACAATTTTACGGTTTCTGTGGTGGATATCAGTATCTCAGTTTCGTCGCATGAAGGAGTGAGAGTTACGGTTTAGAAGCAATATTGCGTGATTATGAAATCCCTAAAATCTTTGTAGAGGGGGGGGGACTTCCCTGTGGTGTTGGCCAATGGAAAGTACTTTTTGAAAAGCTTGATACTCATGGTCAACTATCTTCCGCACACTCGAAATTCAACGACTGTTCAATGCTGATCAATACTGTTAATGGACCGTTAAAACACACTTTCCTGTTCATTTGAGAAATCAGCAAAATCCACTCAAAACTGTTCAAAACGCGCAGTTTCCCATATTCAAACCACGCGGTTATATGCTTACAGTCTGCCAGATCAGCATACAATTTCTTTGTGTGTTTTATTTTAAACGGTTTCGAAAACTTTCTTTCGTTGCTGAGGCTTACCCAATTCGATTCCTATGATCTGTTTTCCTCAAAAAATCGAATTTTTACAAAAATTTGCAGAAATTTTTCATACATCGGCGCCTTGTGTCTCTCTACTGATCACGTTCCGCGAATTTAGCTGCTGTGTGCTCTCTGAACCAACCTTTACGTTTCAATCATGGCGAAGTTGTGCACCAGCAGGTTACGATGATGCCTTGTTTTTGCTGAAGTTTGTAAACATTATTAAGGTCACTGTGAGGCTATTGTGGTTTTCTCCGTTCATTTCTTTCAAATCGCACATCCTATAGCTTTAGTATGTGGTAAATGCCCATCGGAGAGCATATGCCATGAAAAGTGGAACAGCCCAATGTCTCTGTATTTGGATGGAGATCCAGATCCGCATCCGAAGCAATCAGCAAACTACCAACCACCTGTGTTCATTTGTGCACGCAAGTAACAGCTGTACTAAATCTAGACATATCCCTGCTGGGAGAGCAAGATTCCGTCGTAGGAACGAATGCCTCCCCTTCTGACTTCCATGGAACACAAGAGACCTGTGCAGGGTATCAACAATGGCAGAGAGGGTGTATACAGTGCTCAAAGCACGTACTCGGAATCTCCACTCAGTAGTGCAAGCAAGCTCAGTGGAGGACGCATTGGCTACTTGGGATCACAACGGAGTCACAGTAGCCGATCTGCATCCCCTGCCCCAACACACAGCCGCCTGCGATCCCCTCCACAGACACCTCAACACTCCGGTAGTTTTCCATTCAGAAGAAATGATGCCAATAATCTCTGGACTGCTGTCTATGACTATGATGCCCAAGGTGAAGATGAACTCAGCCTTCGTCGTGGAAGAATTGTCGAGGTGCTCTCATATGACTCGAAGATATCGGGTGATGAGGGTTGGTGGACAGGCAAGATTGGTGACAAAGTGGGCATTTTCCCATCAAACTTTGTAGAAAATGATATCAAACCAGTGGAAATTGATTACAGTGAACTCCACCTCTGTGAAGTGATAGGTGTTGGTGGGTTTGGGAAAGTTTATCGTGCTTACTGGCGCAATCAGGAGGTGGCAGTGAAAGAAGCTCGTCAAGACCCAGATGAAGATGTCAATGATACATTAGAGAAGATGCGTCAAGAAGCCAACTTATCATGGCTTTTAGATCATGAGAACATAGTTAATTTAATAGGAGTGTGTTTGCAGAAGCCCAACTTATGTTTGGTCATGGAATATGCACTCGGAGGATCCTTAAATAGAGTTTTAGCTAATGGGAGAATACCACCTAATGTTCTAGTAGATTGGGCTATACAAATTGCAAGAGGAATGAACTACTTGCATAATGGAGCACCTATATCCATCATACATCGTGATTTAAAATCTTCAAATGGTGAGTTTGAACATTTTATTCGTATTTAAATGATTTTTATCACTAAATGTTAGTGTGTGTGCTCGTTTTAACAATCTGGGTTCTATTTGGTACCTAGTTCTAACCCACATGTATGAGAACTTAAGTGCAGTTCACTGCCTTTCCCTATTTCTTTACAAACTTATATTTAACTGACATAATATTGTTTGATTTTTCAGTGCTCTTAACAGAACGCATCACTGGAGATGATGATTTGTGCAATAAAACTCTAAAGATAACAGACTTTGGTTTGGCTCGTGAAGTATATAAGACTGAGCACATGTCAGCTGCTGGAACCTATGCTTGGATGGCTCCTGAGGTCATGCGTGATTCTTGTTTCAGCAAGTCTAGTGACGTGTGGAGGTAATAGCATGTGTTTGGTGTGACTAAGAGCTGTTTAACAGTTACATTTATTCAATTTGTTTGAGGGTCTCAGTATCTTACCTTGACTTTGTTCATGTTATGTTCAGTTATGGTGTCCTGCTGTGGGAGCTTTTAACGGGTGAAATACCTTATAAGGGTATTGATGCATTAGCTGTTGTTTATGGTGTTGCAATCAACAAGCTCACTCTACCAATCCCCAAAACATGCCCAAAACCTTGGAGAGAGCTTATGGAAGGTGAGAAGGTTTACTCTCATGTAAATGTATATCCCCATCCTTGCTGAAGAGTTCATCATTGATACAATATGTGTTTTTAATTTGTTTCAGCTTGTTGGCATTCAGACCCACATGAAAGACCATCATTTGAAGATATATTATCAGCCTTAGAGAAAATTAAGCACTCTGCATTTGCTCAAACTCCCCATGACAGCTTCCATACTATGCAGGCAGATTGGAAGGTTGAAATTGAAGAGGTTCTCAGAGGCTTACGCCAAAAAGAAAAAGTATGTGTACTAGGGATGTGCATAAAATCTTTTTTTTTTTTTTTTTACATTAGTTGACTACACATCAGTCTAGTCAGTTTGTGATACTTATATATAATACATTGTTTTTATCCCTACTCCAATTTTCAGGAACTTCGTTGCCGTGAAGAAGAGTTGTCTAAAGTTCAACTGCAACAGAAACAGGTGGAAGAAAATTTAAAGCAACGAGAAAAGGAATTAGCTGCACGGGAAATCCAGTTAATTGAGAGAGAATTGAATATGATGATGATGCAACAAAACCAAGCATCAACCCCTCAGCCTATTAAACGTCGAGGAAAATTCACTCGCTCTCACCTAAAACTCCTGAAAAAGGAACCTGGTCAGAACATAAGTGCTCCATCAGGTAACATTATAATGCTAAGAATTTTCATGAGAACAAATATGTGATAGATCAGAATGAATAGTTTCACAAGTTCTTTATTTATTGACAACCTATCTTTTTTGTGTTTTTTTAAATATGCAAAACTTGTTATTTGTTCTTACAATTTTCCTTGTTTCATATGTTCAGGTTTTCGTCATAAATTAACAGTAAAACACGAAGATCGTCTAGGTGTTAACCCTAACAGTCCACCTGGGTCTCCAAGTATAGGCCCTCGTCTACATGTTATTGCCAGTAAGTTGCAATGATTGTGTTTGTTGTGTGTTGTCGAATGTAGCCAAGAATTTTTTCATACCAGCAGCACTTGTCTATATTTTCACGTTGTAATTCCTTTCACTGCTGAATAATTTTGCCTTTGAGTGGAACAGTATTTATTTCACATACAAATGCTTGTGAGCTAAGTATATTTGTCACTAAATAGCTCTTGCTTCCTTCTTCAGCAATTTCAAATAAATTTTCTTTTGCACCCAGAATGATCGAATTTTGTGGTGAACAATTAGACTTTTCACTTTGGCATGTAAATGTTTCCAATAGTTCATGTGTGAGTGTGTGTTTGATTATTTTTCCTATTATGCCTCTTGTAGACTTTGACTGTTTGATGCTTTTGTTTACAACCAATTGTATCTCTTTTCTACTTCAGCTTCATAAGCTTTAATTGATGAATTTGTGAAACATCCAAACATGTTTTGAATATCATACACACCACTAATGCTGAACTTGCAATATTGAAAAATGGCATATTCCAAAATTCTTCCTATATCCCCTATTGCTGAGGGAACAAGATCAAACTTTCCTTTGTCATGCCGTAACTGCAATGGATTTAGCCATCAGCATCGACACTGACCCTCTTTGAGAATGAGATAAGCATATATATTTTGTAGCTCCAGTATAATATTTTTGTGAGCAGGACAGCCAATTGTTGCTGATGGTTAAGCCCTGTGCATTTTGGCCTTCACTTCGCCAACTTGTTTCAATGTCAAACCCCCTTCCTGTAGATCCCTTAGTGTCTGGTGAGGGCATCAAGGGCAAGACATGGGGCCCAAGCACTTGCCATCAGCGAGAACGTGGGCAAATCATCACACGCGTGTCCGACACTGCTAGCCACAAACGCTGGAGCAAGAGTGCACCCAACTTGGAGAAGCACACTGCTGCCCGTTCAGCTGCCTCAGGCCTGCCGACCTATGGGGTGCTCCAGGAAATAGGTAGGATGGGTGAAGGAGAGGGAGATGGTCAGGGACAAGGTCAAGGACGTACTAGCAGAGCATGTTCTGAGAGTAACATAGCTATTGAATCTGATAACCGTTGGCATAGTAGTGTCAGCAGCCCTCACCGATAGAATTCAGATAAAAGATTGTTTGTCAACTAAATGCTACTTTTTCTTCCGTGATTTATTGAAGGGTTGTCCTCTGTGAGGGCAGGTAGTTAGAAAAGAAGAGCATGAACCAACTAAATGCTTTTGCTGTGTGACAGAATTGCTCAGCAGTACTTGTGCTTCTATTGTAAAAAAAAAAATATAAAAAAATTGGCTGGATATGTAAAGCCTAAGATGTAGTCATGTTTTGTATATCTAAATTACTCTTTCTTTAGTATTGCTTCCTAATTGAATGAGAAGTAACGCCACCATAGTTTTAAATATGAACAAACAAAAAGTATGGGCTGTATGCTTTCGTTCTTGCATATTTACCAGTCTATAATCTGTGGTGATCATTCTCTGAATGGCATGTTTGGCACCATTGTACAGAATTTCAAAATTAACCATAAATAATAATTGTATGGAATTTCCCCCAAAGTTTTCATTACTTTTAAATGCCCTTTGATGCTTAGCAGAATATCAATTCATTGAACTCTGAATGCCCAATTCTGAACTTGTCCCTTATAATATGTTGAAAGATTTTATATGTTTAAAGAGTGACATAATTAATTACTTTGCTACTTTTAAATCTATTTATAAATGCTGTTATGTTTGCAATTCACTACAATTTAATTAGCAAGTATAGAGTTTACCTGGTTGGCTTCTGAGGTCTTCTCATTCCTTTTTACTTATTATTTGATGCTGCAAGGTAGTTTGCTTCAATTTTCTATTTGATGTGATTGCATTGTGTGAGTAAAGTACTTATACTGAATATATTTCAAATTCAGTTGTTGTTGCTTCTTTTATTTTAACTTTTGAAAAATTATTTGTCATTGTGAGAATGATTTGTATTGCCTGCCTCAGATATGTATTATATTGCTTTGAAAACATGAACTCTCAAACCTGGCCATCAATATGGTAAAGGGTGTGAAGTAGTATGAAGTTCTGTTCAGTGACTGAGCAGAATTAAATACTGGTGCTTAACACTGTGAATGTTATCTGTAGTACCTCATAAGTTTCAATAAATTTTAAAATCCTGATACCTGCATAGTGTTTGTAAGTATCATTACTAATTTATCTTAACCACCTTTGGAAAGCATCTAACAATGCTTTAGGAGACACGGTCACTGGAATTTCTGCTTTCTTTGATTTCTTAACTACAATATGAAGGGGTGGCACATTCTGTCTCACACAAGATATACATTTTTGATGAATCAATTTTGTTAACTTCAGACAGCTTTTCTTCTACAATACACTTCAAAACTTTGTAGATGTTTCCTGCAGATTTGTGTGCACACGTTTAAAGATGCTTGCCTTTAGTTTTGGTTTCATGAACACTTTGTAACTACTATTCCTTATTTATGTTTTAAACTCATTTTGTTCATACAATGAGAATTTGGTACTCTTTAGTCTCCATTGATTACCACGTACAACTCTCTGCAAGCCTAAAATTTTACTTCCTGTTATGTTTTCTAAAAAAATAAACAAGTTATCAACCAGATGGCTTTTTCCACGGGGTATACAGATGCTTGCACCTAAGAGCTGTGTAAACAACACTTAACATTGTTTATTATTTAGTTGCATTACATACATTGTTTAGTGGTTTCAATTACTGTTGTGGTATAGGAAGAGAATGCATTTAGTTTCATCACAGTAGACTTACAAAGGTATGAATTTTCATTAAATTTTGCACATTAATTTTTGTCATGTATGATTTAAAATTTGCATGCTTATTTAGTTTGTAAAATCCAAGAATATGGGAGTTTTTATTTTCAAGTAACACCTCTTTTCACTTTAAACAGATTATGGAAGCTCAGGACTTCCATCAGAAGCAGACTGGAGTGGAGATTCATCAGCAGTTAGTCCTAAACATTCCCAGAGTTTGCCTCCGATGCCTTCTTTCTATAACGGCCCAAACTCAGATCCTATGCGTCCCCGTCCAAAACCATCTATAATTGAAATGGTGTTGTACAATATGGCTGCAATGCTTGCCAGCTTTGCTGCTGGTTATGATGTTAGACTGTCTAATGTCACTCCCTTCCACCCTTGCCTGCAGCCTGACAGGTAAAAGCGGTTTCTCTGTCATACTTCTAATATATCCTCTTTGACTTTGTTTGTTAGCAATCTGAATCTTGATGATTATTGTGCTCATAGGAATGAGGATCCGGTGCTGGAACAGCATTGGTGGCATGCAGGCCCTGATAGTGGATTTATTAGAACTAGCTTTGGAGCTCCTGAACATGAGTATTCTTCTTCTTCAGGTTTGACACTCTCTTTTATGATAATTATAAATGGAATTGGTATGAACTATTTTCCAGAATTTGTACTTTATCCTGTGTGTAGGTCATTCACACAACACTTACCATGGCCCAGTTCGCCACCACCGTCCTCTCCTAAACAATATTGTATTGCAAAGGCAACTAGAATCGAACTTTGCTGCCACATCCAATGAAGAAGATATTAGACCTTTGCATTCCCAGCTCTCTACTTTAAGACTAACTCATTCAGGATCTCAAGGCAGCTCATTGGCTGGATCACGCGCTGTATCCCGCTCAAACTCTAGAGCAGGATCTCCTCGCAGACAAAATAGTTTTAGTAGTGAACCATCAGAGGTTAGTCGGTCTAAGTTTCTTTAATTCAAATTAAAGAAAACATTTCTTACCTAAAATATTTTTATTCTCAATTTCAGGCTTTGTCACATTCCACACTTGGATCTCCGTTATTACACAATCGATCAGGTCTGGGTGAAAAGGCAAATTTTGTCACAATGCAATGTGGTTCAAACCTTGAAATGCTGCCTTCAGACATTGCTCAACTTAACATTTTGCAACGTCCGCAAGTCAATGACATTCGAGCCTCTCCACTTCACTTTCAGTCTAGACGTGATTATGATTCCCAGCAGCACCCCTCTTATGCTGGGACCTGTTCTGATGTGTTTCTAACACATCATCCTATGTATGATAGTTTACGAGGCAATAATGGTGGCTCTTCAAGTGGTGCTTGTGCCCTTTCAAATGTTACATACACCCCTCCACTTCCCAGAACTCCATCAAGGCTATCAAGTGGCTATATGCAGCGGCCAAATCCGTCTTGTACCCCAAACTTGTCTAATGCTTCAAATATTAGTCTCCATGTAGGCTTGGATGATGAGTCTTTGGGACGCCCTTCGCATTCCACTCCAACTCCTCATTCGTAAGTAAAGTATGAATGTATTTTCTGAGAAACTATTTGGTAATAGATCAAAATTTCACTGATATTGATATTTTTTTTACAGTGATTGGTCTAGTGAATATATGCCCACATTGAAATATTATAATCAGGCATCTCGAGACTTGCTTGAGCGCGACTCAACTCTTTTTCATCGACCTCCTACAACTGACAGCTTAACTAGTGAAGATAGTAGTTATGTTTCAGCCAAAGAGGGCTCTTACTCATCATCGTCTGTGTCACGTGTTCGATTTTCTCCTATTTCATCATTGATGGCTAGCAGCTCTGGTGTATGGAGTGGTGGTACTGAGTCTGGTCTTTATGATATCTCATCCCTCAGTAATGTTCATAGCAGTATTGACTCTCAACATGGCATCCCCAGCGTCTCCTGTGATAAGGAAGTCATCGGTGATTTTGGTTCATCACGTTTAAGATCAAGTTTAAAACGTTCTTCTTATTCACCTATGGCTGTTCGCTCAGGTAATAGAATTATGGTGCAAACTGACTTGATTGAGATTGAAGTATTTCTGTATGTCACATGTATGTCATATTTTAATGTTTCTTACTTTGAATTAAAACTTTCTTTCAATTTCCATTCAGGTGTGAAGGATAGTACCTTTTCTTCAGGAGATCATGTTTCAAGTCTTAGTATGGGTGAAACCTGTACCAGTGATGACAACAGAGAATTAGCTCACTGTAGGGTTCGTTTTTCTCCTGTTCCATCTTTAAGACTTGGTACTATTAGCAGCCTTGCTGAAGACACATCTGATTTGAAAGAGCAACCTGATCAAGGTGGCTGCTTGACAGCTCAGGTATGGCATCTTTCAAACAAGTAACCCCAGACTTTTATCTGAATGCTTTTAACTTCTTCACCCTACGTTTGGCAGGATTTCCCAAGAGCATTCGCCAGACTTGGCCAAGAGTCTCCTATACCCCGTCGATCACTTGATGAACCTGAAAGACAGTTTTTATCATGAGACTACAACTGTATTTTCTTTCCAAGGCCATTTTATTTTAATCTTGCCATGGATCACATAGTCTTTGAGGTCTTTGAATTTCCATGATTTAGAAATAACTTAGACCTGCAATTTCCGATTTTGTGGTTCTCTGTGTTCTCTCCTTTGCGTAAGATTTGATATGACTGGTAGAATATTTGTATGTAATTTTTTAATACTTTGAAGTAAAAGGAAACACACAAAATTACCAAGTTGGGGACCAATAAAATATTCACAGTGACCCTTTAGCTCATTGTTGTCTTTAGATGTAAAGGGCAATGACCGTACTCATATTCAGTACTTTTCCACATCTTTCAAACGTTTGATATCGGTCCATACCGAGTTCATGTCTATGCCTGATCATGTAGTGGCCTTACGCTTGTTATGACTCATTTTCTGCACAATGACAGTAATTTTTTCCCTGCATTTCAATTTGGTAATTTTTGGGTTATTTCATTCACTTATGAGATCATTTTTAAAGTTGGGTATTGCTAGTGAAATTGTTCTATCTTCTAGAATGGTTATTATTTCTGTGTTACTCACTGATATTTGTTCCAAAGAATTTTTTGGGAGGATAAGCGTTTTTAATTTTTTCCGAAAGTCTAAAAAAACAAAAAAACATTTAATTAGAGGATTGATGCATTTTTTCATAGAAATTTGTACTAGATCAAGTGAATCAAATTGTTTTTTGTTCTGGAGAAGTTGTAGGTGCTATGTAGACCTCTTCAACTTCCAATATTTTTATCTAAGGCAGTGTGATGGATCTTTGAGAAGCAAAAGATTTTGCATTTGCAGTGATATAGTTCTTGTCAGTTAAAAACCAAATACACTTTGTACTTGTATATCTTATCTTATTTATTCCACAATGCAACAGATTGTTTTGTATCCCTTTTTTAACTTAAGAAATCTCTGGTCATGTTTTTTTAGATGAGTATTCAATATCTTTTCCCTTGAATTGTTTATATTGTGTTTCTTTTTATCAGACACATACTTTCTGATTTTGATGAGGTTTGTCAACCGCAAAGTTTTCAGGGTGAAAATCACTTCGCCTTGAAATAATTTTCACAACCTTATATTCAACCTGTGTAAGTAAGGTATATTGTGATTTGACTTGCATGGAAAGGTGGTGAGGCATTGGATTTTTGTTTCATGTCTTTACTTTCAAAGTGTATCTTCAGTATTAAATGTGTTACAATCATGAGGTATGTTTTGAGGCCTATTGCTACTTTGTTACCTATTTTAGGGCATTTCTTCCTTCAAATAAAAAGTTTGGCACAGAACGTTTTGTTTTCCCGGTGGGTGTGCATAAAGGTGCTTTGATTGAATGACTGTAAATCAGTGGGGTAGTTCATTCATTCCTCAGGTCATTTTAGACATTCCTGTTGCTTCCTGAAAATTTAACATGAAATGAATGGTTGTTAGTCTCGGGTAAATTGTGAATAAACTCTATTGAACTAGTAATAAGTCAATTCTGGAAATAGAGGGGGCGGATCGAATATGAAGTTCAGATGGTGAAATTTCACTACATTGCTTCAGTGTTTTGCCTTAAATGTTTAGAGTGGAAATATTTATTGTGTAACAAATAATTTACACTTCTCATTTAGGCTTAATTGTAACATGCAAAGCTACATCATAAAGCTGATATTGTGAGTGTTAAATATGCCTGTGACACATGAATAAGTTTCTGTGATCGAGTGTAGTGCCATTTTATTATTTTTTTAAGTCAGATGTACCCTAAGGGCTTGACATTAGTAATTATACTGTAGTTGAAAATGAACTACTGGGATAAAGCGTTTTTAATGTACATATACTATGCTCCATAAAGCAATAATGAATATTTTATTCACTTTAAATGATTATTGTTAGTTTGCATGCTGGAAGCAAAAAGGACTGTAATACATTGATGAAAACCAAACGTTAGCACAACTATTTCAGTGGTCCATAGATGACCACTGGTTAGCTGTAGGCTATCGCCTCTTCTTAATCCAGGGGCAATTTATTATCATTTTTGAACAAGAGAGTTTTTCTTTTAATTTTGTTTTCTTTTGTAACGAGCTTGCATGAAATTTTGCTAAACTGCATTGCAAGTTCCTATAATGCTGCATGGTTTTAGGTGTTATAATATTCCACTGTGAACTTCTCAGTTTGTGTCTCAATTCTAGTTTTTCAATTTATTGGTTTTCGCTTCTGAACAAATGTACACATTCCATAATAATGTATTTGCTCAATATTAGGCATGTTGTTTAGACTGTGTGGTCCAATCCTCTTTGTGCAAAGCTGCACCAAGAAACATCTAAGAACAAAATCTCAGCCATCTGGCTGAACTTTCGCTAGGAATAGGATGATGAGTTACCTAGCTCACTTTGATGGAAATGTTTTATCTTAGTGAGTCACTTTCACATTTTTAATGGTTCTAATCAGTATTACTTCTTTGTGGGGAAAACTCAAATGTTGACAATCTCATCAAACTAAAAGATAAAGATTCTCTAGGTATTTCTAAGCCCCCTTTGGACTCAGCAGTGTTTGCTTGTTAGTAATTCCCTTATCAGTATAAGCTGTTTCTTGTGATAAGCCATTCCTTATTTCCTCTTAGTAATTTATTTTATGCCTTGAGTTGTATGGTTGTTCTTCAAAAGATATTGTATAAACCTAAAGAAAACCAAGACAGATTTTTTTTTGTAAATCTTGCTTTGTCAGCATCTATTATTTAATTTGGTGGAGAAGATTGTACGTACATGACACCATAAATATTTTATATTAAAGCTATTGTACATTGGATATGTCTGTGAAGCACTGTACAGAAGAAAAAAATTGCAAGAGATTGAAGAAGAAATGAACTGAATAAAAGAATTAAAAAACAAAGCCTCAAAAGACATTTTATTTTGCAGCCCAATGAACACCATACAGGCGTAATGCTGAGTGTGCCCTAGCATGAGTCACGATAAGAAAAAGGGGACAACCACCCTCTTCTAGTTAAGTCAAAAACAAACTAACAGGGGACAGGCAGTGGAATGTCTCCTAGAAAATGGCAAATTAGCAGTATGGTATTGAATTAATGAACATAATCCGGACACAAACTTTTTATGTGGTTGGTAACTTTATTTGTATCCATTATAGGGGTACAGAGCTGCACATTTATACAGTAACATGTGCTTTAACAGACCACAAACAAAGATCAAGTCCAGAGGATAAAATTGTCAAAACACAAAGTTCAAACACCCAAATCTTCCCATACTCAGATAAGGAGCAGAAAATATGTGTTCTTCAAACGCTTGCCATTAGTATTATTGTCAAGTTATGAATTTACACAAACCATACACTATTTCCAGATAAAAATGGCACGATCACAGAATTGCAATTGTTAATGAACAATATAGAGAATTTAAAAGTAGGAAAGGTTGTGGACACATATGTTTCTGTATATGGGTAACAGTCTATGGTAACATTTTAAAAAAAGCTTAGGACACATCAAATAATAACCCATTCATGTAGCTCCGTTCAAATGGTAGTTCTTAAGCAAAGGCAAGAGCAACAAACAAACAGAATATTCTACCACATGAATGTATGAATAATAAAATATATCAGAAATATACATAACAGACAGAAAACAACTTAAAGAGCAAATTTCTATATCATTCACAAATTCACACAGAACAAAACTGTGTACAAAACAAAATATATACATTTCACATTTTTTTCGATGTTGGGCAAGATTTCAATTTCCTAGAAAACTACCCGTCTTTTCACGTCAACTTTTTATCACCAGTAAACAAAAACACAATTTAACACCATTTACATTCCCAAGCCTCTTTTCTGCATCAGCAACATAAATACATTTTGGGTCCCCCTACCATCTAGATCAGTTCAAACATTTGTTCCTTGAAAGTTTGGTGAGCTATCGCAATATAATGCAAAATTCGGTCAAATCAAAGAATTAGGGACCAGGAATCAACCATACAGGTGGAGAGGTTGGCACAAATCTGCTAAACTTCTAATATCGAAGGATGGGATAAGGATAGAGAAATTTCTGATTAATGTGATACGTTAGCATGAGTATTAAACTCAAAGCTTTTTTCTTTTACTTTTTTTTTACATGTAGGTATTCATACAACAAATAAACATATATTACTTGTGAAGCTATGAGTAGCCTACCATAAAGGACGCACCGAAATGGAGAACCCAAACCATAAGGAAATATCAAGCAGGCTAAAGGTGAAAATGTTTTTTTTATAACACTACAAAGTAAGTGCACACTTCAACAATCAGAAAATCTGTAAAGCGTTTTAGCAAAGGCGAGCAGTGAGAGAGACAACAATAACTAAAATGAATAAAAAGGTCGTCTTTTCAAACCTAGGTATATGCTGATACTTCTAGCCACCAATATTTTTAAAAATGTTAAAATATCCATTTTAGAAGCTGCTGCTAATACTGACAATCTTCAAATACAAGCATAATAAATCAAACACTACCAGTTATTCTGTACTCTCATCACATGCAATTTGTCCAGGTCACTAAGGAACAAACATATTTGTGCACATTGCAAATTCATTATGATCAGTGAAAATACCTAAATCATTTACCATTCAGAGGTTACTACAGGTCCACAAACAACACACAGCCAAATCACAAGTTTTTCCTCATCAGGTCTGGAAGTCTCAACAGTTCAACCACAGACACTGACAGTGATCAACAAACAGATCGACAAAGCAAGTACTGTAAATTTCTATGAAAACCTAGATATGTACAGGGGATTGTTGTATTTGTGTAAAATCAAATAGGAATTGAATGAAATCTTAACAGTATATATTAGGAGAAGAGTCATTACAATGTGTAATATGGGCAGCCACTCTCAGCTATCCAAATAAATGATAGGAATGAAACAGACAGTCCTAATTACCCAGTGATGGAAAGAAAACACAGTACTTGCTCATTGGAGAATGCCTTATTGGTTTCCAAGTAATTCTGTCCAAACTGAACAACTTCCAACTTCCAAAAAATTACACACATTACAGATAAAATAAGAAGAAATTATTCTCTTACAAGGAAAAACAGTGCTATCCCAAACACATTGGAACTGTTGCAAAACTTACAAACTGAAAGAGCTGAGATGACACATGAAAAGGAACATTATCTTTTGGAGAGAAAAACTAGTTATGCTAGTTGTTTGCATTTCTATCAACATAAATACTGCTTTCATATATATTCCAGGTATGAATTTCAAGGATGATAATAAACTCTGTAGTAAAGTGTTTTGGATCGCCACAAACTGTAGGAATTATCAAACTTCAATAAATAGACACCTTCCCCTGGATACTGATGAATTCCAGCATAAACCTCCTCCTGACAATCTCGTCTGTAGACGGGAACAATGACCGACACCAAGGGCCGATTGAGTGCACTTGATTTGTGCACCTTTTCTGAACCAGCTTCAACATCAGAGCCTTCTGGGTAGACTGAAAGTGAAGTGAGAAAAAGTTTTAGCTCACACTTAAAATAAAACTTAGAATTCATAAAGCATGTATACAATCTACCTATTTCTTCATCATCATCATCCTCCTCTTCATCTTCATCTTCACTTTCTGAAACATGAAGTGTTACTGCACTTGTTGTTGGTTTGGTCCACTCAAAATAGACACCAAACCCAATATCATAGTTGTCAGTTGCAAATTCCCAGTAAAGGCTGCTACCTTTCTCATGAGTGGGCACTCTCAGCTGTTAAGAAAAATGATTTTGTTCTTACAAACAATATGGTAAAGATGGTATTTTTTAAAGCATACAAATAGACTAATATGGACTCACAGTAACTGTCTCTCCATGGCCAACTTTAATAACTGCCTCACTAGCTTCTTTCCTGATAGAATCTTTGAACTCTTTAAGTTCCTTGTGTGTCCACATTGAAGCTGGGGCTATCTCTGGAAAATCTGACAACAAAAATAAATTTAATGGAAGTACATCTTACAAGTTAGAAATCACTCTGAATGTCTGCATTACTCCTATTCAAGATTTGAATGTTAACTAACCTAAAGAATGATCTTCCTCACCATCTGGGTCGCCCTCCTCAACGTTTCCATTAGAAATTATAGTTCCAGTGCTAGTGGCAATAGGTAAAGATTTTGTTCCATTTGTGTAATATGTTATGTTTTCATTGGCCAAATTGGGAACAAGTCCCTCCTCTCCTTTCTCATTAGTTGCTGTAGCACCTGCTAGTTGCTGGTGAAGAAGTTGCTGCATGTACTGGTGATAATGCTGCTCTTGAAGTTGCCGTATAAGAACTGCTTGCTGAGAGAAATGCGGAAGGATGAGATTCTGAATGCAAGAAAATCCCATAAAGGAAAAGAAAATTCTGTTCACCTGCTCTGGGTTTCCTGGAAATTGCTGCTCAGCGTAAGACTTAAACTGTGCAAATGTTTGTTGATTTAATGCTTCTTGAATTTTCCTTCTAAAATCAAAGAGTTAAAATTACTAAAATGATGAGCGTAAGTATAAAAGTATAAGAAAAACTTATTGAATGCCAACCTTTGTGCTTCTTGTTGAGCAGCCTCCTCTTCTTTCAAGCGCTCCTGTTCAGCTTCTAACCTTTTTTCTTCCTCCATTTTCTTTTGTCTTTCTTCCTGCTCCTCACTAAAGTATAAACAAGATATACAATAAAAAATCTGTGTAATTTTAAAATGTGCTTATGTATATATTGAGATATGATCAGGCTCTAGACTTACGCTACTCTTTTGCGCTCCTCCCCATCTCTTTTGTGAGCCTCAATAAATGGTTTGAAAAGTGTACACAGGGAATCTAACATATCGACAAAATTTTTCATGGCCTCCTCTTGGGCCATATCCCCCAGAGCTTGCCATGCCAACCTTTAGGCAAATAAAAACAAATTGAGCGTTAAGGATATATAGTTAAAACTTAACACATTCAGAATACAAATAAAATATGCATACCTTCTATCCCTACCAGGTACATCAAGAACACCCAAAGGTGGGAGTTTTTCGTCATTATATTTGCCTCTACTAACTTGTTGAGTGTAGGCAACCAGCTTTAGTTTGTCTTGATAGGAGAAATGTACAGCTTTTCCTTCTTTCTCTAAAACATTTTTATTTTAAAGGGGAAAAAAAAGAATTACTACTCATGGATTATGCAGATAAACTGCAGATTCATTCAAAATATTTTTGGTTCAGTGTTAAGTGACTGTTAATGTAGTAAGGACACAATAACAATGAATGTAAGTTTCAATGACAGTACTTCTAGGGGTTTCTACAGCAAGAACATAAATAGGCTTCTCATGCTTGCTCTCCATAAACAATTGGGAAATGGGAAAAGATATCCCGCTTGAGTACTAGCGATGGTTTAAATAGATTCGAAAGGTACAAATATCAAAGAGAAGAGGCGGCGTAGATCATTGACGCTGTTACAAATATGAAGTGACGTTTCATGTGGAAGGTTAAGAGCAAGCAGTAGACAGCGGTTCCACCCACCTCTGTAAAACTGCACTGCTAGACGATATAGGTCGCTTAATAGCAAGCCCCATTTTTCGTACACGCCGCTTGTTTCTTTGTGTCCGTTAGTAACAAACTCTGATGCCGGAGATCCTTCATTAATGGACAATCCATTAAAATCTTCTAGGTGAGTCTCCACTGACTGTTCTGTGGTGGCCATTGTTGAGTACGTTGTCTTCGTTCACTGCCAATAATGCTGCTACGGGAACGGCATTATCATTGCGGTTGCAATTCGTGCCGGAGATAAGAGATTCACATGATAGGAGGCTACATTTCAGCGAGGATGAAAATTTTTTCGACACTCTGTGTGCTCACAGGTAGACGGGAGACGGGTGACGGTTTGACCTGAGCCGGCTGCAGGGGCGAACTAAATGGGGGGGGGGGGGCCTTCCTCCTCTTTACACACACCTGCAAGTCTCGGAACGCCACTTGATTTCAGGTGAGACGCGCACATATCGTTCGTCCATCGTGTTTCCGACGTGCACGTGTCGTAGTACAGGGTACAGGGAACACACCCCAGGCGGGGCCGGAAACGTACACACACACGCACACACACCTTTCGTCCCCAGCCAAAGGGTCATCGGGGGTGCAGTGTAGTGTTGAGGTGGGAGGAAATCGGGAGCATCCAGATTTGCATAAGTCAGGGATAACGACGCGAACGACCACAGCCCCCTCCCTCTCCCCCTCCGCCCCCCCCCACACACACACACGCACGTACGCACAGTCAGGCAGGTGGAAACGCTGATTTTCCCACGAAAGCAGGTCACACGGAGGTGAGCCCTCTTGGTGAGCCTCAACGGCTGTGTGGTGAACACCCTCTTACCTCCCCCCCCCTCCGCTCTCGCGTTCTGTCAATTTATATATCGATCGCCGCGCTTCTTTTGCCGTGCTGTCTGTAACCTCCTTTATTAGAGGATCAATTTTTAAGCGAATCGTCCACCGCGGCAGCGCGTGGGTGGTGGGGTCCGGCCGGGGGTGTCCAGTCCAGGCAGGGACCCCGTGACCTAAGCCCAGTAGGCACAGCGCCACGCCGGGGACATGAGACATGACGCACGCCGCAGGTTTATTGCCGTGCGCCGTCCTGAAACCCGGGCGACAACGTGAGGAAACCACGGAGAAAAAAGATTAGTGGTCGCAACTAATTTTTAAGCTGATTTTCAGACAAGCAGTAAATTTCTGTTCGCTGAGATAAAGTTTTGTTGGGGAACTAAATTTTAGTTGCACCAACAAAACATTAGTTGCTCCAACAAAGAGATTCGTTGTGGAAACAAAAAACTCTGCTTTTTGTTCCTTCAGCGAACCTCTGCGTTGGAGCAACTAACGTTGCGTTTGTGCAACTGAAAATTAGTTCCCCCAACAAAAGTTTAGTTCGCCGAACAAAAATGTACTGCTTGTCTGAAAATCAACTTAAAAATAAGTTGCGACAACTAATCTTTTTTTCTCCGTGCCCACCTCGCGGCCCACCTTTGGCGAGTCAGGAGCCCGCCATCGCCACGCCACACCACACCGTTTGTGGCGCGGTGGGGTCTAAACTTTGACCCCGACTGTGGTGCCAGTCACGGTGCAGCCTGTCACTCCTCACCCCACCCCCACCCCACCCCACCTACACCGAGAGCTTGTCCGAGGGTGACATACTGTTTCGGCTACTTAGCGAGGCGTCGTCACATTGCCCGGCGGCGCTTTCCCCGCACCGTGGTAGGCCTGGGCCCGTCGCTGGCCGTGGTGCGGGAAAAGAGGGGTCGCGAGCCGCGGACGGCGGGGATCGAACCGCGAACCCTGACCATCGCCCGTGCTTGGCGGGGCCGGTGGCGTGCCGTGGCAGGATGTGTCGCGGCGAACGTCGCGTCGCGTCGTCTGCTTGCTGGCTCACGGTATGACCCCGCCACGCCACCCCACACCGGGCCGGCGTGGCGTCCGCTCCCACGGCCCTCGGCCCGGCCCGGCCCTCGGCACCAACAGTACGGCCCTGAGCGAACGGACGAACGGCGTCAGCCTACGTGGAAGAATTCTTTACTCTGTTGTCCCTCGGAGGCTACCTTTTTTCATGGTGTGCGTGGGCGGGATACATGCGCTGCGGGTGATTCGTCCGCTTTCGACAAAACAATAGTGGTTTCCAATAATACTTTGGAAACGGAAGGTGAAGAACAAAAACTCTTCCAGAACGGAAACTCTCGAGGGCAGGTATGAGAAACTTGAATGGCGTTTTGAGTGAATTTGGAGGATAGTTCCCATATTTGACGAGGCTCTTGTGCGTCGATATTTCTCATACCTAATCTCGAGAGTTTCCGGTCTGGAAGGGTTTTTGTTCTTCAGCTTCCGCTTCTGAACCGCATTGGAAACCTCTATTAAAAAGGATTCTCCTTCCCCGCATTGCAGTCCGCAGGTCAGGGACGGCATAGTGACGGAGGGGGCAAAGTTTCGCGGATTGCCTATACCTGCACAGAGTTTTTGTGTCGGCTTATTGCCTACCCTCTCGGGGGACGTCCAACCCCCATACCCAGAAGAAAAACTGGCCAACGACATAATCAAAATCAGACAAAATCAATCCGGGCGGGCTGGCGGAGTTGGTCTGTGCGCTGCCAGAGACGGATGCGGCCGTCATCAGGATTCAGCAGAGGGCGGAGGGCGGTGCCGGCCCGCACGCGGATCAGATCAGTGTCAGCAGCGGCGGCTAGGCAGCGCTGGCTGTGCGCCGCACCTCCAGCAGCAGCAGCAGCAGCAGTCCCGGGACAGGGAAGGGAAGCACAGTACCCACTGGAAACACGAAAACGTCGGGAACAGCGACATCACACGCGACAACGCCAAGTGCCATACCGAGGCGTCTCCGTTCGGGGCTACACACGTAGCTGTTCGGATCGGACATCTCGCGGTTCCATCACTCCGAGGGAACGCTTTCGAGTGCCGGGACGGCAGCCGAGGCAAGGACCAACCCCTTCGGTAGTTTGAGGCCCGCCGGAGGGAGGACCATGCCGGCTGACAAATGCCGACCCATTTGCGTCTGCCGCGTCGTAGCAGCAGCAGCAGCAGCAGCAGCGTATCGCGGGAGAAGTCCGGCCTCGGTCGGCCGTCGCCCGCCGACATCTCATCTCCCGGACGAATCTTCGTCTTCCCTCGACGCTGTGCTGCCTGGCGGATGAATCCATTCATGGCAGGTAGCCTGGGTGCTGAATAATGCCCCGGCGACATCGAGGAGACCACCAGCAAGCAGGGCGAGCACCCCGCATCCACCTTCGTGCTGTGTCCTACCCCCAAACTAACCTCGACCACATGCCACGTCATTTCGGCCTTTTATTTCTCCCAACGCATATCTCCCTCAAGGTCTGACTTGATTGGCGTCCGTGTGTTGACACACGCGCGGACACGATGTGAACACGATACCGTCTGCTGGCTGGAGCAGGCAGCTCACCGCCGCCCTTGTCTACAGGAGCAGGACCTCGAGGAGAACACGGACGGACCAAACGTCTGCATTTCGGCCCGCGTGAGAAATCTCTCGACAGTCTCCGTGGCCGGCTCCGGGAACACCAGGCGTCGTCTCGTTGTGACGGTGCCCTTCCAACGACCCGAAATCAATTCACCGAGGACGTTGTCAACGCAGCAGCGCCACCGATCACGCCGCCGCCCGCTGCCGCCGCTCCGCTCCGCTCGGGCTCAAGACCATAACCCCTACCAAGTTATTCTCCTTTCGGCCGTGTCCGGAGAGTGTCGAGGGGCCGCACGTAGAGCGCGGAGGCGGTGTTCCACAGTAAATTCAGCTCCGATTTACACTCGAGGTTTGTGCACGGGCCCTGCTCGGGGCTGCAATATGTGGCGGGTAGCAGCGGTAGCAGGACGTGCGGCACGGTAGCAGCCGCATGACCATACCAAAGGGGCCGCCTCGGACCGCCTCGCCGCCATGCTGGCCCTGTGGCCCTAAGTCAGGCCGAGTCGGAATCCAGATGCTGGCTTGTCTAAGAAGAGACACTGCCAAGAGACACCGTCTGGTGCGAAGTTATGGGACACCAGGACACACGTTTGTGTATTTTTCTTGATTTGCAATTCCTACGTCGCAATAGCCCCCCCCCCCCCTCTCATGGGCCTCAGGTGAAGGACGATAGCGCCCACTTGGCAGAAAAGGGACACTTTGTTGCAGTGGGAAACGGCTAGGACCCCGCGGATGTCGAAGGTGACGGGAAATCGGCTCGCATGCAAATCAGTCCGATGCTCACAGTTCTGTTACGTCGCGGCGGGCGACAGCAGACCGGCGGGCTGCGGCAGCGGCGGCGGCGAGGCGCGAGGCCGCCTGGGAGGTAGGCAACCCGGCCGCACGGGTGCGTTGTGCACTCCGATATTGCCTACCTTCAGGCTGCTGCTGCTGCTGCTGCTGCTGCTGCTGAGAGAGTGGACAAGAGGGGGAGCGAGTGGGAGCTGCTGGAACTGCATTGTCTTCTGCAAACGCCACCACCACTGCTTTGTATACACACACACCCGCGCTGACAAAATACAAGCCGGCCGAGCGACAAAAAGGCAGGCAAAGCGAGAGGCGGCGGCGCGCCTTTCTCGTACTCGCCGCCGCCGCGGCCGCCTTCTCGAAATCGCAGAGCAAAGTCGCCACGAGTGGCGATTCCTAAAGTCCGGTGGCGGATAAGGACAATGCAGTCCACGCCCCGCCTCCTTCCAGGACCCTCTCCCGGGGCGGCCGTGGTCCTGTTAGGTCCCCGCAATACCCCGCGCGGCCGCGGCCCGAGTACGCGGAGTATTGACAACACTGTTGGGTGTGTTGGCGGAGTGAACACGCTGTGCCGTGTGCCGTGCCGGACCGGGGCGCCAGCCGGCCGGGGAGTCCGTCGGTTTAGTTGTAGTTTTACGAGTCCTTATGGCGGCCAGGGGCCGCTTTCTAACGTCTCCCGCAGCAGGGCGCCCTCTGCGAAAGGGGGCTGCTTTTGCCGGGGCCCTCGCTGGGGCCGGCCGAGCGGGCGGGACGAGGCGGGTGAGTCCGCTTGGCGCCCGGTTCCCACACCGTGTCCCTTCTCCTACGGCCAGATAAACACACACGCACACAGATGACGACCCCGATATCAGACACATATCCCATCCCCCTCTTCGTGCCGAGCCGAGCCCCGGCCGGGCCCCGGCCGAGTCGGTGGTGGTGGCGAAGCCTGCGAAGCCTCTGAACGCGCACTTCCCGTCGTAACATTTGCATAAAAGGCAACAACTGACCCGACCCAGGGCGGCACGGCGCGGCGCGGTGCGATGTGGCCCCGTGCGGCGCGCGGGGGGCCGAGCCGAAGGGTCCAAAGGGCCAGCCAAGCGCCGACACAGGGCCTGGCCGCGGGCCCTGCCCAGCCCTGCCTGGAAATAACAAAGTCTGACACTGCTTCTTCTTCCGGTGGGCGCGGGAAGGTAAGGTGCCGTGGGTGCCCCGGAGGCCCCGGAGGCCCGGCCGGAGGCGACCGGAGGTTAGGGGCGACTGCTGTGCGTGAGGCGAGGGTGTAAAAGTCAAGTCGGATTCGGAAGGGGCCAGGCGGCCTGGCGGGTAATTCGGGGTAATCCAGGGTATTCCGGGGTATTCCGAGGTAATCCAAGGTAATCCGGGGTAATCCGGGGTAATCCGGGTAATCCGTAGTTATTAGCACAGAGTAATCCGAAGTATTCCGAGGTAATCCGGGGAAATCCGAGGTAACCCGTGGTAATCCGGGGTAATCCGGGTAATCCGAGGTAATCCGGGTAATCCTATGTAATCCGGGTAATCCGGAGTAATCCGGTGTAATCCGGGTAATCCGGGTAATGGTAATCCGACAGACACCGATTTTTCTAGTTGTTTCCCCCTTGCTCGCATCACACCATCACATCACTCTGCATGCGCTCGGCGCCTCCACAGCCGTGGGAGCTTCTAGGTTTTGACCATTTCGCCGGCGGCGAGGCGAGCCGGGAGCCCACCACCAACCCTCTTCCTATATGGGGACCGACTTGTCGGTCGATGTTTCCATATGTCAATGGTGGCACAATGAGAAGCAGCCAGGATATGTGGACTGATTTCGGCGTTTGTCATGCGTGTATAAACAGCGTTTAGTGAAAGGGATTAATGCACCACATTCCTTCCTTTCGGACGGCATCGGAGCCGCCTGTCCCGCCACACTGCCACACACACCGACAGTAACAAAGTGAGAAGTGTGTGCGTGAGTGCGGGTGAAAGGGGGAGGGGCTGCGGTCGGCGGCTGCGGCCTTACCGACCAGTGCTCCTGCCCCATCCTCAACACACGCGAGAAGCGATCACCCGGACTAATAGGGGGCTAACACGATCTGGGAGTAGTGTCAGAGGGCGTATAAATGCGAGCTCATAATGTATGCTGAACAGAGTTCGGTCTTTGCGTATGACAACCCGTGTTGTTCCCGACTCCTCATCGAGGAATTTTTCATACCGCCTCTTCACAGGTACGGACAGACAAGGCGCGCTGCGCTGCACCGCTGCACGTCTGCTGGGGGGTCTTCCAAGACGAATTACGAGAAGACGATCCGTACGGGAAGCCCCCCTTCCTTCGAGTGGATGAATGGGGCGTCCGCCCGTAACGTGTTTCTAATTGTGTGTGTAAACGGTAGCGTGTAATTTGAATAATGAGAAAAATTTACATTGCGTCATTTATCGATGGTGCGCGTAAAGGGATAAAACCAGCACCCCCGCGTCGCGTCCGACATGCACTCACATCAGAGCGCCACATGTGAGTAATTTTCTTAGCTGTATGGGAGCAAATCACACCTTGGTTCCTCTGCTCGGCCTGCGTTCGTCTCTCCTCTCGCGGCTATGGCAGAGAGAGATGGAGGGGAAGGGGGGGGGGCACAGAGCTAGGGTAAGTACAGGTAAATAAATCACGCTGGGAAAACAATTACAAAAAAAAATACCCTTCTCAGAAATGGAAATTTTATCAAAATTTTGATTATAATTTGCTATATTTTTTGGAGGGTGTTTTTTTTTACCAGCTGTGATTTTTTTCCCCATCTAAACCTCTAAGCCAGAGCGTAGCAAGATGATCCCTGCAGCGACTTTTCCTCTATTTTTTTTTTAAACCTGCACTTACCCTATTCGCCGTGGTGGACACGTGCGCCGAGTTTACAGCGCTACGTTGTATGGATCTCCTGGACGACTTTCTGGAGCTGGAGAAGCCGTATGATTTAAGACGTACCCGCCGCTGCCGCTGCATCGCGCTGCATCCAGCTGGCGTTGGCGCGGCGTTCCGGGCGCACCTGCGGCCCGCTGCACCAGTTTATCAGGTGCGAGCAGAAGCCTCCGCCGGCCTCCCCTGGCCGGGCCGGGCCTCCTCCGGCTGCCTCCGGCTGCCTCCGGGTGCCTCCGGCTGCCTCCGACCGGCCGCCTCCATTGTTCGCAGCAAACTATTTACTGCCCGGGGCAGTAAGTTATGGGCGCTATGGGAGCCGGCGAGTGGACAGCGGCGCACCCCGCCGTGCGGTACTCGGTACTCACTCACAGGCCAGTCCAGTAATTCTGCGCACCAGTGTTGACCCCTCAATGAAATCTGTTATTTTCTGCGCTGCCGTCGTCGGGGTGCGCACGGACATCGTGCTGATGACCGTCCGCTGCCGCGCTCTCTCGGACACGCCTGGAGTTCAACATTTTCAGAAATGTCTCGAATTTTTCGTGATTTGTTTTTTGTTAATTTCAAATTTTTGTATATATTTTTTTTTTTGATTGAATTTTTTTTTGGGTGAAATGTGTGTTGCAATGAACACTCTAAATTTCTCATTGAAATGTTTCAATATTTTTTTTTTTTATGAAAAATTTCTTCTTTTGCGTACGGGAGGCGCGGCGGGTCGGTCGCTGATAATGAGTGGAAATGCGCCCTCACCCCTGGCGGCAGGCCCATGGCGGGCTCATGGCGGGCCCTGCTGATGCCGCCCGGCCCCGCCGGCGACGCTACGCTGTCGTGTGTCGTCTCGGACGGTGTAATTGGTGTTGTTGAGACGCCGCGGAGGGCCTCGGCGCGGCGCGACGGCACCGGGACGGCACCCAACGGGCCGGGCCCCGGCAATCATCGCACCAACCAACGGCACCGTTTTTGCCTCGTGTGCGTCTCCGGGCGGATGTACTACGAACGCGCCCCGCGACAGTGTGCGACAATTTTCCGTAGACACTCCCAGGCATTTTATGGCTCTTCACGTCGCTGTGGTCGGTACTACGTGTACTACCGCTGCAGCGGCATGGATCACTGGATGCACACCTCAGCGCCCCCCCGCGGCGGCCGCCGGCGGCTCTGCCGGGAGTGTGTGGTGTGCCCTGCCCCTTGTGTGTATTCGTCTTATGCGCAGAGGGGGACTAATGGCGGCGCTGCAATGCAACCAATGTCGAATGTGGAGCGGCGGGCGGCGCAACACCCGACGCACAGCCAACACACAGAACGCCCCGGGAGGCCTCTAACTCACCCGTGACCACCTCGGGCTCAAGGCTCAGCCACGGGGGAGGAATCGGCTCTGTCCGTCATCCAGTTTTTAATTCGATATGGAGGCGTTTGGACGTGTGCACGACTCGCGGGCGAAATAGGGCATTCTCGCAAAATCACAAAAGTCGCGAAGGATCGAAAGTGGAATTTATCATTTACGTTCGTATTTTTGTATTTTTCGGGACGCCAAAAGGGGTGGTGCAGGGAGAAAAACTGTCGTTGGCGCGTGGCTGGAGGTCTCTGACTCCAGGCACGGTGGGTTCGATTCCCGCAGACGGTTCCGTTGCACCGCTCTTGTGCTGCTGTCAGATGATTTCCATCACGCATCTCATGCTTACGGACACCTCCGCTCCTCCGCTTTTGTGATATTCTCTGCCTGACTTGCTGAACTTCCGATCTTCGTCGCGCACGCACTATTCACTTTATTGGCTGTTGACGCGCAGGGCGGCGGGCGGCGCCGGTGCCATAACCGATGACGTCTCGCGGAGCGTTGGCAGGCGGTGGCAGGCGGTGGCAGCCAGCCGTCTAGCGCGGGATGGACATGGACGCGGACCCCGTAATGGACGGGGACGGTCGGATGCGTCTTCCCTTCCTGCATTATGGAGTGTGCGATGGGATAGATATGCCACACATCGACGAGACGTCATCGAGTCGGGCGATATGGTGATGACGGCGGGGAGCCCGAGTGGCTGATTGTCACTGATGCCTCGCGGAGCAGGTGGAGGACCGCTGACCGACCACGACCACCTCCGAGTGCCGCCCTGTCGGTGCTGACACGAGGATGACGAGAACGCGCCACGAGCCTGCGCGGCGAAATCTGTGCCACGTTGTTATCACAGAGGAGGTCCCGCGTGGACACTCCGAGGCTGGTCTCCGGCGACGTGCTGAGGCCGCCGCCGTCACGTGTGTACCCGGGTCGTCCCCACGTGACGCACGTCGATCACTGCAGCTGCCGCCGTCCGCACCGCACCGCCCGGAGGCCCCGGCAGGGCCCCGCCAGGCCCAGAGCTCTGTCTGCCTCTGATCCCTATCGCCGGGCGAATATCAGCCAGAAGGCTGCGGCTCCTGTCCTGTACTGTCAGGCTGGCCGTCGACGACGTGCCGCCCCGCCTCGGCCTCGGCCCTCGGCCCTCGGCCTGACCCTTCCCGTCTTTGTAGCCGGCCGCCGACGGCCGCCCAGCCCAGCTGTGGACGGCGAGCCTCCGCCGCCGCTGCTGCCCGCCATTACAGTGACCGATTGGGGAGACCGAAAGCAACATATCACTGCTTCCCGAACGCCCCTCGGCCCTCGGTAATCCGAGGACATGCGACGGGGGTCATTTCGTCGGTACCCGCCTGCGCACCTGCGAGTGCCAGGGTCCGTCAGGGTCCGCCGGGGTTGGCAGGTAGCAAACGCCACCCTCTGCAAGCGCCACCCGACCGGCGGCGACCCCTGCCACGCCCACCCGCCGCGCCCACCTGGGGCGGCCGCCGGGGCCCGCCCCCGCCCGCCCCCGCCCGCCCACTCGGGGTCCCATAGAACCCCCGTCTGCCGAGCACGACCGTCAGCGGCAATTTCTCTGTCATTTATATTACCTCGTGAGGAGTTACTGTTTGACGACGTCGAGTAGATGCGGACGCGCACCCTCCAGACACAGGTGAGGTGCCCGGAGGTGCCCGGAGGTGCCGTACCTGGCCGGCCTCCGGCAAAGCCCATGCAGTGCCCGTAAAGCTTCCGTTTCCCACGACGGCGTCGTCCATCACACCCCTCCCCTCCCACCACCTCTGGCCTCTCATTATTTTACGCTGTGCGACGCGATTTGCTTGTCAGAAATATCGGTGCTGTTGACGCCGTAAAGCTGCTTACCACACGCTGCTGGAAAATTCGTTCGGTCAGCTGAGGAAGCGTACACTCGCCACTGACACTAAAAAAGATGAGTACTGTCATGCAAATCAGACCCAGCTGATTAGCTAATGTGCTAAAATCAGCTAGCTGAGATTTTTTTTCGCACCGGTTCTAGAAAGTGCAGTGAGCTGGCTACTAATTTTTAACACAGCAGCACGCCAGCTCAATTTTTATTTTTTTTCTCGTGAACAGGACGGTGCCACGTGATCCAGTTTCCTTGCAAACAGTGTACGCCGGCCGTGCAGAGCAGAGCCTGGCGGAGGCTGGCGGAACCGCAGCGTGCTGAATGGCCGCGGTGCGGCTCGGCTCGGCCCCTTGGCCTGGCTCGGCTCGGCTCGGCCTCTTGGCTCGGCTCGGCTCCTTGCTGCAGGTCTCCTCTCTGCGCCTCGCCGCGATTCTTACGAGGAAATCCGATGCATTATGTATTCATCTTAATATTCACACGACTGTCGCACCAAAGGCATAGCGCTATGACCGGGCCGGCGTTGGCTGGACCTCTTCCTTCTCTCCCGTGCGGCCCGCGGCACGGAGCACGAGTCGCGGACTAGCTTGGAGGGGGGGGGGGGGGGGGGCGCCGGTAACGCTTCCGTACAAACACGGTATGTCCTCCTCAAGCGGAAGTCGGAACGCTCCTGGTCCACACAGAACGTGTCGTGCTGCAGCAAAGACCGCTGATCACCGCTAAGAAATCGTCACACAGCCGCGCCGGCGGGAGAGGCCAGCAGCAGGAATAAAATCCGAAGAGTGTACTGCTTCATTTACGAGTAGTTGAGGAGGCAGAGAACGAGTATGAGAAGGGCTATCACAACACACGGGTGCGCCTTTGCCTGCTTTGGTGGACTCGTAGGAGGCGATTGAGAGTAAGCGCCCGACACGCAGTGGCTGGCCTAAAGCGCCTTTAGGCCCCGAGGGAGGGGTTCGGCCCCGGCCCTCCCCAGGCCACCGCCCCAAATAACAGCCCTCGGAGGCGCTGGGGATCAGATCGTGTACACAATATAAGTAATCGCAAATAAACGGGCACTCCTCTGGCGCCAGGCGTCCCAAGCGCCCGCACACACGAATGTAGGGCGCCTGCGAGCGCTAGGGTAGGCCAGCCCGTAGAACACGCGTGCGTGCAGAAGATGTGGTTGCCTAGCCAGCAAGGCGTACTTAGGTACACTATTCTGCTATACCCGTTTGTTAAATAGGACGGTGTATTCGAAGATGCGAAAAACATTCAGAATAGCTGTCAGGCGACGCGACAGAGGTGAGAAATAAAGAGTGCCACGGTTTTCACGGCCGCGCTGTTCCGTTGCGGGTTGACGCTCCCGCTGGGCGTAGTTTAACACGTGTACCAAGTCACGAGAGTGTTTCCTGTCGATGCATGCGACTCTGGTCATTAGAGAGAGGGAGAGGCAGAGAGAGAGAGAGAGAGAGAGAGAGAGAGAGAGAGAGAGAGAGAGAGAGAGAGAGAGAGAGAGAGAGAGAGAGAGAGAGAGAGAGAGAGAGAGAGAGAGAGAGAGGCGACGTCAGTCATATCGTCGCAGTGCGTCTGATTTTTTCCAACGAAAGAAATCGGTGTGATTTGCTCCGAGTACAGGAAGGCGGTGGTTAGGGTTCGACGTACCCCCCCGCCCAATGTTTTGCCGTCTGCCGGCGTGATTCAGCTTGTGTGTCGTCTGCTCGTGTCGTCTGCAGCCGAGCCGAGCCCCTGCTGACGAGGCCAACGCACAAAAAGGCGGACGAGTTCGTTGCTCGGGCGCGGCCGTCCCGTCTGCGGCTCGGGCGCCTGCTCGGCCGCTGCCGCTGCCGCTGCCGCTGCCGCTGCCGCTGCCGCTGCCGCTGCCGCTGCCGCTGCCGCTGCCGCTGCCGCTGCCGCTGCCGCTGCCGCTGCCGCTGCCGCTGCCGCTGCCGCTGCCGCTGCCGCTGCCGCTGCCGCTGCCGCTGCCGCTGCCGCCCACCGCGCGTACACCCACCCACAATGATCGCGTTTACGCCTCGGGCGACGAACGGTTTGCCTCGGCTCGGCAGCGGGTTTGTCACCAGTGTCACCGGAGGACGGCGGTTACCGCGACACGGCCGCCTGCTGCCTGCCCTGCTGCAGCAGCAGCCGGATTATCCTAACTCCTTCCCTCCAGCGGTGGCCGCGGGTGCAGCCCTGACTGCGGCCGGCCTCCGCTCTGCTGACTCTGCCGGCTCTGCCATACCTCAGCAGCCCGTCCCCGGCCCCGTCCCGTCCGTTCAATATAACGACGGTAATCACAAGGCCCCAAAAATATAAACCGCCGCTGGCGGCGCGGCGGCAATCTCAAATGGGGCGGGAGGAGAAGGAGCAGGAGGAGGAGGGGGGGAGCTCTCTGCAGCATGCGCCCCCTAATGTCGCAGCAGTGCTCAGCGCCCGTACGATTACAGGGGCATGCAGGGGCTCCTTGAACGGACCCCCCCGGGGGCCCTGCAGGCACTCGGGGGAGGGGAGGGGGGCGGGGAGGACGAGGGGCCGCCGGCGCCCGCCGCCGTTCGGACGCATGCTGCTGCTGCTGCTGCTGCCACCGTTCAATCAGACGCGATCATCATCAAGATCTCTAAACCTGCCGTGCGGCTGCGGCGGCTGCGGCTGCGGCTGGCCGTGGCCCGCCGGCACCCGCCTCGCCTCGCCGCATCACACGCGAGCGCCGTGCGAGTTGCCGGGTTCTCCGCCCGGGCCGCTCTGCCAGACGAAAAGAGGTTCGACGTAATTATATGGTCTAGCGTGATCTCCGCGACCGGGTACTGTATTTGCTTTGATTAAAACTGCACGGCGGCGGCGGCGGCGGCGCGTGCTGCGAACAACCACTGCTACCGCTGCCGCGATAGGAACTATCTACACTCGGCGCACACGGAGTACTATTCGAGTCGCCCGCCCCGCCCCGCCCCGCCCACGGCCCCGCCCCCCTCACCCGCATGTCTTGCCGGGGGCTGGGCGCGTTGGCAGAAATAAATCGCACATCGGCATGGCCGCGAAGATGATGAGTTATGTACTACTCGGCGTTCGGTAGTAGCAGCGGGGCGGCGGGGCGGGGAGGGCGCATGGCCGTCGTGTCGCGTCGCCTCGGAGCCCGTGGAGTGCCCGGCCGCGGCATGCGAGTTACGGCGGTCCTCGTGCCGCGGCCTTTTATAGGGAACCACGCCGTAATGACTGTAATGCCGGCAATTACTGTAATGACGGGCGGGATGAGATCGCGCTCCATATTGATCCTCCTCACCTGGTCCTGTCCGAAGAGGTCCTGGCCGAGAGGTCCCCCTGTGTGTGCGCATGCTGCCCGTCCCGTCCGTGCCGCCTGGCCTCCCGTGCCGCTGGACCAGGCGTGTGTGCCCTCAGGGGGTTCGGGGTAGCATCAGGGGAGAGGGAGAAATAAAGAATAAAGAGAGAGAGAGAGAGAGAGAGAGAGAGAGAGAGAGAGAGAGAGAGAGAGAGAGAGAGAGAGAGAGAGAAGCAGGGGTCGTGTTCTGCGGGTCCTATATACATATATATAATTTTTTTTTTGACCCGTTGGTAGGAACGCAGGGCAAGTATATCATGAAGGCAATATGTGATGTGATGGTTCGGTCCTGAGGTAGCCAAACAACGACATTGACTGCCTGGCGGATACTAACGGCACCTTCGACGCCGCTTTGACGAAGAGCGTGAAGAGATTGGTACTCCCGGGATAAGGCCGAAGATAAGAATAGAAGTCGTAACAAAGATGAAAGAAAAACGACGCACGCGAATCGTGAAAAATCACATATTTGGAAAACACTGCTCCACTTTTTACTCGTTCTTTGCTTACTACTACTGCTACGACGTAGAAGCAAAAAAGAACGAGTATTGCACTCGCCCTGTCCGTTGACCCCCTTTCAATTCGCAAACCGCTTAACGCAAATGTTGCGTTTACGCGACATTTTGATCAGTTATTGATCTAGTTAGGAACCAAGGCACTGACCAGACCCTACACCGCGCGCAATTCCGGCGCTGTCCGAGATACAGCGGCGAGAGGCGAATGGGACAAGGCGGATGGCCAGGCTCAGAGCGGGCGGATAGAGCACACCGCGCGAGTGGCTACAGTACCGGCAGCGCGCTGCGTGTCTCCATCGCAGCTCCGTAGCGTAGTGGGCTAGCGGACCGGTCGATGACCGCAAGGTCCGGGGTTCAACTCTTTGCCGGAGTAAAAATTTTTCTGAAGTCTGCCGACCGAGGATGGTGGGTAAAATATACCAAAAGAACGTGTTCAAAGTGTGTTGTCTGAGTGACCGCGGACGTTGGACCGCGGCCATTCCCCGGAGGTTGAATACACTCGTTGACTCAGTGGTTCGACGCCCGAGCAGGGGAATGGTGCTTGCCAAGACTCGGCAGAAGTTAAATGTAGAGGCCTAGGGTTCGGTCTTCTACATTTTTCAAGCGTAAGGCCTCGGAATCTGGAGTATTCGGGCAACACCTACTTGGATACATGGCGTAGAAGAGTAGAGTACAATCGGCTTCGGCCGTGTACGATCTGGGCATCCTACCTCCCTCTCAATTCGCGAGGGAGTGGCTTTAGGGCCACAGACCAACTGGCTGGTCGAAGGGGGTTGACTCCTGAAATCTAGTCAGCGGAAGGGGCGATGTTGGCCGTTGCGGAAGCCTGCCTACCAAGGTGGCTGCGTCGTGCCTGTGTCTTAGCGGCGGTCAACTCCTGGTACACCGGTTCCCATCCGAACACCGAAGTTAAGCAGGAACGGTTCCGGACGGAAGTCTGGGACGAGGTAGGACCCACCCATTTTTGCCGTTTTTTGTTGTTGTTGTATTTTTTATCTGCAGAGTCTGAATCTTGAGGATTCAATATACTTTTGAATTTAAAAAAAATTATTGAAATGAAATGCTTTCTACCAATTAATAGAGAAACCAGGGAAACCGCGAAAAAACAAATTCGACCAATAGTGCATGAGTGTAACAAGCTCATCACTTTAAAAAAAAAATTAAAACTTTTCATCATTTGAATTCACCTGGACAGTAGTGGACATTTCGTGAATCCCCCTTCCCCTCTAAGTGTCCACGTGGTATCTGAACAGCCCCAAAGAACGAGCCTGTCCTAGGAGGGTAAACCGTTCTCCATGCCTGTCTTGTTAAAAAATCAAGCGATTTCTCATTTTTCCTGGAGCGTTGTTCTTCGTTGCGAATTCTTACCTATGTTTCGAGCCTCTCCAAAGTACTAAAGTACTCTATTGATCTGGTGCAAACTTCTAGCGCGGTGACGATGTTCTGTCCGCGGTGTCCCTCATATTCAGCCCTACTGTATACATACTGAGGGCACTGAATAATCACCCGAATCGTGAGGATCGTCGTCGTCTGCTAGTCTCCCCACTGTTTTAATCTTCCAGCCAGCAGACGACGACAGTGATGAAATGCGTCTGAGGCGCGAATCAGCAGTGCGATGACGGGGCTGGATGGTCCCATCGAATAGTCATGGGCTGTGTGGCCTACCGGGCCTATCGCGGCCAGGGGATCGTCGGGGGAGTGTCAGCAGCGTTAGGGCCGAACCGATCCTCCGGCCGGGGAATAAATGGAGGGCTGGTCAGCGAGGCGTCAGTCCCGCTTCGGAAAACCTTTTGTTTATTTCAGCTCTGCGGCGGCGTGGGCCATCTCATATCAAGGTCCACAATCGCGGCTAGAGTGGTGAGCAGCGCGGGCTCCTGGCGGCCGGCGGCCAGGGGAGCGCCGCGGTTCAAACCACCCCTGCCGGCGCGCGGCCGCGCCCGCGGGCCACGCATGCGCCCTGCGGCTGCCGCGGCGATACCCCCCGCCGGAGCTGCGGCGGCAGCAGCGCCCCCGTGCCGCACCCCTGCCGGGACCCGCCGCGACCCGCCGCTAGATGGCGCGGGGTGATGGTCCGCGAGGTCCGCGGCGCCGCGTTGTCGCCCGTCCGGCTGCTGGCGCCGCCTGACGGCCGACAGCGGAAACACACGCAGTCGCGGGCCGGCGGCCGGCGCTCGCTGGAGCCCAGCCGCTCGGCTCGCGCCGGAGTCCGAGTCGCGGGCGACGCTGAAGCTGAGCCAGCCGGGCGCCCCCGGCGGGGTGGGGAGGGGTGGGGAGGCGGGCGTGGGCGGGGCGGCAGGGAAGGAAGGCGGGCCAACCTGTGTCCCCTCTCTCTCCCTCTCATTGTGCCGCCGGGCCGGCGGCGCTGTCTCTCTTGCGCCCCCTTATTGGCGGCGCTGTTGTGTGCACAAGAACCGAATGCGCAGAGTCGGGAGGGTTTTGTCCATTCATTTGCCCCAATCAGCCCCGCCGGCCTGGCGCCGAATAAAGTCCTGCCGGGTTCGACAAGAGTTTTCTTAAAAACGCCGGTATCGCTGGCAATGTTGCCCCCACTGAGCAGAAGCAGGGCTGATATGCCGGCGGGAATTTGCGTGCCGTTTGACCATGCAGCTCCAGCTGGCGCGGCGGGCAGGACCTGCAGGCCCGATAGCGCGCGAATCGAGAGCACTTCGGCCGCAACACAGTAGCCACGGTCCCGGTAAAGAGTACAGAGCAAATACATTGTAATCTGCACGGGCCGTAATGGCCGCTCCAGGGGGGGGGCCAAAAAAAAGGGCGCGCACATTTATATGCGTCCACTTAGGCCGGCCGGGCCCTAAAAATGAAGATAGATATTGCAGGGCCGCGGCGTGCACTCCCGCCTAGCCCGCGGCCCAAAATTGATTACGTATCGACAATTAAAGGTCATCGTCTCGGCGATCCGGCTCGTCCAGGGCCGCCATTCATAACAGCAGGATCGGAGCGGCCCGAGCTCCGTCCGCCACGCCGGCTCGTCTACTCTCCCGGCACGACAACTTACGCCACAATTAAGATTTCCCCTTTGAGATGATAATGGCCGTATGATAATGACGGCCTTGATTGTGTTGGCGAGTGTCGTGTGTGTTTGTTGGCGGCACTGCAGCGAACACGTGTTATGTCTGCGCGGGCACAACGATGCGATGTGAAGTGACACTTCTTGTTCATCTTTTCGGCCTCTGTCCTCTGTCGCTCGCCCTGCGCCGCCTTCTTCTTTTCCATGCAAATCCAGAGACGGGTAGCTCGCACCCCCTACACTCCCCGTCCTTCAGAGGCAGGGGTTGGTTTTGGGGGCGGTGCGGGCTGGGGGCGGGGGCGGGGGGACGCTACGCAGCGCCACGGCGTGCCGAGAGCGGCGCGATGCGACAGTCAGCCGCCAGCACCGCGGGACCGAACCGAGAGGAGAGAGCGAGAGCGAGCGAGAGAGAATGAGAGACACAGAGAGAGAGAGAGAGAGACAGAGAGAGAGAGAGAGAGAGAGAGAGAGAGAGAGAGAGAGAGAGAGAGAGAGAGAGAGAGAGAGAGAGAGAGAGAGAGAGAGAGAGGCATCCCCTGCGCCGTGGCGAAGGGGACGAGGGAGGGCAGAAGTGAGGTGCGGATGGGCGGAGGGGCATGCGCGTACTACTACCGCTGGCGGCAGGGTGGGTGTGGGTGATATTCAGAGAGGATTCTCCCTCTCATTCTCCTCCCTCCCCCTCTCTCTCTCTCTGTCGCTGTCGCTCTCTCTCTTGCCCTCACGGTGTGTTCCGGGCCGCCACCCTTCTCTGCGTGTCGTCCGCGCGTCGTACGGCAGGTTTCCCCCTCATCTCAAATCCCTCTTCTCTCTCTCTCTCTCTCTCTCTCTCTCTCTCTCTCTCTCTCTCTCTCTCTCTCTCTCTCTCTCTCTCTCTCTCTCTCTCTTTCTCCCTGCTTATTCTCACACATGCAAATTTCCCAGATTTTTGAGCTGTGGACTGCTGTGGGTGCGAGAGAGAAAGAGAGAGACAGACACACTGACAGACAGAGCGAGAGAGAGGACGAGGTGTGAGGACGATCGACACGCACCGTCGCAGCAATAGGCAACGGCGCCTTCTTGTGACTGGAGAGAGAGAGAGAGAGAGAGAGAGAGAGAGAGAGAGAGAGAGAGAGAGAGAGAGAGAGAGAGAGAGAGAGAGAGAGAGAGAGAGAAAGCACAGAAGCAGGTTTATCGTCAAGTGCACTATTAGAATAGCTGGTACGCGTTGGGTTTACATGTGCACCGTCGCGATGCATGCCCTTACATACCCCCGCCCTGACGAACCCCGTGCACAGTCCTGCACACGTCGATCGTCTATGTCTCATCGGCGACAGGAATCACGGGCGATATGTGTGTGTGACCCGCCGCGGTCCCCGGGCAGAGCCCCGGGCAGAGGGGGCTGCGCCGAGGGGCTGCCCTCCGCCCGTAGCCGCCACTGTCTCCGCTGCACCCTTCACCGGCGAAGGGCTTCGCCGTCACGACGGGAGTCCCCTGATGCGCCGCGCCGCGCCCCGGGGAGGCCGAGGCCCCTGCGGGCCTGTAGGGCAGCGCACAGATTTTTTGAAACGCCACGGCCGCCGCCGTTCGCACCCCTTGCCGCCTGTGTCCCCGAGGGGGCGGGCGTCGGCGGGGCGCAGTCCTCCGGCGGCGGCCAGTGGCGGCGGCGGCGTGGGCGTGAAGCCAGAAAATTAAAATCCTCCCCAGGCGCTGCCGTCAACGTCGCGGCGGCGGCAGCCTTCGCTGGCCCTCACCTCACCTCACCGGCCCTCCCTCCCCGCCCCTCGTACGTCAAGTCCAATGACGTTGGCCGACAGAACGCGTCGAACTACTGACGGCGCTGGGCTCTGCTCGGCCGGCTGTGGGCCACGCCGGCCCGCGAGGCACCCGAGTCCAGCGGGTTGCCTATCCCAGAGTCGGCGGGCGCGGCCGTCATCTCGCTCTGTTCCACGCCGTCATCGGCTGCGGACTCGGCTGTTTCGAACGCAACGAAATCCCTCCAAAGTTAAAAGGCCGAGGCGTTTGTCGAGAACGGGCCGTGAAGTATCACTTTGGGAGCAGGAAACCATCATCACGGCGCTGGATCACCGCCACGCCGGGCATAGGCAGCGCCACGCCCCTCGCGATATGAAGATGGAGTCAGCTGATGAAGGCTGGTGGCGCCGCGTAGCGCTACATCACATCGTGTAAAGGCCCCTTTCTCTCTGCATCGCCCTGCGACCACCGAGCGCCCCCCAACCCCTCCCCCCTCCTCTCGCGGCGCGCCCTGCGGTCGATCGCGTGCCCCTCCCCGCAGCCGCCCCGCCGCCCCCGCGCGCCGCCCCCGCGGCCCCCGCCCACTCTGCGTGCCGCCCCTCTCGCGTCCGCCTCATGCCTGGGGTGGCGGGCAGGCACCTCCCCGTCCCACCCCCGCCGGCCGCACCGCCGGTCCGACCCGTGCTAAACAATTATCTCGCGGCCTGCGAGAGCAAGGGTCACTGCTTCGGCTCCTCCCCGTTCGGCCCCGGTCCAGCCCGGCCAGCGGATGCCCGGTCCACATTTCACTGGCCATCGGCGGCGACGGCGGTCAGCCCCGCGGCGTCCGCCCGGCGGCGTCCCGTCCCGGTCAGCTTTTTACAGCGCCGCGACGGGCAGTAAATACGCGGCCCCGACGGGCGGCTGCTGAGCCGTATGTGGACATACAGGGCGGGGGCGGCGGGGGCGGCGGGGGCGGCGGGGGCGGCGGGGGCGGCGGGGAGTCCACACTACCCTTGACCTCGCGGCGCGGCGCGTGGTCCTGCAGTGGCCCTGCAGTCCTGCCCCGGAACACGATACGATAGCTCCAGGATAAGTGGGTCCCGGCCGGACACCGCCGCGGCAAACCTCCGCTCCGCCGGAGCACCAGCCAGCCGCCCCCTCCCCCGCCCACCCCCTCCTCTGATTCGCAGCCGTGCAAAGTTTAAGGGCTGTAAATTGTGAGGCATTGTCGCCCGGGTCTTTACCAGTCTTTACGCACAAATCCTTTCGCGTGCCGTCGTCTGCTGCTGAGGCTGCCGGGGCTGCCGGGGCGCTCTCTTGATGGCGGCGGGGGCGCGTTGGGGGAGGAGGCAGCAAGAAGAAGAGGAAGAAGAAGAGGAGAGGGGAAAGGTTGCGAAGAGCGCGCGGAGGGATGCAAAAGGGGTTGTCGGAAATATCGCCGCCCTTTTCCATGACTTGTCGAAAATCTCACGCCGCCCGCCGCTGGAGCAGGCGGAGGAGAGGAGCGAGAGGGATTTGCGATACGACCGCGGTGGAGTACCGCGGTGTTGGCAATGAGACCGTGAGGCGCCATGAGGCCAGCACCGGCCGTCCGAACACAGCGACAAGCTCTGCTCATTCTACACATAATTTCTGAGCCTGAAATTATTTTGCGCGCAAATTTTGAAAACTTCTGATGTATAAAAATTCCTCTTTTTTTTATTTTTCCCCTGTCAACAACCTGTAAGATTGAAGGGGCTGCTCGGAGCGTGCGGAGCGGCGCACCACAGCACCGCGGCGTGCGCGCGGCGGCGGCGGCTCGGCGCGTCATTTAAATTTCATAAATGATTGGAGGACGGGTCTGGCCTCGCGCCGGGCCGCGCCGTACGCACATAGAGCATGGCATCGGGCGCCGCGTTGAGGCAGATCAGTGCCGACTACTTGGTATGCCGCCGCTCCGAGAGGGTTTTGGGTAATAATGCTGCATTAACATATCCACCCTATCCACCCCTGCCGCCGGAGCCCGGCAGCCCGGCCGGGGGGGCGCTGGGGCCGGCCTTCAGCCTGGTGGCCTTTGCCTCCTGGCCGCGGAGGTCGTCGGGCGTACCGCGCGCGCGCCGGCGGCGACCTGGAGGCGGCCGTCGGCAGTGCACCCCCCAGCTCGGAAATATGCATACGGCCGGGTGCCCCGGTGGCGGTGCCGCGGTGGAGGCGCGCGCTGCTCAGCCACCTGTAGGCCTGCGGCAGCCTGGGAGCCTGCGGTGTCTGCCGAGTTTACATACGCGCCGTTCAGGTTTTCATACCGACCCCCGGCCCGGCCCGGCCCGGCCGCGGCGCCCAACTAATGTGGTCGTCCTGATCGATTAGAAGGACCCCGGCCCGGGCCCAGCCCGGATTGGTCGTTCCCTGTTTGACGGCGGGGGCGGGGCGGCGTGCCGGTGGGGCCGCGCGTGTGTGACTTGCCGCCACAACAGCGGGGCGCGTTGTTTGTTTATGTCGGGCGTAATGGAAGGAGGAGTGGTTTTTGGTTTCCCAGACGAGAGAGACGTAACTGCCGAGCTGGTCCGCATAATGGCCGGAACCACGGGCGGCGGGCTTCGGTAGCGGCCCGGGCCCAACAGCCTGGCGGCGGCAGCAGCTTCTCTGGACTGGCATTTCTAATGCGCGCACATGACAGATTAACAGGTCAGGAAATAAACTGCCAAAAGTAAGAGCTAATTAAAAGGCCATAAAGGCCGTGGGGGCCGTGCCCGTGCCGTGGGCTAGCCAGCTCGTGGCGCACGCGGCGGCGACGGCAGCCATCCGGTGGCGCGCTCTAGCGGCGCTGGCCCGCGGCAGCTCAGCCCGCGCTACGCGCTCGGCCCGCGCCCGCCGTGGGCACCTGGGCACCCCCTCCCGGCAGGTCCAATGAGCGAGCCGACGGGCCGCGCCGTGCCGAGCCGCGCCCGCGTGAGGCCCGGCAGCCAATGGCAGCGCCTGCCTGGGCACGGGCGCGCGGAGCCTCGCGGAGCCGCGGGGGGGCGGCGGGGAGCGGCGGGGGCCGGTGCGGCGAGGCGCGGGGTAGAGCGGGGTGCGGGAGCGAGGGGGGGACCCGGAGCGAGGCGAGCCTCGCAGCGCGGACGGGACGACGGCGGACCGTCGCTAGTATCGAGTGGAGAGTCGACCGTGATGCATAACCCATGAGACTGTCCGTGTGCGCGAGTACGTGTGCGTGTGTAGTCGTGGCCGGCAGAGAAGCACCGAGGTTAGCAATTCAGATCAGCGATTCCGGGCAGCGACTGCGCGCCCAGCTGCAGCTGTAGCGTCCATCCAGTCCATGGCTGCCACCTCCTACATGCCGGTAGGGGCGAGTACGGCGGGCTCGTCCGACCTGGACGGCAGCGGCAGCGTGCTCTCCGGCATGAACCTGGTCAACGCGTCGCTCGGGGGCGGCTACCACACGTCGCCAAGCCCGCGGTCCGCCGCGGACGCCTCGCACCATGGCGTCGAGATGAAGTACATGCCGACGGCGCAGCACCATCACCACCACCATCACCACCAAGTGCCCGCGTCGCCGTCGCCAAACGGCCACCCTGTGTCACTGTCCGCCTCGCACAACCCATGGGTGAGCCTCCAGCCGGGCTCGGGGCCGGACCCCTGGGCGGCGAGTATGACGGCCATGCACGGCCACCACAGCCACCATCACCACCACCCTCACCAGGCGGCGACCATGGCGGATATCAAGCCGACGCCGCACCACGTCATGCACGACCAGCACCGGGTACCTCCGCAGCACCAGCAGGGGCTGGCGAGTCCACACACCTGGCACGCCCCCGTTGTCTCCTCCGCCCACTACTCGTCGGCGGGGTCACCGCTCAACCACCAGGTGTACCATGCAGCGCACGCGGCCATGAACGGCATGCTGCCGCACCACCAGACCTCGCCGCAGCTCCACCCCTCGCTCCGGGACCTTCAGAGTCACTCGCCCAGCCCGCTGCACCTGCATCACCAGCAGCTGGACGGCCGCGGCGACCCGGAGGGCAACGAGGAGGACGCGCCCACCTCGGACGACCTGGAGGCGTTCGCCAAACAGTTCAAGCAGCGGCGGATAAAGTTGGGGTTCACGCAAGCGGACGTGGGTTTAGCGCTCGGGACGCTCTATGGCAATGTGTTTTCGCAGACGACCATCTGCAGGTTCGAAGCGCTGCAGCTTAGCTTCAAAAACATGTGCAAACTCAAGCCGTTGTTGCAAAAGTGGCTGGAGGAGGCGGACAGTACGACGGGTTCGCCCACCAGTATAGACAAGATCGCGGCCCAGGGCCGGAAGCGGAAGAAGAGGACGAGCATCGAGGTGTCGGTGAAAGGGGCGCTGGAGCAGCACTTCCACAAGCAGCCCAAGCCGTCGGCGCAGGAGATCTCCGCGCTGGCGGACTCGCTGCAGCTGGAGAAGGAGGTCGTGCGGGTGTGGTTCTGCAACAGGCGGCAGAAGGAGAAGAGGATGACGCCGCCCAACACGCTCGGGGGCCCGGACATGATGGACGGCGGGATGCAGCCGCCGCACGGCATGCACCCGGGCTACCACCACCAGGACCAGATGCACGGCTCGCCCATGGGCCCGCACTCGCACAGCCCGCCCATGCTCAGCCCGCAGGCCATGTCCCACCAGTCGCTGGCAGCCCACTAACATGGGGCCCCACCGCGTTCACCTACTGCTACGACAACAGGCCGGCCCAACTACTGGGATTTCCTGTGAAGCAGGAGCCCGCCGCCGAGTCCGCCGTCGAGGCCGCCGATGACGACCACACGTGGGGCGTCTACGGCGGCGGCGGCAGCAGCGGCGGCAGCTGGACCGGCCTGGCCGCATCATCGTCGGGGACCTCGTACGACCTGCAGCGCGACGCCTTAGTCAAAGTGGAAACCAAATACGACAACTGAGGAGGCCAGAAACCAGGAGTGATTGTGTGAGTGTGTGTGTGTGCGCGTGTGTGTGCGTGCGTGTGTGACTGTGCGTGCAAGTGGGGCCTCATGTGATAGAGTCGTGAAGTGTTGCGGGGGCGCAAGTGCCAGGCGTTCCTAGGGGCGCCTCACGGCCCCGGAGGGAGGCCGATGAGCCCCCCGCCGCTCATGGCGCCCGATGTCGCTGTCCTGTCGCGTTGGCGGGTCAGGTGTCTCCGCGAGTGGTCAACCCGCCCGGCCCGTGTGCAGGGGTGCCTGCTGCTGCGGCCGCTGCTGCCGCGGCCGCACCCCGGCTAGCGGGCCCGGCGGGAGTCGTGGCAACAAAGCCATGTTTATTTTGGACTAAATGGACAATGATACCAAAAGACTGTGTGGTGGTGTTCGTCGGTGGAAAGAGTACCTTCTTTTTGTTTGTTTGTTTATTCGTTTGTTTGTTTGTTTTAGTCCAAGACTCTTTAAAATTTGCAAATAGATCTGTTTTATATGATGCAAGTTCGGTTAATGTAAATATAGTGATAAGTGGATTTATATATAAAAATTATATATATATATATGAATATATATATTGTGGGGCCCAAGGCATAGTGGTGCCGGCACGGCGTGTGTACATATTTCATTTACCCGGTGAGCTAGTGGATGTGCCGTAAGCACAACGTACAAAGTTCTTGTTCCTTAGTGATTTGCGGAACCGTGCAACGTTGGGAGAGGAGAGTCAGTGAACAGTAGGATCAGAAAAAAGGAAGTATCGTTGCATACCCAATGGGACAATCGATTTTCATTCAGTGTTGTTTTTGTTTGCTATCTAACCGTTATCGCGAAAAATGATGTCAGTATATCGAAAAATTTGGCCAACCATCCTGTGAAATTTTTAGTATGCGTGTTCAGTGACCAACAACAGTGTGCGTGTGTGAGTGAATTCTCCGTCACCATCATCATCGGGGAAACCTTAGTTTTCACCACTCCGTTGACTGTCATCGTCGAGCAAAAGTGCAGTGTTCATCAGTGAGTGCGCGTCAAGTGCGTGAGTGCGTCACAAGAAAAGTGTGTTCAGTGCTTATAGTCTGGCTATTTTGGGAAGAGCGCTGGGTTGCAGCGGTAGCAGTTGCATGGGGGTAGGAGGTGGGGGAGTGAGGCTCCAGCCGGCTCCGGCCGGGCCCCTCCTGGGCCAACAAATGGTGCTATTCGCGCTTTAATAGGGTCTACTCGAGACTTTTAAACTTAAAGTGCGTTCGCGTCCGGAGTTAAATTTCGACCAAATAAATGCCATTATTGAATTCTGCTCAAAATTTCATGCTTGCACATATAAAATTTTACCGTAAAAAGTTGACTCATTCCCTCTCTCTCTACTTGCTTGTGCATTTTGCCAAAATGAATTTATGCCTCTGTAGGCCGCAATTTTTAAGATATTTTCCTGAAATTTTCAGGATATATGTTTCGTGCGGCCCCGAACACAATGCCGTTTGAACCACGTTAATATCTTCACGCGTTCAAAATTTTAAACTTGGCCCCCCAAGTCTCCACTCCCCGAGGTCGCTGCCCCCCGCCCGCCTGGTCCCTCTGCACGCACCCGCTGCGAGGGGTCCTTTCATCCCCAGCCCCGGGACCAGCGCGGCTCCAGGTAGTGTTGCTGCAGTTGCTGGCGAAGCAGTGCCATGCAGGCCGAGAGAGCCAGCGCTCTTCCTAAAATAGCCAGACTATAGTTCGAATCGGTGGTCCGCCTGGCCGCTCGGCTGTGCCGTGCCCCGGCTCCGGCTATGCCTGCGGCCGGACAACTCACCGGGCTGGATGTCAAGGGGCCCAAGGGGCCCTCCTGAGCCAGCCAGACAGCCTCAGCCTACCTGCCGCCTTAGGCAACAAAAGGTGTTCCCCGGCAACCTGCCCGCCACTCCGAAAAAAATACAAGAAAAAAAACGTGCAAGAATGTGGTTCTAGGTTCGTCTATGGCCCCCTCTCTCTCGCTCGTTCGCTTGCCGGCTCGCTCTGTCTCGCTCGCGGTGGGGTGAGGAGGGCCATTCGCGAGTGTGTGTTGTGCTGTGGGGTGTGTCCCCCACCTACCTACCCTTGGAGGATTCATACCGTCGGCACACGGCTGGCCCATGGCTGTGGAAGTGAAAAAGTTTTGTGAATCTCGGTTTGTGTGTGCGGTCGCCGCGGTGCTCAAAGGACTGGCACGCTGTTCACCAGGTATGAGAACTTCGGACTGCTCAGAGCTAAGCGCTTATTTACATGTATTTTATTGCGTTAAACTTACGCTGCTGTGGATGAACAAGCCAAAGAGAAACCAAATAGAAATGATTTTGCAGATTTATCCATTACGTATTCACAGGCCGTCCAAAAATTTAGTTGCATTGTCCTTTTGGTTAAATTTGATTCTGCTTTTCGAGTGTTCATGGCAGGACCATGCTTAACGTGGTCTTCTAAGCAACTGCAAAGTCGTTCCTCATTTGGATATGGTTTCCTGCGATAGAGTATGCGTCTAAACATTTTAGCAAGAGGCATTAATTTGATTTTTAAATTGATTAAACACGAATTGTTTTGGGGCGACGGCACAGTAACAACAGTATCTTTTTTAATTTTTTTTTTTTGCTGGAAGTAGCCTAATACTGACCCTTATCGATAAGTGACACTCTGATTTCTTTCTATCAAAATATTTATATACTGTTTGCGCATTTTTCCCGAATCCCATTTTATTGCACACGGCTGTCCCCCGTTGCTCCTTGGTAGCACATTTTTTTCGTAGGCTTGAGGAGGGTAATTGGAGATCCCTTGAGGGTGACCCCTTCGCTCCTGAATTCCAAGTTCATTCGCGAACAAAAGGTTGTTGTTGTGTGGTGTATCAAAAGTGTGTATCGGAAGTCAGGTGCCTTTGGGATCTTTTTGGTGGGCAGTAGGAACGTGAGCAGCATGCGCAGGATGCTTTTAAAAGTGCGGCGAGTTTTTTTTTTGTAATTCTTATTAATGCCTCTTCGCGTTTGTGTTTAGACAAGATTTAGTCAGTTCAAATTGTACTTACGTTCAATAGTCGCCCCAGTTAGAATTGTATTGATAAAGCATGGATTGGGTTGGACGGATTTATCGATAGCTTGTTGGTCTCAAAAACAACCTTTCAGTTTTGTCAGATAGGCAAAAGCAGTTGTCGCTAAGTTTCCTAAAAAAGAGGAGCACGTTGTTAAAAGGCACTGTTGCTGTGCCGTGTTTGTTGTAAGTCATTTTTATTAAGCTTTGTTAAAAAATTCTGTCTGTTTTGAATTTTTGTCATAAATTTCATCGTGGAAATGTGTGAATGAAGGCCAGAAACTGTAAAATTTGGATCTCTTGGTGACTATTGAAATAATACTTCCATGCACGGTTAGATTTATCGCTTAGTAATCATTGCTAAGTTTCAGTCTCAAGCCGATTTTTTGTTACTGAATGAATTTCACGCCGTTAACTCTAGTCTTAAACGTGTGTAAGTAGAAAATAACGTGGTTGTCTTATGTAGTGACACGATGTCATGGTTGGTAAACAGGGTGTGGTCCGCTCACACAAAACAGAAAAGGAAGCATGTCAAAATGTGGCTCTAGGCGTAAAGCCTTCTTTCTTAATCCCTCGAAGTCGCCCATACGCCTGATACTAAAAATTGAACAATTTCTTCAAATGCTATTTTTATACATGGCAAAAGTAAGTTCTAAGTAAAAGTATTTTCAAACTGTTTTTGAAGTAAAATTGTGTTGTACTCTATAGAGCCGATAAGTGACATGCCTCTATTCTTCTCTAAGTGACAGAAACAGTAAAAATTATCATTTGCAAGTCCCATTTCCCTTATTTGATGAGGATGGAATATCAATTGAGGACAATAGAACGTATGCGAGATCCTTGTTCAATACGAAATTGCTGTGTTATTTATGTCTTGTTTCTCCTTATTTATTGTTTAAATGTGTCAGTACAAATGATCATGTAAAGTTGTTATGAAAAATCTCTCAATCACATTGAAAAAAGATTAGATCTTATTTTTTCCGATCTTTCAGTCGTTATGAATTGTACCAAGCCGAAATTTGAAAGGTGTTACTGCTTTATGTGCACTTTTCCCTTTTCTTTTGTTTTTTATTCAAGCCCTGTCTACTTTTACTTGGTTTGCTTGTTTTGTCAGACATTGCGTCCTAAAACGGAACGCATTCGTACTTATATGTGATTATTTGAGCGCTCAATCGCGTAGGCAGACGTTGAACTAAAATCTTACTACGATAGTGGGCCGTAGCTTGTGAATTTGGTTGTTAAGACTGGATCTCAAAACTTAATTTTATGAAGAAGTGTATAATTTTGTGTTCTTTCGTTGCCAATCTACTTATTTTATTGTCAATTCTTATGCCTGCTCGTTTATGTCAAGTGATAGATTGTCGTGAATGATTACTTCACGAATAAGTTATTTGTTTCAGAAAGGTTTTCAACTTCAAACAGATGTGTCAAATTCGAGTAAAATGTACAAATCTGTTTCTGTCTTGTGTTACCATACTATATTTAAATTTAGTTACGTTTTAGCAAATCAGCGGATATTACGAAAGAAATTCGTTTGCCTATATTCTATTCGTAATTCATGTCTAGTAATCTTTTGTAGTTAAACTTTATATGGGCTCTTTTGAATGAAATGTATTCATATGATTTGTATTTTCTGTGCAACCGTATGGATACATTTCAGAGGGTGATGTTTTAAATTGTACTGACCAATTGTGATTTTTCTCATATTGTTATGTAGATGTTTATTCTTATTTGTTTTGAATAGTTTTTTTAAAAAATAATTTCACTGTTTTAGTTTGAAACATTCCACTATATGAAATATACATATGTATATATCTAATGAACAAATTGAAAGGTTTAATTGTAAGTAGATCCCCCCCCCCCTCCCCATGATTGTACTGACTTATACATAAAAGGAATCTTGTTCAATAAATGATGGCATTGTGTTTTTGTCATGAAGCGAACTTTTTTGAGTCTTCATTCCAACACTTTCAAATTTATATACTATACGAAAGGAAAATTGGATCAGTGGATGAAAAGAAAAATTCGATGCGAAAATATCAGTCATTACAAGCGTATAGAACAAATGAATCAACACACCTGGAGGAAAGTAATTATATTGACACGTCAGTAGCCGGTCAATTAATGAATGTGTTTGGCTCATTAGTGCAAAAGAAGAAAAAAAGAACCACACGGTTATGTAAGCTTCAAACTAGAGGTGTATGCCTGGCACAACTTAAACCTGGAGAGCTTTTTCTTTAAAAAAAAAATAAAAAAAAATCAAGATTCAGTGCTCTGAAATATCTATATAATAACATCATATTTGTTTCGAAGCATTCGCACGTACTAAGAGTGGTTCAGGGGACTGGTCTGTATCAGGCGCATCGATCAGTGCAGCTACTGGCTACTTCGCTGATACACATAATGAAGATAATGGTCCAGAGTCCGTGCTGCCTGCTGCTGCCGCTGCCGCTCCCTGGAATGCCGGAGCCCCACCGCCGCATCAACGCCACGTCTGATCCTAGTGGTGCTGACCAGCCCATTTTCATCGTGGTCTCCAGTTAGGTGTCAAGTCAAGACTACTGTTCCTATCGTAATCGTGATGGGGCACTTTTGTCTGTTGAGTATCAACGACTAAATCGCTTTACGCGCCGTGTTATTAAGGGCACGAGCATTTAGTAGAGTGTGTGTGGTGGCCACGTCTTCAAAGCTTCGATGGTAAGATGTTTTTTAACAGTTACGTATGGCGCATACCGCAGCGTGAGGTGAGTTTGTACATGCGGAGTAAAGTACCTGTCTGTGTTTGAGAATGTGTCCCTGAACGAGACTGCATCACGGGGCTGTAAAAGCATGTTTCGTAGGACTTTTCGAGTAGATAATACACAATACACTCTCAGAGAATTATGTAAAACTTTGTGCGTAAATTTCGATGCACGTAATATCACGACGAAAGTTATGTATGTACCTACGTTGGCGAAATTGTACAAAATGACGCAATATATCGTGGAAATTTTGTACTTTGTCTAATTGTTTAAAATGTAAGAAAGAGTCCACAAGTCTCTGAAAGTGTAGGTTTCCGTAGGACGTTTTGTTACGCTGCTAATTTGGGCCTGATTCCTCAACCTCATGAGGCGGACCGCAGGGCACAGCTGGGCCGGGCCCGGCTATGGAACTTCCACCTGAACGGGTCATTGGTCTTGTCACCCGGCGAGCTTTTGTCAGTTATCCACGGTGTCGGTCCTAGCCGCGCCGTCAGGCCGCCGATGGCCGCCGTGCACCGCGAGGCCCGCGTCGACGGGCACGTCCCCAAAGCCCCATGCACGTTTTCTTTTTTCTTTTATTCTCGTCGTCCTCCTCCGCCGCCTTCTCGCACGTAAGGATACTCCCCCCTCCTTGTGTCACCTTCCTCCGTTCCAAATAAATATCGCTGTCACCGTGTAAAGAGCAGTCGGCCAGAAGAGGTTTCCCGCACAACAGGTGACCGCCGTTTCTCCGTTCCGGATCGCACCTGCTCGCTCACACACACACACACACACACACACACACACACACACACACACACACACACACCAGGCGTACCCTTCTGACACCAGCTGCGCCCTGCCTATGCTCTGCAGACCCCCCGGCATACGCCCTCTGCCCATGTTGGTGCCCTCAAGAATGCTGTGGGGTTGCCACCCCCGCGACAGCGCGGCCCTGTTCCGCCCTGCGCGGGGGTCAACAGTCGCCGGCGGGTCCCCTTTGCTGTGGGAGACAGTGAGACAGAAAAAAAAATTGCCGAAAGTGGTCTCGCTTGGGTTGACCATCACACACCCCTCGTCAGAGGGTGCGAGCGCTTGGCTTGGCGCCGCGCCGATGGCAGGGATTTCCGCCCGCCTCATCCCCAACTAGCTTTCCCCCAATAGTAGTGTAGTGTTGTCTCGCTATACTTCCGGATCGCAGATACGGCCGCGCGCTGTTGTTACAGCCTCGTGAGGGAGAGAGAGAGAGAGAGAGAGAGAGAGAGAGAGAGAGAGAGAGAGAGAGAGAAAGAGAGAGAGGGATCACGAGGGAGGGAGTGAGGGTGATAGCGCCGACTGCATTCAATGGACGGTCCGAAACCTGTCGAAACCGCACCTGTTCTTATGCAGACCAGTCGTTCCCTGTAATCTTTACAGGGTTTATACAAACCCGAGCTTGGCTTTGCCGGTGTGCGGGTGCTACTATCGTGTGTGAATGTGTGCGTGTGTGTGTGTGTGTGTGTGTGTGTGTGTGTGTGTGTGTGTGTGTGTGTGTGTGTGTGTGTGTCCATTCATGCCATTGTGGACAGCTCCCTCCCCCGCCCAGTGCAGTGCTTACGGGTGGCGCACGCGACTAAATTATTGTGCATCGCATTGCAAAAGATACTACGCGACTGATAACGCGACCCGGACCTTGCAAGGTCCATTCAGTGCTGCCAGAGTGTTCCACCCGCCCAACTCTTTCTCGCAGAGCTTTGGCGCGTGTTCCCTGTGGAGGGTGCGTCAGCTCGGGGCGCGGTGCGTGTTCCACGTGTGCACACACACAGACAGGTCGTTGTTCCGTCAAAACGATTTTATTTTGGGCGCGAAAACACTCGGAATCAGTTTTGAGTCAGAAAAGAAAAAAGATTGGCAACCTTTCGCCTTCATGTGTGACCGTGAACAAAGCTCCTGGAGGTTCCCATGGCGGGACGCCTATGACCTTCGTATAGCGTATGTGTGTATGTGTGAGTGTATGTTGCGTTTTCGTTTGGACTCGCTTTTGCTTCTCACAAACGAAGAAGATAACACGCAACCTCCAGCACCGCAGCGAAGGCAGCGCTTTTGCACGGCCGGCGCCAGGCCAGAGTGCGCACCATGCGTTCGGCATAACCTTCACGACCTCCCCTGGCTCTTTATATATATATATATTTTCTTTTTCCCTGGCCGTGTTGGCGGAACTTTGCTTTGCTTCCGAACATAAAAGAGGTCTTCCCTGGCCTCACGTGACCTTGATTCGCAAGAGAAGTCTCCGCGACTTCGCAAAAAAAAAGGGGGGGGGGGGAACTAAAAATAATAAAAGAGGAGTGTGAAGGGGTGTGAAGGCAAGTGTGCACGTCTCGTCAGCCACAACTCGCGAAACTCTGTGAAACGAAACGTCCCCTGCGCTGTGCAGTGGGGGGAGCACGGCCGGGGACACTCCTGCAAGCGGTCCGTCACTCAAAAAAATCAATGTAGAACCTAAAAATAATCGTAAAAAAGTCAGAAAACGTCAGTAAATTTTTAAAAAAATAGTATTCGAAAAACAATCCAATTTTGATTTTGAAACATTGTACGTTTGCGTCACGAACGAGGGACCCGCTCGCACTCCTGGGACAGCTAAACGCGCTGGCTCGAGTGCTGGGCTCGGATCGCTACGCGGCGCCAACTAAGCCCATACAGTTCGTACGAAAACGACCCCCCGCGGCGCGACGACAGGTGGCGCATCCAGCCAAAGGCCAGCCACCGACGAGTCCCGCTGACGCCACAAATTAAACTCTTCTCGCGCGCCTCCCGCCTGTTTCGCGGGCTTTTCCTGCACGCAGGAGCGCGCGGGGGAGGCGAGAGAGAAGGGGTCATGGTGGGGGTGGGGGGGAGCTGTCAGAGAAGGTTAGCTCTGGCTGCGCCGTATGATTCATCACGAGCACACAGTTCGATGTGTGTGTGTGTGTGTGTGTGTGTGTGCAGTATTTACGCTCGTGATGACAAATTATTCAACACATACACACATACCAAACAGGCAGCATCGCGCGCGCGCATATTAGCATGCGAAAAGGAAAGTGTTCAATCGAGGCATCGCATCGCCGCCGCGCTATCCGGCTTTAAGTCGACTTCACCCGCTCGCGGTGTCGCTTCTCTATCCGAGAGCGATAGAACCCGTCCAAATAAGCCCGTGTGTGTGTGTGACGACACAGAGCGCCTAAATAGTACACGCGGCGCGAATTATAATGACGTAAAGCAGTCGTCAGCACGTGTGCAGGTGTCCGTATGAATGGCGGCGCCATCACTCAGGCCCGGTTGGCCGGCCTGGCTGGCATGGCCGGGAGGGTGGCGCCCGTGCGCTGGGCTGGGCTGCGCACTGGGCTCCACGCGCAGAGCAGAGCCCCGGCGCCCCGCCTAGCGACGCCCGCCCCTCACCGGCCCCCGCCTGCCCCCGCCGCCCCCAGAGCACTGTTGCAGACCTCCCGTTATTGTTGCCACCTTCTCAGATGGGGCGGACCCACCCCCATCCCCCCTCTCCCATCCTTTTATCTGACTGCGGATCGTTTCCGCGGAATACAACCTCCTCCATGAGGCGTGAATAGGCGCGTTTTTCTTCCCTTTTCTTCCGCGGACATGGGCCGCTTTCTAGACGAAATTTTTTTTTTTTTTTGAAAGAAACACAATGTTGTATTTGAAATGTCACGCGCGCGCAGTACAGCGGGGCATGGTGCACTGCTCTCTGGCTGCTGGAGTAGTACACTTAGCGATACTGTTCAAGCCAGGAGGCGAATCGATATCTCGTAGAGTCGAGTCGAGACCCCTTTTCCGTCCGGGGCGTGGCGGTGGGGGGAGGTGTGGGGGGGCGGCAGCCGACGGGGGTGGGCCGGCGGGCCGCTGGCAGCCGCTAGCAGCCGCTGGCAGCCGCTGGCGGGGGCTGTTGTAGTCGCAAGGCCGCCGTGGCATCGATCCCTGCAGCAGCGCGGCACTGCCGGCCCGCCGGGCCCGTGTGGCCGGCCAGGGCTGAGACGTTACAGCGGGGGCCCTGCCCCGCCCTGCCCTGCCCGGCCCTGTTTAGAGGTGTTTAGAGGGCAGTTCGGCGGAATAAATCGCGTACGACACGCCTGGCGTTGCGCGGACGGCACGGCTGCGGCGCCTCGCGCCTCACTGCCTCTCTGCGCACCCGTTGACAAATCCTCTTCTGGCCCTCCTGGCCCTGGCCCCTATACTTCTGGCGTGAGAAAAAATTAAATTAAAAAAAGTTCCGTGAAAACCGTTTGAAACTAATACCCTCATAATCGTATCGACATCAAAATTGAGGGAAATAATTTTTCCAAAGGTTGGCTCTAAAAAAAAAATGAGTTGAAATTTTAACAAAACTCAGGTTTTCATTGGAATTCTCCCTTGTAACATGTAGCAGCCTTGTCGCTCGTACTGCGGGGCGTGGCGGTCCCGGGACCCACTGCGGGGCCTGCGGGGCCCACCTGCGCCGCCTCTCGTCTCGCCTCGCCCGCGGCGGCTGCCGCTGTGGCTGCAGTAGCTGTGGCTGCAGTACCTCCGGCTGCCGCTGTGGCTGCAGTAGCTGTGGCTGCCGCTGTGGCTGCAGTAGCTGTGGCTGCAGCTGTGGCTGCAGTAGCTGTGGCTGCCGCTGTGGCTGCGGCGCAGACCACACACCTGACTGCACATCCCTGTGGCCGGCCGTAATCCCGGACACTAACACCATCCTCTCCACTCCTTTCTCCACCAAAACACGGCGGCGGGAATTCATCATAAAAAAAAAATTAAAATCGGGACGCGATATGGATCTATATACCCCCCCGCGCACTTTCACAACGACGCTGTGCGCGGTGTTCGAACCCGCGGCCCGGGCTTCCGCGGGGGCGTCTAGGGCGGCGGCGGGCCGGCCGGTGCGGGGAAACTCCCCGTATCGTCACGGCGGCGAGCTGCTCAGAGCTGCTCTCGCTGTTTCGGATCGCGTATTTTCACGGCGCTTATGCAAAGCGGTTGCCGCACGCGCTCCGCGGCGTGTACGGCGGCGGGGTGAGGGCCCGGGGGGGGGGGGGGGGGGGGGTAGGCAGGGCTGCCACACCGGGGGCTGCGGGGCGCGGCGCCGTCTGAATCAGACCGACTGATTGAATCCGCGTCACCCTTTGCCATGCACCTGCGGGAGGGGGAGGGGGAGGCAGTGCGGCGGCCAACCCCTTCGGGCCGGCAGGGAGTGCCGTGCCGGGGCGCAGTATGTTGGGGGTGGGGGCTGACGCTAGCAGAGGGGGGTAAGGTGGTGGTGGAGTCCGGCCCACAAAATAAAGAAATAATAAAAAAGTTAAGTGCAGCTACACGTCGAATGGCTCATGGCTCATTTCCATGGCACGAACACCGCGCCGGTCCTCGCGCGGGGCTGCGATACGAAGAGGTCACGCAGGTCACCGCAGCACCCGTGGACACACCGGCGTGCGGCACCGCTCTGTGATCCACGCGATGAGAAACAGATCACATGTCCCATCTGATTGGTTCATTTTCGGCGGCGTGAGTTTCGCACTCGGCTCTTTATCCATGCGACTTTTTCCTGCGACTCCAAGGCCTCGTCCCGGCTCCGTCCCGGTGGCCCCGGCCCGCCTCAGGCCCCACAGCGCTTATCGCAGTGCTCCGGCCCAAACCGAGGCCCGAGGCCCGCGGACCCCTGAAATATGACGTCCGAAGCAGTCGCCAATGAGCTCATTTTCGTCTCGGCGACGACGATGGCGGAGGCAAAGGCCATGGCGCGGCGCGGCGGTGCGGGGGAGGCGGTGGGGGTGGGGGGTAATAGCCGCTCGCGCCCTTAATGATGGCCAATGCGGCCAGTGCGGCGACAGGAAGGGAAGGGGTGGGTCTGGCGGGTCCGGCCGCCGCCCGTTCGCACGGTTGGGTGGACAGCGAGGGGGCGGACATGGCGGCGGCCCGGGCGCGCGCCTTGCTTGTCCGAAATGCACGAAACGGAAGCGCCGCGCGGCCTGGGGAAGGGGAGCTCTCCTCCCCGCCGAGGGCCTCGTTGACCACGACGGCCGCACTGTAAATCGATAATCGGCCGCACCGTGTGTTTATATCCGCGCACCGTGAGGTTATACGCCGAGACCCCTCCCCTCCCCTCGCCGGGGGCCGGGGCCGGGGGACTCTGTCGATCGGATCTGCCGGCCGCCCCTTTGGGCCCGCCGCCGCCCCCGCCGCCCCCGCCGCCCCCGCCGCCCCCGCCGGCGCTGCCATGGCCTTTCGGCCGTGCATATGGACCGTGAACAATCGCCCTCTGCGCCGGCCATTTCCGCACGCGGTTTTCAGTTTGTCACGAGGATGACGCTCTCGGGGTCCTTTTAGGGCCGAGCGCAGGGGAGGAGGGGGAGGCTTGACCATAAATAACAGCATGTATTTGCGTGGGGGGGGGGGGGGCGGAGTGGTGCTGGCCGATCAGCCGGGGGCTGCCGGTGTGTGTTTGGCCTCGCGTGGCTCCCCGCCTCATCCAGGGGGCCGTCCACAAATGTCGCCGCGGCACTCCCTGCCGCCGCTGCTCCCCGCCGACCACTCTGACCGGGTTCGCTGCCGCGGCCGACGCGCAGCGACGACCCGGCAGGCGCTACCTGCCCCGAACGTCTCGGCCGTGCATTTATTTCGCATTCCGGATCGTCTTCGCGGGCGTCGGCCGTCTCGGGCGCCACAGAAGGTCGTCCCGCCCCGCCCCGCGCGCCTGACACCGCACATCCCAGTGAGGAGACTTCCACGTGACGGAATCATCGGACGTGCGGCGAGATGGACGACGCGCATGGCTGTGGACCTCCCCGCCTCCCCGGCCAGGGGCGTAGCCGGGCGCAGCGTGTATTACAAGATGTCGAACAACGTCCTCCGGTTTATGACGGATGGGGACGCGCGCCGGCCGAGGCAGGCCGCCATGAGGCCGCCATGAGCTTGTCACGGAGCCCATGACGGCGCGCACACGGCAGGCACTGACACCTGCCCGGGGTGCCCTTCCAGCCGAGACGATGCGAGGCGTCACCTCGGCCACCTCGGCACTGAGGAGGGGGAACCTCTACGCCAAAAAATGTGAAGACTCAGGCAAAAACTCAAGGGTCAGAAAAAATAGCAGGAGTCAGAGAATACAAAAATCTGAAAAAAATTGCAAACATATAAAAATTTCAAAATTGCGATTTTTTGTATTTTTCAAAATAAAATTTGTTGTTTTTGTTGCTGCTTTTTCTAACCACTTTTAAAGTGTTATTTTTCTTCTTTTTTTGCGTGGGGATCTACATGAAGGCGAACGCGAATTCCCCAGCAAGCGGCGGGGAGCGCCTGCGAGCGGCCGGGGTAGGCCAGCCCGCCAGACCCGCGTGCGCGCAGGGGTCCGTGTTGCCTACCCACCAGGCGCCCGGTCTGCGAGGAGGCGGGAGGCGCTCCGGCTGCTGGCAGTGGGCCGGGCCGGGGGGTCGCGGGGGCCCGGGGGCCGCCGCCGTGCTGGCTGTGTGCGTGACCTTCGGGGCCACGGCAGCGGCGGCAGCACGCGTGCCAGCCGGGCCGGGCGCGGCGGGGCGGGGCGCGCCCAATCACAGCTGCAGAAGGCGTGGGCTCGCCATCGGCTGCCATCGGCCCGGCTCGCCTCTGCGCCCGTGCCGCATAGTTTGGCACACGAATAGAGAGAGATGGGTCCGCGCGGGCAGCGCGCAGGTGGGGGCGGCATAAGATACAGGTGAGGCGAGGCGCCGAGGTGTTTCAAGGTGTGTGTGTGCGCGTGTGTGTCCTGCCGGTGGTCTCCGCTGCCGCCACACACACACACACACACACTCACGCACACGAGGAGACTTGGCAACAACGTCCTGCCCCTGCTGGCTAGGCAGCCCGGTCCACACACAGCCGCGTCCACCCGACGCCGGGTTGCATAACAGAGGCGGACGGATGCGCACGGCGCATGCGCGCGCGCGATCACCAAATGATAGGCTGTTCATCAGAACTCGTTTTCGTCCCGAGTCACACTCGTTTTGCTTCTTATGCGCCGCAGTCCGCCGGGTCCTGACCGCCGCCACCGCCGAGACGACGATGACGATGGTAATGACGATAGTATGTGACCGTGATGATATCACGCAAACGGATACGAAGCGCCGACTTGCCACCTGATAAGTAGACTCATTGACATCAGTCTGACGTGAACCGAGGGGACCATCACTGCCCCACCTCGATGTACACAGATTAAATTCGTGGTTCATTCATTGACTTTATTTGATTTTTTATTAACAAAAAAGTTGATTTTTCTGAAAACGATATCGGTTTGAACCCGACGTTTCTGTCTGAATTTTTTTGATTTTTCTCTGGCATTTTTCTGACCCTTTGAACCTTTTTGTGTCGTATCTTTGACTTTTTTGATTTTCCCTCAACTTGAATTTTTTTTGCCACTGCACACCGATTGTTTTCAGGTGATGTTCCCCTAGACGTGAACCCGCGCGACAAGTGTGTGCGGTTTGTCGTGCGTTTTGTTTCCGAAATTTCAGCCAACAGAGCCAAACGCGAAGACGAGTATCCGTTCTATAGTTGGTCTGTCCTGTAGGTCAGTGCGCGTGGGAGTGGCGCGAGAGCCACTCCACCAGCGGCCGTCCTCTGCTGTCCGTGTCCACGACGAGTCCCTGAGTCCCTTGTAGAGGAGACGTATCGCCTCTATGCCTTTGCAACTCGTTTGAGCCCTGCCCCGGTCCCGGTGCCATCCTTGGCGTTGATACGTGGTTATCTGGGACGGAACCTCAGAACCTGTTCCTAAAAGAAGGTCCCCCCGCGCTGGGCGCTGCCCTCTGCTAACTTGTGCGCGCGTCCTGGACAAGTAGACGTCGGAGAGAGACAGAGAGTGAAGTGCGTGTGTGTGTGTGTGTGTGTGAGAGAGAGAGAGAGAGAGAGAGAGAGAGAGAGAGAAGAGAGAGAGAGAGAGAGAGAAATAGGTCGTGTAAATCTCGAGATGAAAGTGAAAATCGGAGGTGTCAGGCCGTCATATTGCTGCTGCCAACGAGTATTAACGTGAAGTTAGAGAAAAGTCGTCGAACGACAGTGCCGCTGACACGCCACCACGCAAATCAATAATTGCACTAGTAGTTGTTTAGAAACTATCATAAATAATTCGATGACCGTGCAGGCAAATACCTGTAATTGTCGGAAAGATGGCGCTATCTTAAATATCGTACGGTGAAAACAAAGAGGAAAATATAGAAACAAAAAAAATTGTCAGTATGACTTGCCAGCATGTGTGTGTGTGTGTGTGTGTGTGTGCGGTGGCTGGCCTTGGGCAGGAAATCCTGGTTATCATACCTGTGGTCACCAGCTGGAATGCCCGCGGCACATATACGATAGTCACGTGACATGACGTTCGTTCTCCCCACCGCGATACAGAAAATCCCTCTCCATTGACCCAATTATCGGCCATCGGGACGGAGAACCGACCAACCTGACGCCATTTAGCTCCCAATTACACACATGCAGCCGCACACGGCTACGTCGCGCGCGCCCACTCAAAGACAATAGAATTGCGGCATCGCGCGCCATCCTGAAAAACAAACGCCGGCCGAAACGCGGGCACATCACATCCACATATAAAGGCGAATCATCTCTTATTAGTATTTCTCTCGATCGAAACCTTTCAGCACGTCAAAAACAACGCCTCGCACTCGTCTGGGTAATATTTATTCACCTCTGAAATTTCGATTCAACCTACTGTCAGTGTGACCAGGTGTCCGAATTCCAATCGCGTCGATTTTTTTTTTTTCATTTTAGTGACAGTGGCAATTTGGATTGTTCACAACATCATTACGAATACGCCGTTCAGGACGAGAACTCGCCCCTCCGCCGCCTCCGACCCCTCGGTTTTGCAATTATGGAGGCGGAAGCACTACGACTTGGCGGCCGGCAGTTGGCGCCCCTGCCAGCGGCGGCCCGCGGCCTGCCGGCCACGCGCGCGGAGCTTCAGAGAGTCGGCTCGCCAATCTGACTGACGAGACGCAGAACGCTTTGAGGCGTTTCCAGTCTCGCGCCGGGATGCTTGCGAAAAGCCACCGTACTGCATGTGCGCAGCGACTCGGCCTGAACGCTTCCCCGCCCCGCCGAGCCGCGGAAGCCTCTATTGTCGGACCGATCGCTCACGCGGCGCGAAACGCAGAAAAATGCACCGCGGTCCGCTCGCCTTCATTACTCTGCGTGGTGCGGCCGTGCCGAGCAGGAGCCTCTACGTACTACATTAACCTGACGATAAGACCGCGCCAATTAGCCGCAGCTCTAGCGCTGGCAGCAGTGCAGCAGGCTGACCCCTGCTTGCTCCGGTGTGAAAAATTGAGCCGTCCGCCGGTGCCAGCCAGGGCTGCCGGGCTAGGTTCCGAAGCGGGCGGGAAGGGAAACCGCAGCGGCAGACAGAAGTTGCACCCCAAGGCGGTGCCAGCAGCGGTGGCTGTCAGCCTGGGAGGTAGGCAGGCCAGCGACGCAGCGATGTGTGACGGGGCTGGCCGGGACTGGCCACCACCGCGACGGAGCCCTCCACTGAAAGGGTTACGGAAACTGGTGGCGATGTTCTAGGGCACGAGTGATCTAGTGCGCGGTGCGGCAGGGCTCTGTCACTTTTCACTCTAGCTCAGCGGGTTTCCAGAGCCGCGTGTCGCCGTGGCGGTGTTGGTGTCGGTATCGGGTGCGGAGTGGCACCAGTGTCACCGGCCCGGCCTCAGCCAAGTCCAGTCGCGGCGGCGCGGGCTGGCGAACCGGCCGCCGCCACCGCCACCGCCACCGCGAGGCCACCGCGCCGCGCTCGGTGACGGGCAGGTGAGCCCCGTTCCCGAGTTGGTGTAGTAAACCGCACTTTTCAAAATGGCTTGATGGCGTATTGCCAGAGGGTACGCGGGCAATTTTTCCCCTCCGCATTTTCCAAATCGCATCGAAACAAGTCGGAACCGTAAAAGGGCCGCGCAGATGGGGTACCCGCGCGCTGTGTGCAGCGGCCGTCGGCCACCCGATTAATTCCACGTCGCGTTCGCGTTCCATGGAGGCAAGTGCTCGGGTGCCGGGGGCCGCCGGGGGCCGCCGGGGGCCGGGGGTGCCGGGGGCCGGGCCGCGTCACACGGCACGGCTAGGGCGGCGCGGGGCCGGGCGGGGCCGCGGGCAGAGCCGAGAGCCGCGGCACAACCTGTGAAACCAATGCGGCGTGTGTGACGGCGGCGGCGGCCAGCCGGAGGCCGGGGCATTGCCGGGGCCCCTTCCCTTCCCCTCCCCCGGCGACGGCGGCGGGTCACCGCTCCGACTCCGGCTACTCCGGCCGCTCCCCCTTCCCCCGTCACGCCCTCCTCCTCCTCCACACCCCCTGGCTGGGCCGACGCACCGGAGCGCTAACTACCGTGAAAAACCATAATACCGTAAAACCATGAAAGCGGTCTCCCTGGGTGAAGTGCATGGCGGCGCGGTGAGGGGCCGGCAGGGGCCGGTGGGGGCCGGTGGGCAGGTGCGCGCCGTGCCCGAGCAGGCCGAGCCGCAGGCCAAGGTGCGCGCGCCGAGGGGTGGCGTCCCCGCCGCGGCCCCCGCCGGCCCCCGCCGGCCCCCGCCTCCCCTCGGCGCACTTGGAGGAAAATAACGTTGAAGAGGTCTTGGACGCGTTGGCCTACTGCTTGTCCGCTGGTCCAAATATGGCCGTTGCACTCTTGTGCCCGCCAGGTCGGCGCGTGACAGGTGACAACCCCGCGGTCGACGTCCTATATACAGCCCAGCCCCCCGTGTGACATCGTTTTCTCTCTCTCTTTCTCTCTCCCTCCTTTTCCCCCGCTAGGCCGCTGCTGCGCTCCAACTTGTTCCAGCCGCAGTATGACCGCTTAGGCGTTGGACACACACGTACCTGTGGAGGCCGTGGGCTGCAGCTGCAGCGGCAGCAGCGGCAGCAGCGGCGGCTGCAGGCCTTCGGACGGATTATGCCTCGTCGGTATCCTCGTGGAGAACCTGCCAAGTCCAGCGGCATCCACGCGTCCAGAGCACCGCGCCAAAAGCTCAAAACTTTTTGGTGTAGTCGGCCACGCGGCACACAAGTCGGTCGCCACCGCCTTCGGGTCCCATGGACGGGCCCCCGTTGCACACGCTGCACGCGCAGAATTATATATATGTTTTTTGTTTTTTTTTGGCAGCTCCCTGAGCGACGCCGGGAACGAGAAAGTGAAATGACGGCGCGAGTAGGTCGCGTGTGCGTGTGTGGGAGGGAGAAGGAAGAGCACACGGCGGACAACACACACACACACACACACACACACACATACACATATATATATATATATATATATATCATATTATTGGCAGCGTAAAAACCATTACGCCTCTCGCGAAGACCGTCATCAATTAAGCCCTATCATTACACTGCCTGCTCGGGCCGTGCCTGCCTCGGCTCGGCGCGCCGCCGCCGCTCAGCCGCGCATGCGCACTGCACCTCCCCGATGGAGACATTGGGGCGTGCCGGCGGTGCCTGACGGCGTGCACGCGTGAAAGCCGCGCGTGATGACAACGTGAGAAAACCACCCCCTCCGGCCCCTCTGCCCCCTCCGAGACCGGACCGGACGGGACCGGACGGCTGCGGCGGCCCGCGGGTAAAGTGAGATGGTAAATTCAGTCGTCGGTCGGGGAATTTTTAAAGCAGGCAGGAAGTACACTCGTGTGTAGTAGTTTGTTGGGGGCACTCGCGTGCGTGTATATGGCGCGCAGCGCGCCGCCGCTATTGCCGCGCAGTAAACACGCGGCCGAACGGGTGCGGCGTCCGTCCCGCCCCCCGCGGGCCCTTCTCCGGGGCCTCCGGGGCCCTCCGGGGCCCTCCGGAGGTAAGTGATGAAGGGAAAAGGGACCGCCGCTGCGGCCGCGACCACAAACCGCAGCACCGACGGCAGCCGGGAGGGGGGGCATGTGCCTGCCGGGGCCGGGGCCGGGGTCCGCCGGGGTCCGCCGGGGTCGGGCGGCCGCCGGCCGGCCGGACATCGCTGCCCGGGGAGATGATATCTCGAGATGATCCGGTGAGTGTGGGCGGGTAGAGCCGGTCCGCCCGTCTGTCCGCCTGCCTGCTGTCTGCCCGTCGGGGGGGTTACACTCCGCGCGGCTCGTGGCCACTCGTATGGCTAGCCGGGTGTGCGGCCGCACCTGCTGGCCCCATCCCATCCCGTCCCATCCCATCCCGCGGGAAGAGGAGCCGAGACGGACGGACAGCCGTGGAGGAGATGTGCTGCGGCGGGGCGCGGGCGGAGCGGAGAAGGAGACCCGTGGCCGCCCATGGGCCGGCCGCTGGAAGGAACAGCAATAATTATTGTTATTAATGCCCGGAGCAAGATGTACCGGAAGCATGGCCACTCCGGTCGTCTTTCCGGTCGGCCACGGCGAGGAACCCCAAGACCCCCAGGACCCACGGGACGGCTCGGCTGGGCTCTCCCACCCCCCCGGGTTTGGCTGCCGCCCGCTGCCGGGCGCCACCAGGTAATGCCAAGGCCGTGTCCAGTGCGTGTGAGCTCACGCGAGCGTTGCGTGTCGCTCCCATTGGCCGACTCGTCACGTGACGAGTCGTCACGCACAGAGTGTCAGCGCCTTGGGGCCAATCAGGGCTCGGCAAATGTCTTCGCACGCCATGACACCGGCCTGCCTGTCCGTGCGATATCGTTACAGGAAGATACATAATTATTTTTTTTTTTTGAAAAAAAAAAAAATGAAAGTTCGGAACCCGACTGCCACGCGCCGCCGCTGCCTCATCAAGGCGGAGTTTCGTGTTCCTAATGGTGGCCAATATTATTTATTAGCGCGATGCCAACAAAAGGGCTACGCACTCACACACAACAAGAGATTCGAAATGAACCTGTCAACCGCGAGGGCTGCCTCGGTATCCCCTCGAATCACTCCAGCATCTCACACGGCGGCCCTCGTCTCGGCCTCGGTGGACGCCGGCTGGAAGCGGCTGGAGGCGGCTGGAGGCGGCTGGAGGCGGCTGGAGGCGGCTGGAGGCGGCTGGAGGCGGCTGGAGGCGGCTGGAGGCGGCTGGAGGCGGCTGGAGGCGGCTGGAAGCGGCTGGAGGCGGCTGGAGGCGGCTGGAAGCGGCTGGAAGCGGCTGGAGGCGGCTGGAAGCGGCTGGAGGCGGCCCTCTCTGACCCTTTGGGCCTTCACCCTCTCCGCACCTGCCTGGCTACGGCCGTGACGGCACGGGGAAGGGCAGGTTATATATATATACTCACCGCCGCCGACATATTTCTTCAAAACTTGAGCTTTTCTTCTCTATTTTTCCCTCCCTCCTTCTTCAAAACGCTGCTACTCAACGCGTCAATTATTTTCTCTCTCCGCGCGCATATCCAGCGGGCTGGAAAGGGGGGCAGTAGTGGCGGTGGCCGAGGTCCGGTCCGGGTAGAGAGGCCTCATGGCGCCCCATGGCAGCCGCGCGTGCCGGCTCCAAAAGTATCGAGAATAAATAAAATATATGCGAGAACCGGGAAAACTGCACGGAATTTGCATACGTCCGTGCGCAACCTTACACAACGCGCACCTTTCCCCAAATCACGTTTCGTTTCGTATCATCGCGTACCCCAACCGGGGCCGTTGCTGCTTCTCTATCAGTGTGCATGTGTGTGTCGACTCGCATGACGTTTTTAATTACCTGCAGTACGTACGCGGCGCGCACTCCATCATCGCACTTGGCTTTTGCCTCGTTCGGTTCGCATTGCCCGGCGTTGCCTTTGCTTGCAGCCCAAATGTGTGCCGGTCATAAATCGCCGACACCGGCTAGCGGCCTCTCCGCCAGCGCTGGTCAAATGGCCCAAGATTGATGCTCCTCGCCGCGCGCGCGTGTGTGCGTGTGTGCCTGTGCGTGTGTGTGAGCGTGTGTGCGTGTGAAGCGACGGTTACGCGCATGCGCGCGGTGGTGGCGAGCGCGCGCGCGCGCGCGCGCGAGGAAGGCTGCAGGTATCAGGCAAGGTAAAGGACCTAACTGCGGGCGGGCGCATCGCCACGCTCCTGGCGCCCTCTCGCGGTGCGTGGCGGCCGGCGGCGGAACTACGGCCATGGACGCCCGAGCGCAGGACGCGGCGCTGGCGCGGCCAGCTGATGTGCGAATGGCGTGCAAAGTGCCGTCGCCAACAGGGTGCGTGGGACTGCACTGCTCGCTGGCCTCTCAAGAAGCCCTAGCGTCGTGTGGAGGAATCCGTCAAAGCTGTGCCAGACCAGGCCAGAGCAGGGAGTCGTAACTTACCGTAACCCTAAATATTGCACTCACTATGACGGTTAAAGTTTATAACACTAACGCCTAACGAAGTGAATCGAAATATCGTTATATGCTTGTAACGTTGTTTAATGTTCTTGGTATAACGCGTTACACAATTTAACGTTGAATGATTTACCATTAATTTTGGGTCACGCCGCTAACCGTTATAAGGTTAACGATAAGTCTTTAACGTTATTGCATTCTCAGGTGGGATTAACGTTAAATCGAGCATCGTCGATTTAACGTTATCTCAATACCTTTCATTTAACGTTAATTTTGGTTAGTCTTGCAAAAGTTTAAAAACTATTATTTCGCACTACTTTGTTGCCAGCGAACGCCCCCTTCCCCCGTCTTCCCATCCTGTGTTGCCACATTTCTCGAATTGCTCGAAGACCCGTCCGGCGAGCCGTGCCCCCTTGTCGGTTTTGGCGGGCTTCCCACCGCTGCCGGAGCAGAACAGCAAAAGAAACCTGGGCGACAGTGGTGTTCGAACCCGGATTCAACCGAGCAACGGAATATCCGGCTGTACCGGCGCCTCTACCCACTGCGCCACCTGGCCACGCTGAATGTAGTGGGTCAGGTTCCGTCTACGCATCTATCTCTGTCGGTCTTGTTGCGCGACCTGACCGCTGCCTGGCAAGGGTGAAGGGTGAAGCGGGGGCGACTGGGAGCGCCAGCCGTTGCCGAAGCTCTGCTACCGAACGGCCGAGTCCAGCCCAGCCAGGCCCGGTGACGAACCATCGTTCGATTCGGTGCCTGTGTTGTGGCAGCGCGTAGCAGCCAAGCCAAAGATCTCACACTCGGCAGGCAGATCGCTACGGAACTGCCTTCTGACCGTCGTCCCAGTGGCTTAGTGGTTAGACAGCCGAGACCGAGACCGAGACATGGTGGAGAGCTCTCGTCTGTTGATGGGTCCCGGTTCGAGTCCCCCCTACGCCAATTGAGGTTTTTGCTTTTCTGCTAGGGGAGTGAAGGGTAGCAGTAGGCAAAGTGCCTGGGAGACCGTGAGTCTCCGGGGGCCAAAAAATGTGGTGAGGGTGAGACATTCACATGTGGCAACAGAGAGAGAGAGAGAGAGGGGGGGGGGCAGTTCTTGGCAACGCAGCTTGTCCTCCCAAAACATCTTTTTTTTTTGTGCAGAAAATTGACATTTAACGTTATTTCGTCGCGGCATGTTAAAGTTATAACTCCAACGAAAATGAAAAAGCACGCAGGTTAAAGTTTTAAAAAAATGTCACCCGTTGCGTTATATTGCTAATAACGTCGCAAACATAACATAAATGTTGGTGGTAACATATTTAACGTTAATTCAATTAACTAACTGTTGTAGGTTAATGGTATACCATATAACTCCCTAAATTGTGGCTTTTCGTTAAGATATTTAACGCAACGTTATTGGCAAATGCTGACGCCGATAGTTACTGTAACTTTAACATATTTTGCGTTATGGTAAGTTACGACACCCTGGGCCAGAGCCGTCCTCCCCCCCCCAGCCCCCCCCCCCCCCCCAACCCCCCCACCCCCGACCTCCCCAACAGCCTTTACGTCGGAGCGGCTCGCGCTATCTCTACCTCATCTTCACGGGGATCTTTAATAAGCACTATTAGCGATACAGCCATCTGCCTGCACCTCACCGACGCAGTACGTACTGATGTCTGTGTGTGTGTGTGTGTGTGTGTGTGTGAGAGAGAGAGAGAGAGAGAGAGAGAGAGAGAGAGAGAGAGAGAGAGAGAGAGAGAGAGAGAGAGAGAGAGAGGAGCGCCGTATCGACTCGCCGTGACGTCGCCTGGCGCGCCCCCGCACCCGACGACGACGCGCCCTGGTCGTACAGGAGTCCGTCAAGGTCCAGGGACCATGGGCGGAGGGTAAAAGGGATCGTTCACAAAGCACTTGACGGAGTCGGCGAAATATATGATTGAATTTCCGAATATTGAAAGCGTCCCCTCCCCGTGCTCTGGAGGGCTCTGCAGGGCTCTCTGCCGCCTGCGGGGGTAGGCAAGCCCGCCGCGCCGGCATGTGCTGCGGGCCGGCCTGGGCGGCAGGCGGCCCCGATGAAGCAGTCACCGCCGCGGTGCCCACCTTGCGATATCGTCACCGGGCGACGGGGCGTGGCGGGGCGTTGTCGGGCCCCTCCCTCCTCCTCGCTGCCCCCGCGGGGGCCCCGCACCGGCCGGCGCCCCCGGAGGCGGCGGCGGCGGCGGCGGCGGCGGCGGCCGTATCCTCTGGCCGTCCGGCCGGGCGTCGGTGTGTGTGTGTGTGTGTGTGTGTGTGTGTGAGGCGGGTACTCGGCAGATACCAGGGCGTGGCGTGGCGGGTGCTTGCTGCTCATGAAATGCAAAGCGCGCCACAATAAGGCTACTCAGCGTCAATTACCGCAGGTGCTACCGGGCAGGACCCGGGAGGACCGTCGGTACCCCGACGACCGGCCGGGCGCTGGGAATTATTGGCACGACATACGCGCTGACCACGCGGATGTACTACTCGTTCACGGAGATATCTTGCCTGATTTCCCCCCCCGGCAGAGAAACGGCCAGAGCTCCCACTCCACGACGGCCCGTCCTTCCTCCCGTGCGACTCCTCTTCCTTTGATTGCGGCGCGTCCCGCTGCGGAGCGAGGCGTGTTCGATTTTGGAGCGACTCGGCGGCTCCGCGGCGGCGCGACCTGAGAGTGAGGACATGGAAATGCACTACGGGGAGAGGGGCTCTGCGAGGAGGAGGAGGAGGAGGTCCCGGAGGTCCCGGCCCGAGCAGCCGGAACCGAACAGCCGCGCGACCAACGTCACCGTCGCGGGACACTGAGTAGAAAATAAGCATACAACGTTTACCGTTCGCGTCTCGAATTTTTATTTACTATTTTTTTTTTACCGCTCGTACCCGGTTTTGAACCGGCGCGGTGACACGGGGCGTCGTGACATTCGCATATTCGAGTGGTTCACGGCGCGTTGCGACGCCGCACCCGCTGGGGTCATCTTTACACCCGTTTACGATCACATATGGGAGGTGCGGTATGGTGCGCGCTGGCGTTGGCGAGCGCGCGGCGGCGGCGGTAGCAGCAGCAGCAGCAGCAGCAGCAGCAGCAGCAGCAGCAGCAGCAGCAGCAGCAGCAGCAGCAGCAGCAGCAGCAGCAGCAGCAGCAGCAGCAGCAGCAGCAGCGGTGGCCGCGGTAAAATGCCAGGGACGCGGCGACGCGGCGACGCTGAACGTGCCGAAGCTATGCTTGGTCGCGCGCGGTGCGCTTTCGCCGGGGTGACACCGGTCACTCGGCGACCGCGTCCTCGTCCTCAGCGCACCCCGTCGCCCTCCTGGCAGACGCCGCCGCCGTCTGGCGTGTCGTCCTCACGCCCACGTCGTCCTCATCCTGCTGGGAGCCCCTTCACCCCCTCCCCCTCCCTCCCCCCTTTCCCTTCCAATCAGCCCATCGGAGGCTCGGCTGGCCGGACGGGGCCCGTCTCCAGTCGCCGTTGCGCTCAAATCGCCGCCAGCACTTACACAGGAAGTGACGCCCCTCCCCCCCCCCTCCCCCTGCCGGCCACGAGTGGAGAGGCAGGAGGGGTCACCGCGCCGCGGGCAAGCCTTGCCTCGCCTCGCCCCTTTGGCCCAGCGCTTGCCACCCACGGCGAGTGAGTATGTGTGTGTGTGTGAGAGAGAAAAGGGGGGGGGACGCCGTTGTTGTCCCACTCAATTTCAAGACGCCAAGTATGCGAGTAGCCGGAAGTTTCATTCATACCCTTTCTTTTCGGCGCCCGATTTCGCGGACCCCTCCACTGCCAGGCAGCAGCCCCCCCCCCCCCCCCCCGCGCGCCCACTGTCTCCGGGGGCACGAGGTCCAGGACCTGCTCCAGCACCAGGCTCTGCAGCAGCAGCCGTCCTGACAGAGCAGTCGACACCATTCTGCAGCTGCCGTATATTTCAGCGGCGCGCCTCGTGCCCGATGGGCTGGGGTTAAGAGGAGCGGCTGTGTCGACGCCGCGTGTTTTGACTGTCGATGCGCTCGCGGCGGCGGTGGCGGCGGTGGCGGCGGCGGCGGGCGACCTTTCCATCCGCAAAGCTGGGCTCGGGCTCGGCGGGGACATACTGGACTGCAGGCAAACAGGACTGCTGCTGCTGCTCCTGCTACTGCTGCTGCTGCTGCTGCTGCTGCAGGCCTGCGGCGGCTAGACTAGGCTCGGCCCCCACGTCTGCGGTGGCGCTGATAGAGCAGATGATGTATCACTCCTCTAGTCCGGCACCGGCCGGCACCGAGAGACCCCCGTCAACCCCCTCTCAGGAGCCCCGAGATAAGACGACACCGCCGCCGCCCGTCACCGCCGCCCTGCACATGACGGACCTGCCCCTTCCTGTGTGCGCGTGCGCAAAAACAGGGAGGGGAGGGGGCCACGCGCGGGGGAAGAAGAAAAAAAACGATTTCCCTATTTCGCGTGCCTCGGCCGCGCCGACGTGACCCCTGGCGGCGCGCCGGTGAAGCAGGGCGTCGGCGTGGCCGGGGCCCGCGGGGCCGGGAGAGACCGGGCTTTACAACTCATTAGGCACGAGGTGTGATTTTATGGCGGGTATTTTAATTGCGTTCGCTGTAAACCCTCTAGGCGGCACACAATGCACGCTGCTCGCCGCGCACCCCGCTGCCACTGCACTCGCGGTACGGCACGGCGTCACGGTGCCCCGTCCGCTATCGCCCTACCCGCCCCGCCGCGCTACGGCGAATGAAGTCGCACGCGGGCAGAGTGATTGTCGCCTCGGCTTGTGTGCGGCACGGCGCGCGCGACAGGGACCCTGGAATAAAAATAAGAAATATCAAGAATAAAAATGTCGGGGGCAGCGCAACGCGAGGAGAGGGGTTCTTCACCCCGATGACGTCATGGGTGGCAACGGGACGAGAGAACAAGGTGTGAATTTCGGGCGTACGTAGACATTATAATTTTTTTGGTGTGTGTGTTTGTGTGTGTGTGTGTGTGTGTGTGTGTGTGTGTGTGTGTGTGTGTGTGTGTGTGTGTGTGTGTGTGTGTGTGTGTGTGTGGGAGGACCATCATATCGGGCAGGGGCAGAGCTTGATACTTCGCGGGTTCTCTTCAGCATGGTCCGCGCCGCGGAGGTCCGCTCGCGTTCGCGAGTCCCTTGGGCCGATCCCGCTGTCCCGCCCTGCCCTGCCCCGCCGTCCCGCCCAGATCGGACAGGACCTGTTGGTTTTCAGCTGGGCCAGGCCGGCCGGGGACGTGTGGGCAGCAGCAGCCGCAGCCGCAGCCGCAGCCGCCGCCGTGGACTCAGGACTCGAACCCGGCCCGGTCCGCGGTCCGGGGCGTGGCAGGCCCGGCTTGTGCTAGGCGGTCAACGTGTAATTGCTGGGTTCAGAGCCACCAACACCATAAAATACACGGGCTGGACCGCGCACGCGCTGCGCTGCCCCGCTGGCGGAGATGAGTCGGAGAGAGAGAGAGAGAGAGAGAGAGAGAGAGAGAGAGAGAGAGAGAGAGAGAGAGAGAGAGAGAGAGAGAGAGAGAGAGAGAGAGAGAGAGAGAGAGAGAGAGAGAGAGAGAAACGGAGAGACTAATCGCCCCATTGTTACTACGACGACTACTACTACTACTGCCACTCCCGCGATCACGCGGAGATGAATTAAAACGCGAGGGAACTGCCGCGGGGATTTAAATCTGCACAGAGAAATTGGGGACGACGCGGTTGTTACAGACAGCAATTACGCGCGCACTGAGTACGGCCGGCCGCAGCCACGTGACACGGCGCACACCGGAAAATGATGGCCGCCGTCACTTGTGAAAAAGAAAAATTTTCTAATAAAGTGGGGTCCGAAGGCGTGTTATTATCGCGCCCAGTCCACCTGCCACGACAATTTCCCTCTCCTAAACGGCGGCTGGCGGCGGAAGGGCTTGCTGCGCTGGGTGCGGCTCCTCGGGCCCGCCCCTGCTCCCCCCCCCCCCCCCCGTCAACTTGTTTCACCTGTTTATTTCCGTTCCGCCGCCGTTACACTTCCCGATCGGGGTCGTCCTTGTAGTACGTAACACCGCCGCCGCTCCGTTGGCGCTGAGGGACGTCTGAGGCGCTCGAGCGCGGGGTGTCTACCGGGATGAGACTCAGAAGCGGAAAATAAAGAGCAAAAACGATTCCGGACCGGGGAGCTCTCGAAATGTGGGAAAGAACCTCTAAATGCTTTTAAATACGCCACTCCAGTTTCTCATACCTGCACTCCAGAGTTTCGGGTCTGGAAGTGTTTCCGTTCTTCAACTTCCGTTTCCAAGTCTCATTGGAAGCCTCTATTTGTGAACGGCCCCATCCGCTCCTGCTCACGGCCAGCGCTGCCGGCGCTCCGCACGGGGATCAACAACAGCAAATACTATACGTCGGACAGGTGCACAACACCGGGGCTCGGCGGCCAGCACCTGCGGTCAGGCCCCCCGGGGGGGGGGGGGGGGGGGAGGGGGGGGAGTGAAATGTACGAGCCGCGAGACATCAAACTTCTCCCGCTGGGTCACCGCACCGCACCGCGTGTGGCGTGGCGTGGCGTGGCGGGGCTGTGGGCAGCGCGCGGCAGACCGGGCCCAGCTCCCGCCGCCGCTGACCTAGGCCAACACGACGCCGGTGCATGCAATATTAATGTTTCGCTCACTCACACACAGACAAAGCCCCGGCCGGCGGCCGCTAAACACGCGTCTCGAGTAAGGCACGTGGGCCGGGCTGCTCCGGTCCCGGGTTCGACTCCCACCGGCGCCGCGAGCTGACACGGCTAATGAGTGGTGGCCTTTCGCCGCCGCGTCAGCACGCCGGCCCGCACTGAGTGAGTTAGCAAGTGGCGCGCACGCCTCGGCGCCAGCGCGAGGATCAGCAAAAACAGCCGCCGCCGCCCGTACTCGAAGCCCTGCCCGGCCCGCGCGCTCCCGATCAGCCGTCGGAACGGCTTGCGCCGCTCTAATCGGTTAGGTGTGAGGCCGTTCGGCGGCGCGTCTGATGCGGCGGGGATCATCCTTATAGCAGGATACGGGATCGAATCGCCGTTGGCAGGGGGGTCCCCGTCGTCACCCCGGCCCCCGGCGGCCCCCAGAGCACGGGACAGCGGCGCACTAAGCAGATTACCAGACACCTCGCACCTTCCCACACGGCCGACACGGTGGCACGATATCGACGTCCGCGTTTTTCATACCGATACGCCGCCTTTTTCATACCCCTCCACGGCGACAATCCGCCGCATTTTCCTCGCAATAACCCGCTCTTCCTGCATTTGCTGGCACCGGTTTCTCCCCGCCGCCGCCGCCGCGCAGCCATCGAATCGTTAGCTGCCCGCTGCCAAAGACCCTCCAATTTCCTGTGCTGCCCGGACAGAAATCCGGCGGGGAGCCTTCGCCTCGACGGGGACACGGAACACCCGGAACACCTCCGCCATCCATCAGCAGCGTTCTAATTGGCGTCCACGAGAACCGCAGCCCCGCGGCCCCGCAGCTCCGCGGCCCGGAGTCGATAGGATAGCGGACCGGTGGCATTCCCCGGCCGCAATCGATACTCTCGAAGCTGCGCTCCGCTCCCTGCTGCATCTCGAACGCGGCGGGCCAGGGGCGGGCCGCTGCGAACGATGTGTGATTTTTATCTCACAAGTGTGAACTATGCGCCCCTGCTGGCCAACAATATCGGTGCATCGTTCAGAGGAGACCGTGTTCTTGAAAAAAATATTTTTATTTTATTTTTTATAGAACGTCGTCGTCGTCGTAACGGTGCAGTGGTGACAGTTGCATGCCGTCGTGGAGCGTCGGCGCGCGTCGGCGCAGTGGCGTCATGCGGTGACGTCACCGGCCGTGTCACGTGCTCGTCACGACCTCGTCACAGCGCACGTGCCGTGCCGTCACAGTAAGGCGGTCGCAAGCGTTCAGAGCACACCGCTAATAACGGTGCAGCCTGATGGGTAGGCAACCAAGCGATCGGCCTAAGTATAAAACAGCAGCGCAGCTGTCCTCCCCTGGACTTGGCGCCCCTTTCGGGCCATGGCAGTGTCGTGTCCATAGCGGTGTCGCAACGCCGGCGAGCTGCTCCAGCTCTGGCGACCGAACCGACCGCGCCGTCGTGCCGCTCCCCGCGGCCAGTCCTGCTGCCCTGGCGGCTGCCCGCCGACACACTCGCGGACTTTTGCTCGGTCCCAGTAAATGCATAAGAGCACTAGTATTTACCAGAAAGAAATGGACTTTTTTTTTGTCGATCCGCGTGTGCCGCTGGAACAGGATGCGACGAGAGGCGCATAGGCTAGCGGCGGACCGCGGCATGACATGACGCCGTCGTCTGCCACGCCACGCCACGCCACGCCACGCCACGCCACGCCACGCCAGGACAGCACGCATCTCCGCGGCTCCGCCGACCCGCAGACCGCCCGCCCGCCCGCGTCTGGCTGGCCTGCTGCGGAGAAAAGTTGGCCGTTCATGTGATAGAGATGGAGAACCGGCAGAAAACCAGCAATTCAAGTCGAACCTAGCGCGCGCGCGCACACACACACACGCACACACACACACACACACACACACACACACACACACACACACCTCTGCGCGCGCGCGCGCTCAGCGGCAACTGTGTAAGGACAACCACCTTGCACCTTGGCCACAGCCACCACCGATCTCGGCCGCCTACTGTAACCGGGCGGGCTGCAGCAGCAGCAGCAGCAGCAGCAGCAGCAGCAGGCTCCCGAGGAGGCCGCCCGCGAGAAGGCTGACATGAGGCGCTAGCGGCCCGTGTGCGCGGCCTGGCCTGGTCTGTCTAGACCTCCCATACGTGACGAGCCCCCGTCCCCGTGACACAGAGGAGCTGTGCCACAAACTGCCCCGTCGCCCCCAAAAACTGGGGGAACTGTACGCGGCGCGGAAGTCCGCGTCAGCATCGGCAGCGCGACGCCATCAGCAAGGCGAACTGGCCGGCGCGGATCGGAGACGCTGGAGACGAACAGCAGCCGTCGTGTGACACGACGTTTGTGTGCTTGCCGGGGCGCGGCGCGGGGCTGCGCGGTGCTGCGCGGGAAGAAGGTCGGGCCGTGGCTGCTTGTCCTCTGTCCTGTCCAGCGTCCTGCTGTGGCCGCTGGTATCGACGCTACGGACCGGGCCCTTTTATCTGTCGATAAACCACCACGCGGTGACCCCGACAGAGCCGACAGGAGCCACTGCCGCCACCGCAGCAGCAGCATCAGCAGCAGCAGCAGCAGCAGCAGCAGCAGCAGCAGCAGCAGCAGCAGCAGCAGCAGCAGCAGCAGCAGCAGCAGCAGCAGCAGCAGCAGCAGCAGCAGGCGACGCTGCGCTGCACGTCTGGCGACGCCACGCTTACAGTAACCTGTCGAAGTGGCAGCAGCAGCAGCGGCAGCAGCCATAGCAGCAGCATCGGTGTGGCGCGGCGAGCCGAGTTCGCTAAGGAATCCAAGGCGGGGCTGCGGCACCGCGGCCTCGCCGGACCGCGCCGTTCGTTGTCTGTTTCTATCGAAATTGCTATCGAAATGGAGGAGCTTCGCCTGAAACCCCGAACGAGCGTGATAAGAACCAGATTCCAAATAGTAGAAAAAAAATAAAAATACAAGCACGGTCTGGAGTTTTTGAACCACAATAACACGTGCGGTAACGGTGTACATATATTATTTTGCGAGATCCTGGTGGGGAGGGGAGCTCTCTAGACTGGACATATCTCTTACGTGTTGTGTGTGCTTCGCTATCGTGGGCGTGTGTGTATGTACGGCGTACGTGTGGCTGGCGCGGGTTGCAGGGGAGGGGGGGGGGGAGGAATCTCGAAAATAAGAAGAGATAAAAAAGAGGCGACGTGTGAGTTCTGTGCTGTCGTCGTGTGGGTCCGTCCCAGAGTGTGAACAGTTTTGATTTGCCGCCAGTCGACAATTTGTTTTCCGCTACAATATGGCGTCGTCGTCTCGCTGCCGAGCCCAGGTGCCCTCGGTCCGGATGTGAGTGCACGTGTGTGTGTGTGTGTGTGTGTGTGTGTGTACACGGTGTGTGCACGCTGCTAAGCCTGTCAGCACAATACTGACTGTCGGCACAAAAATTCTTCCGCTTATATTGTGTGTATTTTTGTGCTTGTTTTTGCAAAGCACTAAAGTGACCGCGTGTGCGTTACGCCCTTGTATGAACAAGAACTCCTCTGGCCGGACGCGCAATCACGAAGGCCACCTTACACTTTATGTGCGCACCTCGTGTATTTCTGGCTGCACTGTGAATCATGTTGGTGTGGTGGTGGTGGTGGTGGTGGTGGTGGTGGTGGTGGTGGTGGTGGTGCTGCTGCTGCTGCTGCTGCTGCTGCAGTCGCGCGCGTTGGCAGTCGCCTGTTCCGCGGTGGCCGACGCCAGCCGCGCCACGCCCGGCGGCCCCGGCCCGGCAGCCGCGCCGGCCACCTCGCCATTGAAAATGCCTGCGGGCCAAGTGAGCAGAGGGGCAGGCCAGGGCAGGGCAGGAGGCCAGGCCCATCTCATCTCATCCCGTTTGGGATCGTCCTTAAAGTGCGTTGGCGTTGCAAAAGTATAACAGAGCAGACGCCGCCGAGGAGGGAAAACCTTCCATCAGGCTCCAGTTCCATTTTTCATTTTCATCCAGGCCTGGTTAAATCGATGTCGAGATTTTTCGTTGCGATGGAGACTGTTAGGCTCAGTGCGAAAAACGCTACTCACCCAGGGAGTTTGGGTTTTAGTACTGACTGTCCTCTATGGCCCTGGTGCTGCTGCTGCTGCTGCTGCTGCTGCTGCTGCGGTGTGTGGGATTCTTTTCGGGAGCCCCACGCCGAACACGCGGCGAGTTATGTACTTAGACCCTCACGGCGGTGAAGAAATTCCAAAAGCTCCCCTCTCGGATGAGTATTTACCCCCCTCTCCCACGTCATCAAGGCTGCGCCCCTGACCACGCCCGACTCCTTTACCACGTCTGTATGTTTGCTCAAGACGCCCCCCTACCCCCCTTCCTGGCCCCCCTTCAACTCTGACCACGGCGAACATGGTGAAGACACCTGATTTTGATGCCACGAAGTGATTCATGGCCAGCCACACAAGATTTGTACCACGGCCGACCAAGGCAGGAGGAGGAGAGGTATTCGCGAGGCGAACAAAACGGCGTACTTCCTCCCTGTTAGGGCGCCTGAGAATGGTCATTCCAAACAAAGTGTTCAGGTACATAAGCGTATGGTCGGAGCCGTCTTCATGTGCGCGCTCGTGGCGTCTGTTGGACTGCACTCTCGCCGCTTACCAGCATTCAAGTCTCCAAACACGAACGTGAAATTACACAACGAGGAGCTGCTCGCACTACTTTGAGGGACAAGGAGATGCTCATGGTGCCATAACAACGACCTTTTACTAGTATACAAAGAAGAACGATCATCTTTCACACGCGATCTCATGCGCGGAGGTGCCTCATCTTAATTAATTAATGCGGTAACGAGCCTCGATAGGGGAGGACGACAAAAGAGCATCGCGGAGGGTTTTGTTTCACCGCCTTCCGTACCGAGCGCGTGCCCGCCTTGCGCCTTGCGTACGCCGTCATCAGCTTTTTTTTTCCACCCTCTAACCTCATTCTGGTGGAGGTAATCAGGGTAGGCGCACCACACGCGCGCTAAGAACAAAAGGCTACCGCAGGGGGGGACGAAAGCTCAAAACAATACACATGATACCCCCTCGGAAGTAATTGTGTGCATGTGTGCGTGTGTGCGTGTGTGGACGCGTGCGCACTATTACTGCGCGAGCGTGTGGGGCCTAAGACACATATACGGCCGCACAAGAAACAAAAGTCCCTGCTCGGCGGCGGTGCATGGACTTGAGAAAAACAACAGCGCGCACAATAACAAAAGTGTATACGTGTACCGGTGTCGGTCGTCGCGAAAAACGTGCTGCTACGGTGATAATAATAATGATACAATAATAATAATACTGCAGCAACCACAGCCGTGCGCCCGCCTCTTGGTCGCAGAGGAGTGCATTATAAACGAAGTGGCAGAGCGGTGGAAAAGTAAAGCCTGTTACTTATTTTGCAGGTTTGGAAAAATAGAGTTCTCCGGGGAAGCTCGAAACGGAAGTAAGAAGTCGCATCGAAGAAGAAGAAGAAGACATGGGGCTTTTCGGCGAAAAACACGTGACTCCTTCCTCTTCGTTGCGACTCCTTACTTCCGTTTTGGACCTAACCGGAGTACTCTATTCCGACAGAAATGCGAATCTCGAGTCAATAGGGATGCGTCCCGCTGTCTCGTTAGCAGTCCGACGCGCCTCATCGCGGCAGTGTTTGAGTTGCCATGACAACCGTGGGCAATACGTCTCAATTCGTGCGGTGGGTGCGATCAGCCGTCGATGAATGGACGGCCGCCCGGCATGACTGGCAGGTAATGCATTCGGGCTGCGCCCGGCCCGGCCCGGCCCACCGCTCCATTCTTCGGATAAAAACCACCGTGAGACGCCTGATTGATTCCCGGTGAAACTACAAAAACAAACTGGTGTATTGAATCGGCCGACAATCGGGGCTGCCCGCTGCACGTGCTGCGCCGGCTATCATTGGCTCGTTTCACGGCCGGCGGGGATCCAGTGGCACTGCCGGGCCTAAAGGGCTGCACTCCCAGAGCACTCATAGCTGCTGTCAAAAAACCCGACCAGGAATATTATTATTCTCAGTTTATTTTTGACACGGGATCACGTAAGGGACGCGGTGCTCGGGTTGATTTGATTGCCAAAGGGCGGTGCGGAGGGCGCTTCCACTCGTTGTTTCTCACCCCAACAAAAGCATACCGTCCTGTCACCCGGCAGCGGTGCCCTGCCCGGCGGGGGCCATCGGGGACCCGACGCGCTCCGCTGTCCCTTCTGCCATAAAACAGGTGCAACGGCCAGGTAAATGCCATCAACACTTTGTCGGCGAGTCGGGCAGGTACCTCCCGAAAAATGGACAAGGACACGAAAGCTCGGCACGACGGTGGGCGGGGCGGGGTGGGGGGCGGGGGCCACGGCGGCCGGGGCCCCTAATCTCTACCCAGAAATCAAGAATGGCAGTCAGGCCAGAAGTCATCCCCGTCTGATGGGGCCCATAAATTTTGCGACGATGAGCAAATATTGCAAAAATTGGGGAGTCGGGGGGAAGACAACGGGAGCCTTATGGGGCCCTGCTGTCGGTCCTGGAACTTCTATCCACGCACTCTATCCGCGTGTGCGGGGGCAGGGGAAGGAGCGCGGGGGGGGGGGGGGGAAGTGCGGGATTAGCACCTGTGCGGGACGGCCGCGGGCCGCGCGGGGCCGCGGGGGCCTCAAAAAGGCGATGCCTCGGAGAACAAAGGGGCTCACACCCGTGGTGACAATTTTTACGACTCCCCCGCATCTGAGGAGAGATATGGCGGAGCGTGCAGTTGGCGGAGCTGTTGTTCCGTGTTGGTTGGTCGGTTCCCACGGAGAGGACGGGACGAGGACGAGGTGTCTGGCTGGTGTCTGGAAGAAAGTGAGGACCAGGTGAGGACCGTGAGGCGCTGCCGGGCCAAAGCCGACGGATCCCCGGATAAAGGCGTTGCGGGAGACGCGTACTCACGTTAGTTTTGCTTCATGGGACATAACTGCGGACCAAACCTATCACAGGTTCACGGAACTAAAAAGAAATAAGGGATACTCATCCCGTTCGAAAAATAATATTTATGTCCGACGCATGATCCCAAACGGAGAGCTGGCACAGGGAGGGCTCACAATAGGGGGATGTAGTTTGCTTGACCACAACATAGTGCTGTCATGGGCACCCCCGGAGTGAGCCTTTGTCTTGTGTACCCTGTCTGACCCCGGTGCTACCTTTGAGCGCCCCGCCCCGCCCGGCAGGCCCCCAGCCAGCGGGCCCCCACGGCACCACCCCTCAGCAGACTTTTTATTTTTCGGAGCTCTGAATAATTTCGCATCCTCCCTCCCCGCGCACAGAAGCCGCAATAACCGTAACGGGATTATTCTGTTTACCTGATAATTGCGTACGGAAGGGAGGAAAAGAATAACAGGAACGCGCTCGAAAACAGAAAACAGTCACTGAGCATAAAAGGGATTAACTCATAGCGCCGCGCATGATAAAGAAGGGGGAGAAGAAAAAAATAAAAATGAAACTCTAATTGGAAGTTATCTAGAGGAAATTAAAAAGGTTTCAATTAAAAGACGCGCGGCAGCGGTGACCTGTTGATCGGGCTACGCCGAAGTGGCATGTGGACTGTGGAGCGGAGCGGCCGGCCGGGTACAGTCCGCTGCCGCACCAGGGCCGCCGCCGAGGGAACGCTGCTCCCCGAGCCCACCGGGGCCACCGGGCGGACGGCGGCATGCAGGGACGAGTTTTTGGAGGTGATTGTACCCCGACGGGGGCAGGGCAGGGCGAGGCAGGGCTGGGGGAGCGGGAGGTGCCCGTCTGCGAGCCCAGCAGCCCAGCCCAGCCCAGTCAGATCGGCCCCATCCCATCGGCTGGACCCGGCCGCCTTTGGGCGCGCGAGCGGAGCTCCGAACCTGCTGCTGCTGCTGCTGCTGCTGCTGCTGCTGCTGCTGCTGCTGCTGCTGCTGCTGCTGCTGATGCTGCTGCTGCTGCTGCCTGCTGCTGCTGCTGCTGCTGCTGCTGCTGCTGCTGCTGATGCTGCCGCACTGCCCATCCCTGTTTTTATCTCCTTCATTTCGGAAAAAAATAATGAAGAGCTATTTCAGGTTAGGTCCGGCACGACGCGGTGATGGGCGGTGGCGGTGGCAGCGGCGGTGGCAGCGGCCCGGGCTAAACAGTAGCCGTGCTCCAAAAAACGTGACTCGTTCCCCGTGTACTAATTATCATCGCGGTGGCAGCGGTGGCGGTGCAAGATGCGCTGCTGCTGCTGCGGCGGCGGCGGTGGCGGCAGATGCAGGCACACCGCGACGCTGGCGCCCCGCCCCGCCCCGCCACGCCCAGGCCGAGCTGGACGTGGACCGCTCTGCTGGTGGGTGGGGTGGTCAGGCCGGCTACCGGGCTTCAGCGATTCGATCGACTCATCTGCGTGCGTGTGTGTGTGTGTGTGTGTGTGTGTGTGTGTGTGTGTGTGTGTGCGCCTGATGAACACGGGCCGACACTGCGTTTTGTGCGCGAACACGACGGCGACCGACCCGGCCGCATCGCGAAACGCTGAACGCAGGAATCCCCCGTAATGGATCCCATCCAAAGACTTCCCCCCACCCCTTCCCTCCCAAAGGGATTCGAGTATTTATTATTATACTTTCGGCCGCTTGAAAAGAGCATCCCGTGTCGTCGTCGTGGGAGGGAGCAAGAGGGTGGAAGGGCGCAGTGAGGAAGGAAGACGGCAATTTCTCATCCGTCAGCCGCGACCGCCGTGATAAAGAGGCCGCACTTTCGTTTTCGAATTGCGCGCGGGGGTCGTCAGGGCGGCACTTGACACCCGCCGAACTGTGCGCGCTGCAGGCGCGGCCCGGCCGCCGTCTAGCCTACTTCCCACCGGCATCCGGGCCACACCCCGGTGCATATATATATTCCTCACCGGATGGCTCCGGCGCTGCACCCCCGGAGGCCCACAGCCCCCACAGGGCGCTCAGGCTCAA
>CM076251.1:11233978-11458978 GCA_038380765.1 Odontothrips loti
ATGTTCCTATCATTCTGTTGGCAGTTGTTTTCAACTTTCCAAGAATGGTTTGGAATTTTCTGAAGACTGAAAAACTGGGTTTTATAGGCTGACCATATTGCTCTTCAGTAGGACAATCTCCCGATCTCCTAAATTGTAAGAATTTCAGGTTTCTAAATCTCCATGAAAAGTTTGGGAAGTTCGAAAAGTGTTCCTATGAATTTGTTGGAAATTTCCAACAATTTTTTTTATAGTGCAATGCTGCCACGAATGTGAGGTTATCCAAAAAGGTGAGAGTGATATGGTCGTGCGGTCCGGGTTCGCGCCCCGATCTGGTCTGGAATGCCCATCTGCCCAGCTCGGCGGATTGCCACGCGTAACCCGGTGGCGTTACGGCACATTGATGAGGACACGCCATTAAAGAACGGAGTCGCGCCATTAGTATCTGTTGACGGCCCCGCGGGTCCCCCCCCTTCCCCCCACCCCCTCCGCCCCCTCATCCACCAGGGGGGGGGGGGGGGGGCGCCTGAACGACCAATAAAGGATTCCCGTTTACGACCGTTTACTGAAAAATAACCTCACGGGTACGTGCGCCATTAATATTGCTATAAAAATAACAGCCGTGCGTATCACCTGTGGGTGCTGCAGGCGGAAGCCTTTTCAGTCACCCACAGTCACACACACACATACACACACAGAAGCTTCCTGCTCGCGGGCGCATTCCCCCCCCCCCCCCGATATATATGAGAAATTGGTCCGCTCGGATCGACGGGCTTTTTTTTTGCGCTGAAAACGGCCTGCTTCTCGGCTGGCCTTCTGGTTTTCGCCGAAATATAACGGAACGGGTCGATTTCAGACTAATCCGACGGGTTAACATATGTGATTCTCGGTGTCTAGTGCAGCGCTCAGTGCGACACGACGCCCGCCGCGGCCGCTTTGATCTGGGGGGACAAAGTCCACAAGTCCGCGCTGTTGACCTGTGTGAACTCTGTCCGCCTCGCGAATGCTGCTTTGCGAATAAAAACTGTTTTGCCGCGATCGTTTCCCGACCCGCCTCCACCTCTCCACCTCCTCTCTTCTCTTCTCCTCTCTCTCTCTCTTTCTGCAGCCGTCGCTGCTTCAGATCACTACAAATCTGTATTCTCCCTTCGGCCGAGCGGGGGCAACAAGCGCACAAGGCGAAAATGACCTCAAAAACCTGTCTACCTGCACTTCTCTTCGCGCTTGACAGTTTTCACATAATACCTACAAACTTGCAAAACAACGAATTTCGCGGGCCGGAGGAAAAGGGGAGAATGTTGTAATCGGGTGGCGGCCGCTCGTTGCGCTCCCCCTTTTCTTGTGCTTTCTTGGCAAGGGCGCCTCGACCTTGAAAACGTAACGGCCAGGAGTTTGTAAGATTTGGTCCAGTCCATATGCTGACATGCATGTCGCTTTTTGCAAAAGAGGGAAAGAAGGAAAACGGAGGAAAGGAGTGGAGTGTATGGAAATGGACATTCTTCCTATTTTTTTTTTATTTTTTTTTTATTTTTATTGATTTATTTGGGGGTGGGGGTATATTGGCGGCTGTGGTTTCGCCCTCTACTGTGACCTTCACAGATTTGCGTGGCGCGCATTCTCAGAAACGCGCCACCAAAAATGAAACGCACCACAAAATTTCGTGGGTGCACGCACCCCTCTTACAGGGTGGAAAGCGTGTGAGAGGGAGAGGGAGAAAGAGGGGGGGGGGAGGGGGTAGGCGAAGGGCAGGGGGTGGGGGTGAATACGCGATAGGTGGGGTGAGACGAGACGACGTCTATTCCATGGTGCGCAGCTCGGCTCGGGCCCGGCCCAGCTCGGCTCGGCTCGGCTCGACTCGGCTCGGCTCGGCTCGGCCCGGGCTGGCTCGCACTCGCGCGCGCGTTGGCTGCGCAGCGCCGCATAAATAATTCATAAATTTGGGTAGGTGCGCGCAACAAGTGAAATGCAGGTCGCGGTTCGCCCGCCCCCCGGCAGGTGGCGCCCGCCGGGGCCGTGCTGTCCCGGGGGCGGCCGCCGGGGGCGGGGGCGGCGGCGGCGGCGGCGATGGCCTGATCAATACATCTGACACACGCGACGACCCGGACGACCCGCCGCCGCGGTACCAACGCAGCGGGGGGCAGCACCGCTTTGCCATTGCTTCATCACCTCAAATATAAATTCCCAGAGTATGAGAAAATACGGGTTACTCTAGCCTTGCGCTTACGAGTACATGCGGCGGCCGCACTGATCACCCGGTACCGACGTCCACAAGAATGATTTGGTACCGCCCGCCGCGACGACAAATTTTCCCGAAAAGCGGCTAGGCTGAGTGCTGCTCTCCGCTGCGGCGCTGTGGTGCTGGTGGGGGCCGGCCGGCCTGCTGGGCCTCGCCCGGCCGAGGGCAATAAACATGACTAGTGCCGGAGGGGCCCAAGTGCCCGAGGCCGATGGTGCCCATGGCGGGGCCCGCCGAGCCCCTTTGGGGGCCTTTGGGGGCCGCACGGAGTTACTGCTCGTATTTCTCATATTTCTGACCCGGTCATCGCGGCGCTACGTTTCGGCACGGGCGCGCATACTGCGTCCCGGCGGCGGCGGCACGGACACGCATTTCTCATAGGCGGGCTCGACCGTTCCCGCGGAGGGTCAGGGTCAGCTGGGTAGCCGGGGGTCGCCCTGGCCGCGTCCGCGAGGCCCCCGCCGTCTGTCCTTGTCGCCCCCCCTTTGTCAGGGGTGGCCGGAGGGAGCGAGAGACAAAAGGGCACCCTTTTCCGCAGACGCACCCACCCTTCTTCTTGCCCGCGTCGCTGGCCGAGATCGACTGACCGCTGGCCAGTCGCTGCCCCCCCCCCCCCCCCCTCCCACCAACCCCTCTTCCTCGTCGTCTTGCCTTCAGGTTGCGGAAAAGTGTGTATTGTCATGATGCCGGGAGGGAGCTTGGTGCCGGCCAGCGCTCCCACGGTCCGGCCAGAGCTGCCCGGCTGCCCGCTGGTGCCCACTGGCCACGGGGGAGGGAGAGAGAGAGAGGGAGGGAGAGGATGTCTGGAAGGGGAGAAGAAGTCTTGGGGCTGGCCGGTGCTAGGCCTAGCCATAAACAAGGGTGCGGTGCGGCCTCTGGATTATTTTGGGTGTGCCGCGCGCTGCTGGTAGCCGAGCACGCGGAGCAAGGCGGCGAGGGGAACTGAGCCGGCAACGCGGTCATCGGCAACTCTGAGAGGGGCAGAGCGCGTTCTCAATTTTACAGGAGATGTTCACAGCATCGGCGCGCCGGCAAAAACAGTCGTGTGCGATGGCTTCATTCGCGCACGCCCCCCCCCCCTTTCCCCTCTCACCTATCTTGCTTTCATCCATACACTGTCGATTTTTTCTTTCGCTGTCGCCTACTCGCGAAGAAGACGCCGAGGCTGAAGATGGCTACAGACGCACAACTGCTAAGAAAATTGTTTTTATTATTTTATTTTTTAAATGCGTTTTTCGAGTTCTATGCTTAATTTTTCATACCCTTCCATGCAGACAAATCCAATACTACTACTAGCTCCCTTCCGTGCCTCCCCCACCGAAACGGCTTAGTGTGTGCGACTGCGTCCGGACGAGAGGGGCGGCAAGAGGCGGGGGAGGGAGAGAGAGAGAGAGAGAAAGAGAGCGCGCCCACAGGATAAATATCTCCGGGGCGTGATCCAAAGAAAGCATTTGGCTACCGATCTGATAGCGGACTTTATGCGGGAGAGAGAGAGAGAGAGAGAGAGAGAGAGAGAGAGAGAGAGAGAGAGAGAGAGAGAGAGAGAGAGAGAGAGAGAGAGAGAGAGAGGAGCGGAGGAGTGGAGGGCTGGGGGCAGCAGGCAGGGCCTGGCAGAGCGCGGGTTTTTATCAGACTCATCGGAGACAGTTCCAGGAGCCCATATTCCCCTTGGTGCAGCCGCCCCGCTCAGGGCACGGCAGGTCTGCCGGCTGCGGCTGCGGCTGATGTGGCGCTGGGCGCTGCTCTGCGGTGCGTTTAGGGGAGGCTGGGCTGGGCTGGGCCCGGGGGTGCGCGCTGCGTAAAATATACATATGCATCCCGGCGTATCATTGCCATATGACGATATGAGCGGATAGGGAAGTGCCGCATCTCGTCCTGTTTGCTGTTGACTTTTCCTATTTGTTTGTATTTCAGGATTTCGGCGCGCGCGGTTACAAATGGTGTGAGCAGCAGCGTCAGAGGTCATCAGTGGGACCCGGCGCCGGCGGCCCGTCCGTCAGGGCCGGTAGGGCCCGTCAGACCCGCTCCATCACCATGTCACCCATTTTTCAGAAGGGATAACGCCCTGCTTCCCAACAAACGACGATGACGTCTGATCGCCGCCCGGAGCTCTCTGGGGCCATCAAAGATGTCTGACGCGGGGCGAGCAGGGCGAGCAGCCAGGAGGCACAGCGACGGACAGACCGATCGGTACCGCGCACTACAGTACCTCATATAGCGATTTTATGACATGCATGGGAAAAAAAAATATCGTGAAGGGATTGTAGTGGTGTACACGCTTGCACGCGCACCGAAAGAGTTAGAGAGAGGGAGAGAGACAGACAAGGAGCAGCAGGAGGCAAAAAAAAAAAAAAAAAAATTGTCGTCTGTACGCAACAGCGGTGTGCCATCTCCCATGAAAGGACGGTGTTCCTCAAAGGATTAGACCAGACAGACCGGCGCAAGGCGGACGGCGCGGCGGGCGGACCAAGATAAGGTGTCCTTCTACGCAGATTTCTGTTATAAAAATCACACCCTTCCGTAAATATTCGTTTACAGCAGCAAAGACGAGGCGTTGTACCACTTCTTTTTTTTTTTGCTTTGTGATTTCCAGATGCGCTCTGCATTGTGAATATACTATACACATATCTGCTGTCCTGACCTTGGCACCTGTGCGCTCTGCACTTCAGATTGTGATGCTTGTGCTGTGTGTGTGTGTGTGTGTGTGTGTGTGTGTGTGTGTGTGCAGGCGGCGCAGAGTGTCAGGGTGGTGAGGCACTGGCCGCAGTGCTGCGGCGGGCGGACACACAGCGATCGAGATATCGATTGGGGCGGGACGGCACGGCCGCTGAGATCCCTGCAGCCCGATGTTGTCGGCAGGGGGGGGGCGACAAAGCGTTATAGGCGGCCACGGCCTCCTCGATGCCATTAGGGGATGTTGATGCGTGTGCGTGTGTGTGTGTGTGTGTGTGTGTGTGTGTGTGTGTGTGTGTGTGTGAGAGAGAGAGAGAGAGAGAGAGAGAGAGAGAGAGAGAGAGAGAGAGAGAGAGAGAGAGAGAGAGAGAGCGGACATCGCGAAGCCGAGATGTGTCAGGAGGTTTTGAGCCGCCGAGGAGGGGCCGCTGCAGACCGGACGACGCACGACACGGCACGACGCCGTCGTAGAGAGTCTCTTCTCTCTCTCTCTCTCTCTCTCTCTCTCTCTCTCTCTCTCTCTCTCTCTCTCTCGCACCCCCGCATGCAAATTTCCGACACGCCGCTATCGGCACGTTGGATCGGTGCGGCGGTAGGCCACGGCACGGCCACGGCGGTCCAGACACGGCCGATGCGCCACACAACGTGAACGTGTGCGCCGGCCGCAACCTGTGACCGCGGGTGACCCGGCGCTGGGAGAGTCACTCCTCCACCCAGCTGCACCACCATATGCCATTTCCATGCACTTTCCCCCGGACGGAGGAAAGAAAAGAGACCTCGCGATGGGGGACCGACTCGTATAGTACAACCCTATAATACAGTAACTCTTGTAACAATTTGCAATGTTCACAATACATTACTTAACGAACCTGAATTTTTTTTAGCAACTTTAGTAACACAATCTAAGACTTTATAGGACTTTATAATACCCTATAACACCTCATAATGCGTCTAATACTTACAATACCTCATGATAAAGTACTTCGTACACGGCTCAGAGCCAATCGGCTTCCCCTCTCGTTCCCCAACCAGAGCGATTTCAGTGATTTCAGAGACGGCTGCTTCGTCCTCCAAGTCGACGTTACCTAACCTAACCAATCAGCGCAAGGGTTTTTGACTCGGATTCTCGGAAAAAAAAATATATATGAAGGCTTAGAGAGCCCCCCGGAGCTGTCCGGCAGAAAGCCATTCCGAGCGAGATACCCCCGCCACAGAGCCCCGAAAAAGGGTTCGGACCGAGTCTGCTCTGCTCCGGTCTCGTTTCCAGCAGCCCTCCCGGCCCAGACCGGCCCGGCCAGCCGCCCACGCACTCCTAATCATCGCGTATCTCACGGCTATCTGCTTGTTTTCATAAATTGTTATAGCTATGTGGACAAGGACAGGGGGCCCCCATATATATATATATATGTCGTGTCGTGGCGTAGCGGGGCGGCGGCATCACCGGCCGATGAGGGTCCGAGGGGATGCCGAAAGCAGCGGAGCAGCAGCGGACAGACAAGACAACAGGTGAAAAGGGGGAGTGGCCGTGTGCACATCTCTCGCGTGGAATTCCTCCGAGGTGGGGTGTGTGGTGGGGGCGGAGGGGCAGCGGGGCATTACGGACGGAGGAATGTTTAATTTAATAGTCATCGGATCAGGGAGAGAGAGAGAGAGAGAGAGAGAGAGAGAGAGAGAGAGAGAGAGAGAGAGAGAGAGAGAGAGAGAGAGAGAGAGAGAGAGAGAGAGAGAGAGAGAGAGAGAGAGAGAGAGAGAGAGAGAGAGAGAGAGAGAGGTGCCTAAAAGGCGCGTTGGATTGTAGCGTACTTCCAATTACAACCACTTTAGGCACAGTGTGTGTGGGTCATGCGGGCGTTACGTAACAGGGTGAGGCGGTGGCGGCTCCTCTCCCCCGCCCCCACCCCCACCCCCACCCCCGCCCCCACCCCCACGGTAACACACGCTTGACATTTCACTTTGGCGTGGCGTGGGAGAGACCCGCTGGACCGCACGTAAGCGCCGCGGCGCACGGCGGAGCGGCGGGTGACACGCCCAGGCAAGGAGGGGCTCTACTTGTGTCAGCAATGCGGTATGTGATGTATGGGAGGCGCACGGAGAGGAAGGAGAACAAGAAGAAAAAGAAGAAGAAGAAGGCAGAGGTGAGCGGGGCAAGAGTTGCTTTTCGGGCCACCATACCACCACCACCACTACCAACCGTTCACTTGTCCGTTCGAGGATGGGGCCATTCATAACGGAAATGCCATAAAGTCTGAGCAACATAACGCCCAGCAGTATGGGCTTTTGGGAAGGCCGGCCTCTCTGTGTCTGATGCTGCTGCTGCTGCTGCTTCCACGGGGCGTCCTCTCTCTCTCTCTCTCTCTCTCTCTCTCTCTCTCTCTCTCTCTCTCTCTCTCTCTCTCTCTCTCTCGCTCTCTCTCTGTCCCTCCACAGCACCCTGCTCAAAAACCAATTTTTGCCTCGTTTGTCTCCAGAGTCATTTTCCCCGTGCGCTGGCTGTCCCGCCTTGTAGTATTATTGTATTCGATGGGCGGACGGTGCCGACGGTGGACACAGCGGCGGTGGAGAACAGGACGGGGACAGGGCGGCGGTGTGTCGCCGTGACGCCATCGAAGGGACGTCCCGACCCGAACTCGGACCCGAAGGACCCGCCAACAACAGTACTATGGCTACTCTCAGGACGAGACTTTGCTGGGGTTGCTATTCGGGGCTTTTCCACACAACAGGCAGGACTTTGGTAGAATGTGGATTTGGCTGTTGTTCCAGAAGGACTTGACTGCCGCTGGACTTGTTCTACGCTCCGGCCTCGTCCCCGCGCTGCCAGCCCTGCCGGCTCCCCGCCTCCATCGTGTCCCACGGAGGACACGCCGCTGCCGCCGCCGCTGCCGCCGCCGCTGCAACGCTCCTCTCCCGGCGGGCTCCTCCTCCTATGCCATCAAATCCGTTCCCAGTTTTCACGGCTCACAAACATTTCTACGATATTGTGAAAAAAGGTTTGTGGAGGATTTCGGGAGAAATGAAAAGAGGACGAAAAAGAAGAAGACACCGCCGCCGCGACGCGGCGCGGAGAGGGAGGGAGAGGGGTGCGTTGTCCTGACGGGGGACCAGCTATTAATTTTGATAGGCTTCTCAGGGCAGCGCGCCCTGGACCCAAATGGGCAGTGCAGTGCCGTACACTGGAAACACGGGACCCTCATATCGTGTACTCCTAAATTTTTAATTCCTTCTACGAGAATTCAAATTCTCATTTCACATCAACCACAAATTGTCAAATGTCAAAGATAAAATAAAGTTCAACACTGTTCCCTTTCTCGTCCGTGTAAAGTGTGAAAAATTCGCCTGTGTTATTAATATGTTCCGCGATTGTGGAGAATTAAAACTCTTGATCCGGAATGCCTAGAATATGCCTGCTGTTTTCCACTCATTTAACTCCTCTCCCCTCCCGTTTTTTTCCGGTGCAGTATTTGGTTAGGCCCCTCGGCCCCTCTTTTGCCCCCCGCTGTGCGGGCCTGTGGCCCCGGCCTGTGGCCCTGCCGGGGTCCCCTGGTAGGGTCCGGCCCTTACGGCCAGATGAGGAGTGGCGCGGCGTGGCGCAGAAGGCTTATCGTTTCACGCAGGACCGTCGGCGCCAATTGCCTTTTCTGTCCACTATTTCAAATTGTCAGATAAATATGGTGAGTCCTGAGGAGCCTCTGCCGCCGCCCGCCGCCCCGCCCTGTGCCGGGCCCCGCCACGGGATGCCCTGGGGACGCCCCCCCCTCCCGCATGTGTTTCAGGGAGTTGGAAAATGGAAACGGGGTACAGAAGTGAAAACGAGCCATGTTGGCTCTAGGTGTTCAAATCTTTCTCGAAAAATGTGGAGAGAAAAAAAGGAATACGGAAAAAACGAATGAGGAGACTTGAACGCGCGGTGGGACGAGAGAGCCGCTCCAGTTCTGGCCGCGGAAGCCAGTTCACGTCAGGACCTACCCTGACCTGCCGCCAGAGGTCGGGGCGGACGTGTTGGTCCGAGTGCGTGCGCTTTGGTCCAGGTGGCCGGGCGTGGCGGCGTTTCACACCTCATCATGGGAGCGTCGTGCATCTCGCTCAGTCAGGCGACAAATCCGGCCATCGCATTACGTATACACCTGGATGCTCGGACCCCTCAAAAACTGTAATAATATACATGCGCGCATGCGCAAGCTGGGCCGGCGGGGAGAGCCGGGAGGGCGGCGGTGGTGAGGGAGAGACTCACTCGTGAGGCTGGACAGGCCCATGGTGGTGCTGCCGATGCTGTTTCGGAACTTGCCGTCACATCCAAGATTTCGGACCTCAGTTGGACTCAGCTTGACGCCAGGACTCACATGACCTTTTCTGACGCGGAAAACGACGAGAAATGAGAGGCTCTCATCGTTGGACTGATTGTCCGCTGCATGAAGATGACCAGAGGCAGCCTCCCTTGTGATGAAGACGTGTCCACACGGTGTCCACACAGAGTCCACACAGCGTCCACAATGTCCACGCAATGTCCACACAGTGTCCACATAGTCCACACAATGTCCACACAGTGTCCACATAGTCCACACAATGTCCACACAGTGTCCACATAGTCCACACAATGTCCACACAGAGTCCACAATGTCCACGCAATGTCCACAACAGTGTAGTCCACATAGAGTCCACAGTGTCCACACAGTGCCCACACGCCGTCCCCTGCTTGCAGCGCATTATTGGCAGTTTCCGAACCGCAAAAGCTTTCTCGGTCGGCCGACGCCACGATCGACGCCCGGCTGCCAGCCGGCTGCTGCTGCTGCTGCTGCTGCTGCTGCTGCAGCGGCTGCTCTGGACCGCCGAAACAGGGCGGATGAGGTAAAAAGAGAAGAGGAGGGTGGCCACCGCGATAAAGGCTACAACATGCTAAGTAGCTTATCGCGCCCGCCCGAAAATGGGAATAAAAGCAGCAAGAGAAAACCGCAATCTGGCTGCGACGCGTGCCACAAAGGCATTGCGCGACCGCAAACCGCACAGGGCGCGCTCAATTATATCTCTCCTGCTTCTTTTTTTTTTCACCCCGAAGACAGGAAGTGCGTGTGTGGAGCCGTGGGGACCGAAAAGATGCTGGAATCAGGGAAACTGTGTGTGTGAGTGCGCGTGTGTGTGAGGGCGGCGCGTGCGGGAGACACCTCGACCTAACCACGAGGGGACGGCTTAAAATAAATGTATGTTAATTGATTCAGTGTTGATATAAAGAGTGTCAACAGAAGACAGAGGCAGAAGAGGGGACGGGACGGAAAGGCGGCTGGACCAGTAGCTGTGGTGGCCGAGCCGAGCCGCGGGGTGGCCAAAGGCGGTTCACATCCTCCCTACGCTTTTTCACACTACAACTACTACTACTACCACTACAACGACCTCCAAACTGCTTCTTCTTCTAGATGGCAGCGCGCCGACGTGCTGCTTGTCAGGGGCAGGGCGTGGCTGAGGACGCACAGAGGCTTGACCTGGCTGAGGGCGAAAAGCGTTCACCTTCGAAATAAGAGGCCGCGGCGAGTCGAGCGTCACGGTGTACATCACGATGTGCATCACGATGTGCCTGGGGTGAGACGGGGCCGGGGCGGGCCGGGACGGACGCCGCGGCGCGCCTCCGCCGTTGCCATGGCAACCCTCCGGACCCTCCGGACCGCGCCGCCGCTGGACCAACACGGCGGCGGCCCCGCGGCCCCCCTCTCCCGTCTCCCTCTCACCGCAGTGTACGGTCACCGTGTGTCTCTCTCACTCCGCGGCGCACGCGGCACGCGCAACGCACACCAACTTATACATTATTAATCAGTTTTGGGACCTGGAGGAGTCACCCCCCCCCTCCTCCCCCCTCAAGCTCTTTAAATTTGGGTGTGAACGAACGAATAAATGAATGAATGATATGATCTGCTTTTGCTCCTTGACGTAATACCCGTAATGGTATGTAGGGCCTTGGCCCGGTCGCGTGCCCAGCCGCCGCCTTCATTATGGAAATGCAAGGAAGCATCCGTCCCGTCCCGTCCCGCATCCGAGACAAAATATTCCCCCCCACGGAATCACCACCGCAAGCGACCTGTTGAATGGGTCACATTCCGGTCCTCATCTTGGAGGCGGCAGCGGCGGCGGCAGCTGGAAGCGCCTTGTCAGAGGTCAGTGTCACGGGGCCGGGGGCCCGGGTCCGGCCGGCGTCGAACCCGGGACTGCCGCTTATCTGCGTAACGGGCGGGCTCACACACTCGGGATCTGGCCTGATATGAAACCTAATTCTAATTCGTACAAAGGACCCCCAGCAGCTGCCGGCTGCCGCCACTCGAGGGCCGGACCACGGCGATCCCTGCTGCCTCCTCTCGGATCCACATTGTCTTTGGTGCGCGCACACCGCGTTATTTCACTCTTTTCAGACTCATCTTCTTGTCTGCCCGGGGAGGGGGGTATTGAAATAAACCCCGTCGCTAGGTCGCCCCTCACCGAGGGGCGAATCACTAGCGTAATCATGTGTACAAAATTCTAGAAAATTTTAGGAAGAAAGTTATAAAAATTGCGAGTTTGAAGTTTGACTTGGACTTTATGCCGAAAAATAGTACCGACACAGGCTGAAATGGCCAGAAAAGCAATAAAATTCTAAAATTAACGAAAACTACGGGGTGTAATCCGACGAAATCCTGAAATCTGTGTACACAATTTTAATGAGTGGTTGTCCCCTCGCCCCTCACCTTGACTGCGAACGACCGCGGCTAGTTCCCCCAACAAAATCTTACTTCTCCGAACAAAAAAATTACTGCTTGTCTGAAAATCAACTTAAAAATTTGGCGCGACCACTTATCTTTTTTTCTCCGTGCAGAAGCTCCCCTTTTCGCACCGGCTGCGACCGGAGCACAGAACCGGCTAGAGACGCGAACTTTATGATGTTTTGAAACCTCCAAATATGCGCCTTAAAATTGTCCAAATATGCACTTTTTATGCACATATTTTGGGGGAAATATGCGGTCAAAATGGAGTCTTAATTCGTAAATTATGCACGGAAAATGCATGAGTTTAAATACATGTCTTAATATGCAGAGTTTATGCACTGATTTTTTAAAAAATATGCAGTGAAAATGCAGACTTAAATTTTTCACAATTTATATAAGTCTAGCTGCATACACCACACATTTTTGACAAGGACACAATAATAGAAATAGAAATCCAAGAAAAAGTTCAGAAAATAAAATTGTTAAATTTCCATAAACAATTTTTTCTACTCGTTTTCCTAAAACGATCAGAAAATCCTGATCGGATTTACACTAGTGCCGCCAGCACCTGCTCGAACTCGCGCAAACGACGCGCGGCAGAGCGCAGCGCGGCAAAATATGAAATGCGAGCGAACCAAGTTATCGCTTTTAACTCAAAAATGGGTTGAATTCGTACGTCCAGCGACCTCTGGGGTTGAAATATGCTTGAAAAATGCGAAAAATGCAATATGCAGCGAACAATGACAGAATATGCGAATTTATGCGGACAGAAAATGGGTACTAGCGGGTATAAGTGACCTACTAATATTGAAATTACATCATTCTGAGCATATCTTAGAAATATGCGAATATGCGCGTTGCATAAAGTTCGTGTCTCTAGAACCGGCTGGCTGTACTTTTCGGGCCGGCCGGCCGGGGGTCCTGTAGCTACGCCCCTGGACTTGCCCGCCCGCCCGGGCCCGGCTGCCCTGCCCCGCCATGCCCCGGTATGGTGGCTCGGGATGGGACGGGATCCGGCCGGGGCCCGACGCGGCTCCGTGTGGCCCGGGGGGCCTTAGGCCTACTCGTCTCCCCTTCAACTGGATTACCAGCCCGAGCCAGCCGGCCCGCCGGCCCCCCCTTCCCTCCCTCCCTCCCTCCCGCCCCCGCCTCCCCCCGCCAGACGGCCTTTGTTCGTCACGTATCGCTCGCCGTCCAATATTTTACCGTTCCAAATTCGATTTCCCGTGATGTCTCCGAGATTATATCAGATCGGGCAGAAGGCCGGGCTCATTGTGTCCGCGTCATGACGCCCCGGGTGCGGCGAGGTGGCGGACGACGAGTGGAGAGGGGCCGCCGAAGGGCCTACCGCGCCCACCGCAGGGCACAAACATGCAGGCAGCGCGCCGTGCCACCGGGCGCACCACCGCGGCACTCTGAGAATTTTTATTTGAGCCAAAAGAAGCAAAAACCGAGGCAAACCCTGGTTTGCATCCGTGGGTGCCTCCCTGCCTTTGCTCCACCACCAACGGAGGCAGAGAGTGTGTGCTTCGAACTCCGGCGACCTCACGCGGGTGTTGTCGGATAATGGATTAGTTTTGGCCAGAGAGAATGCCATCGTTCAGGAACGCGTAGCGCGTTTGGGAGAGGGAAAGGAGGGGGGCATTCTTCGGGCTGAACCATAGTGAGGTCTGAAAGCCCGTGCGTATACCGCGCTACGACACACACACACACACACACACACACACACACACACACACACACAGCGCGCTGCGCCAGAGAGAAATAAGACAGAAAACCGGTTTCGTCACGGGGTTGGAGGAGAACGTCCGCCACTTTTGGCAGAAAATGTGCGAATCTCCTCGCAAAATACGCGCGTGTGTGTGTGTGTGTGTGTGTGTGTGTGAGAGAGAGAGAGTGCGTGTGCGTGTGTTGCATTGAGGGTGGACCAGCGGGGCCAGGCCGCGCAGAGCTGTCACCGCCGCCGCCGCACCGCGCCGCTGGGCCCTGCAGGCACGGCCCCGGGTCGGGTCGGGTCGGGTCGGTGGCCACGACAAGGATACTGCATGCGCCAGACAAGCGATATTTCATTTTCGCAGGTGTCGGCGCGGCGGCTCTGGCCTGGCGACAAACAAACAGCCTTTGGAGCTGGAGAGGGAATCATCGTCCCTTATCCCTCCCCCCCCCCCCCCCCCCGCAGCCAGGGTATCTTGCTCAGTTTTTCATATACGCCAAACTATTTTCTTCTCATACCGGCGCGCGCGCGACATGAAAACGGCGTCCGGCGCCACGCCCGGATTGGCACAGGCAGCCCTGGCATTTTGCTGGCATCACCCACACGACCGCGGGTTGGCCTCACGTCTCTCTCTCTCTCTCTCTCTCTCTCTCTCTCTCTCTCTCTCTCTCTCTCTCTCTCTCTCTCTCTCTCTCACTCTCTCTCACTCTCTCACACACACGCCGTGGATACACCCTCGCATGCGGGCGGGACTCCACGCGCGTCGCTCCTCGCCGCACAAGCGTTTTGTAGCCAATTTTAGACGATACAATACAAATTGAATATAAAATCCCACGCGTAGTGATCGGCGCGGCGTCGGCCGTGTCAGGCAAAGGTGAAGCTGGGGGCACCGCAGCACCGCAGCACCGCAGCACCGCAGCACCGCAGCACCGCAGCACCGCAGCACCGCAGCACCGCAGCACCGCAGCACCGCAGCACCGCAGCACCGCGGTGACACCCACCCCACCCCTGACAGCCCAGCCTGCCAGTGCAGCTTCTCCCGGCCTAGGCCGCAATGGTTCGGAGGTCGGCGGTCTGCATACCGTTCCTAAACCTCCCGGATAGACCAGCCGCCCGAATTGCGCACGAATAAGGAAACCAAAGTTCACAAACGTTTCGGCGGGGTGTTCTCTAAGTGTTTGTTGTGGAAACTCTGCCGTGATTGATCGGAGCGCGCGGCACGGTGGTCACTGTCTTCCCAGGACACGTTTTTATTGTCGGCCTCACAACGCCCTCTTCTCCCGTCGTGACTGCTGTGGGTGTAGGACACACCTGGCAGAGTGCTCGCCGTGCGGAGGGCACCGGGCGGGCCCGGGCACCCACGGAGAGGGGCGGAGGGCAGACTCCCGGATCAAAAGGATCGTGTGTGTGTGTGTGTGTGTGTGTGGGAGCGAGTGTGTGTGCGTGTCCCGGCAGTGGTGAGCGCTCAATATGATGGCAATAAATAAAACCTCTTCCTTACATATTTTTATTATTTTTGCCAGTTGCGCGGTTCAAAAGGGACAAAATGCGGCGCGGTGAATTTTCGAAACACGTTATAGAATTATTGGTTTACTGTCTGAAACGTCTCTGAAACAGCCTGACCCCACGATCCCAGGGACTTGTCACCTCCAACGGTCCGCGCCGTGACATATCCGACGGGTTCTCTGGGGTGCTACCGGTCCAGTAAAACCCGCCCACGCGAGACATGTTTTTCTCTCGTATTCCTCTAGGATGACAAAAGAAGGCTCGATCCACCAACCCTATCACTCGCGAACCGCTCTTCCGTAAATCGAAGTGACGACACCTCTTTGCTGTCACTGAAAGTAAAACAGAAGAAAACAAGAAGGAAAAAAAAACAAGAGTAAAACCGCATCAAGGTGATGAATTTTCACCCTCTCCCTCTCACGCGACGAGCAAATTCTCAGATTTCACACCTCAGTTGCGCCCGTGTATGTGTTATACTTTTCATAGCTCTTTTTTTGTGTGCTTTTTTATCCTGAGCTGCCTCAACGGCCGCAGTGTTTTGTTTCTCATTCATCAATCCTTTCTTGTCACACGTCTGCATTCCACACCCCCTGCCTTGTTCGACCCATTGTGTCACCGCGCATCCTCCCTTGTCATAACTCCATAGGTGAGAGTTTGCCCGGCTAATAACATTTTGAACACGTATCTGCTGGACATCCACCCGGCTGTGAGACGGTTAAAACGGAAAGGGGTGCGAGCGCAACAGCTGAACCCCTCCGTGAAAGCCGCGAAAGAGAACACAAAAGGCAGGGGCTTGCCTGGGAGCAATTTGTGGCAAGAAAGTTATTTTAGAGTTCGGTGACTGTTTCTCAGAAGTTCCTCTGGCAATCGCATCGACACTCTCTGAACTTTCATGTGCGGAGAAGAATTCCGGAAAATGAAGCATTTCGGAGGCAGATGTCTTCTTACAGGTGAATGCAATACCGATTTTCTTTCCGATGACGCAAAAAAAAAGTCTATAGCTTCTGCGGAAAGATCAAAAAATCCGTCTGTCATATCTTTGGCGCGTTTCGCTTATAAGAAGAAAAGAAAGTGCGAACGAAACAAAAATACGCACGCATCACTACAGTTCTGGGGAAGTAGTTTTTGCAACAGACGTGATGTTTTCTTTCCCTTTTTTCCCCACTTTTCTCATTGTACCGCTGCGAATGTCTGTGTATAAAAAACAAGGCATTATTGACAGGACTCGAGATGAGATTGGTCGAGGCATTCGCCGCCCTTTTGGGTGCCTGTGCCTGATGACCGTTTCGAACACTCGGACATACCTCCGTACCCCTCACTCACTCAATCTCTCTCTCTCTCTCTCTCTCTCTCTCTCTCTCTCTCTCTCTCTCTCTCTCTCTCTCTCTCTCTCTCTCTCTCTCTCTCCCTCTCACACATACACACACTTCTCTCACAGCTGCGGGCTCAACCGACTGTCGGCTGCGAGATTGACAGAAAGGAACAAAACGCGAGGGGGGAAGAAGAAAGACAGAGAAAACACGATATGTGTCACGTTTTAGCTCCCTTTGTTTGTGTTAAACACGCGCGACTTGGAGGGGGTGGAACGGGGTAGGCGCGCAGGCGGGGCAGGTTTGTGGGTAGAGAGAGAGAGAGAGGGGGGGGGAGTAGTGATGCAGCCAGACAGGCGGAGGGGGTGGGGCCGGGAGGGGCAGGGGTCTAGTTGTGAACTCACCGGAGGGGGCCGCCATCGGATCGGTACCCCTTCGGGGGCCGGCAGGGGCCGCCAGGGGCTGGCAGGGCCCCGAGGGGGAGTGGGAGGTCAGCTTCTGGAATGCGTGCGGTTAGACGAGCTAATGACGTGTCGAGGGGAAATAAACAAATCATTTAGCAAAGATTTTGGTGGAAAATGCTGGGCTCATTTATTACCTTTTCGTTCTGTTGGCTCTAACCTGATGACCCTAAAGGTTCACCTCTCGTGTGCTCATCGCCTCTCATTTATAATAATAAGGGCGTCACGGTTTTTGTTTTTCTACTGCTTGTACTTTCCCCCCTCCCTCCCCGGACCACACCGTAGTGTGTCGTCTGCTGCACGTTTGTTGGTGTTTTCTGATACAGGTAGAATAATAATATAAAAGTGAGACGGCGCCCAGATTTTGCGTGGGCGTCTCTCATGTCTTATTTTTCTTCTGCTCATCTCTGCGTCGCCGTGCGGTGGCGGTGGGTGCGGTGCAGTGACGGTGGGTCCGGGTGATGTAAGGTGGCCGCGGCGCAGAGATGAAAATCCGATTATAAATGAAGAGAAAAGAAAACTCGACAGCGCGCGCGGCTACGAACGTTTCCCATGTGGGCACGCCGATTTGAGTGGAGGGGTCACTGGTGGGTCACAGTGCGTCTGAGACCTGACACTTTGGAGAAGTGCGGGGGCGTGTGGGGGCGGGCCGGGGGCGGGCCGGGGGCGGCGGGGGGACGGCCGTGGGCCCCCAGGCAGCGGCAGTGGCAGCCCGCCTCACCTGTCAGGGCCCGTACCGGTATGGGAATCTACTCGGGACATGAGTGTGAGTAGCGACACACAATCCTTTTCGTTATATACATATATATATTTTTTGGTTTCCCGAATCGAAAAGTTTGGCTGCAATATCACATATAACAGATAGGGGTTCGGGCTCGTTCATCAAAAATCACTCGCATACAAATCATCGCCACAAAAGACTACGGGACGTTTCTTCCCGGTACCAGAGACCCCCATAAAAAAACAATGGGGGAGGCGTAATCACGTTCATCAAAACTGGGACATTTTCGAGCATTTCTTTTGCTGTCCGAGGTGCAAACTCAGCTGCTGCTCCAGTATTGGCCTGCTGGAGCGGCTGGAGCGAGGCGTTGCGCGGCCCACGCGACAACAGCGCGGACACGGCGGCGGCACGCGTCAAACACTTACGGTACCGCCGTGTCGTCCGCCTTGTCCACCGCGTCCACGGCCGAGGCCACGGCGACGGCCGGCAGAGGAATGCGGAGAACATAACGCGGCACAAAAATCTGTGATTTCAGAAACACTGAACTTTCAGGCTGAATCTGCTCTGGCCGCGGTTTAGAGCAGGCCGGGCGGGGGGCGGGGCGGCGGGGCGGTGGGGTGGCGGGGCGGTGGGGCGGTGGGGCGCTGGGGTGGCGGGGCGGCGGGGCGGCTGCGAGTGGGTGTCCGCGGATATATCACACCTGCGGGGCCGGGGGCCGCGGCGGACACATAAATCAGGAGGAAATCAAACTATCTTTGTTTCCCATCCCAAGCAGTGGCTGGCCGCTAAAGGATTCCACCTTTTCATAATTTACTGCTCGTTTCATGTATATCGAGGACCAAAAGTCGGAGGGAAGAGGGAGGGAAAATAAAGAAGAAAAAAAAGTAACTTGAGCGGCCATGGCGGCCGGGTAGCACGAATAAGTGGCGTCGTGGTCAGAGTGCGGCCGGAACCTGACGCCGTTGGATCGCGCATTTGATGCACTTGCTGGCCGCCATGACAGCGCTGCCGACCCCACATGACGGATTTCTGAAAAACAAAAAAAATGGTTGGGTCCATCCTACCTCATCCCAGACTCCCGCGCGCGGATTCAGAGGGAAGTAGGATGCCCAGATCGTACACGGCCGAAGCCGCTGTACTCTACCCGGCAAGCCGAGGTGTACGTAGGTGTTTTTGTATATTTTACCCACCAACCAGAAAAGTGTTGACTCCGGGGAAGAGTTGAACCCCGAATCCTTCGGTCACCGACAGGCCCCCTAACCCACCACGCTACGGAGATCATCACTCTCCCGGCCGCCAAACAGTAGCCGGAGCGCGGCTCTTTCCTTCGCAGTTTCCCGAGACACATTAGAACCGGCTCTCGCGATGCGACTCCGAGATGTCGGGCCGCGATAAAGACCACGTGCCTCTATGTCGTACAGCGTCAGTCAGAGAACGGACACCGGTCTGCTCATATTAGCGACGACTCGGAGAGACGCAATAATTCCCGCGCGCCTTCAGTAATTAAAATTGGCGGAACCTATTGCCTATGATTGTGGGTTTACGATTAAACCGAAAAGACGGGCAGCGCGTGGCGACGTGTGTGGATCACCGGGTAATAACTTCCATCAAACTCGGAGAGCTCTGGGCTTCGCACTGCGTCAATCATGTGAGAACGGCCGTAGCGGGCGCCTCAACCGCCAGACCACGGGGGGTCCGGGCGTCCGTCCGGGGCGTCCGCGGGGCGACAGAGGCGAGCCGCGCTGGTTTTGCATATACAGACGAGGTGCCAAGCAGGCGGCGGCAGCGGCGGCGGCAGCGGCGGCGGCAGCGGCGGCGGCAGCGGCGGCGGCAGCCAGTCACTGCCCAGCGAATGGCGAGCGTGAAATAGAAGAAGCAGATCTGTGGAAGCCAACGGCAGCCGCCGGCAGCCCGCAGCCCGCCCCGCTCCGCTCCGCTCCCGCTGCCGGCCCGGCACAGTGACTTTGCACTCCATCTCTGGACAGCCACCATTAGTTTGAAGCTAATGACGAGGCTCGGGCTACCGCTCTAGTAGCTCCACTCACGGACAGGTAGCTCCAGCTAGCTCTGCTGGGGCCGGGGGCGGGCGGGGGCGGGAGGGGGGCGGGGCCCGCCAGCGCACGTGCTCCCGATAATACGCCCCCGCCTCACTCCCCCGAGCCTGCTATGCTTGGCTGCTGACGTGTGAATCGTGAATCCAGCATCCACGATTGCTCTCCACCTCCGTACCTCACTTAAATTTCTTAACAAATAAAGTTTCTATCGTCGTTGTTGACAGTACGGTTTTAATTCACGGTGCGAAAAAGAAGTATGTGTGTGTGTGTGTGTGGTCTGTTGGTCGGCGTCCTTCGATGTGTGTGTATATGTGTTGGGTCTGGTCTAGGACCTGGAGGTTGATAGGAGGGCGGTGAGATGAAGGTGGGAAAAAAGAGCAAGAGAGAGAGAGAGAGAGAGAGAGAGAGAGAGAGAGAGAGAGAGAGAGAGAGAGAGAGAGAGAGAGAGAGAGAGAGAGAGAGAGAGAGAGAGAGAGAGAGAGAGAGAGAGAAAGAGAGCGTCGCGGCCGGTGAAATTAGCGGGCATTAGGCGGACTGGATTTGGTCATAGTTACGGGTTTTATCGACTGTTACCCTGTTTCGGCCCCGCCGCGCGGTCGGTCGCCTGCTCTACGCTATGCTGGATGGGCCCAAGCATGCGTCGTGGACGTTCGTGGGCTGTGACCGTTACGACCGCAGGTCTTAGGAGTATCAACACGGCCGTGTGTGTGTGTGTGTGTGTGTGTGTGTGTGTGTGTGTGTGTGTGTGCCGAGCTAATTCCGCCGTGGCACGCGACACAGACTCCGGCCCCACGCGCCGTATTTGGAGCCGAGGCGTACCCCGTCCGGCCCTCTCCTTTTGGCCCCAACAGGAGAGGGAACAGCCGCAGAGAGCGTCGGACCCGACGGACATTTTTCGATCCCCATCATCATCATCGTCACCAATACAGAAAAAAAAAATATCCCCCCAAAAATGATTAATAATATTTCATCCTCTTTCTATGATATACGCGGACCTACTATACTATATTTCCAGCCCTTCATTGAGTTTACCTGTCCGCAACCTCTCATCGTCTTATAGCCATTCGTTTCTTTACCTTATGTCCGTCGCCTAAAACACTCCAGTGCATCAGCTCGAGTGTTTGTGCACTCGTGTGTGTGTGTGTGTGTGTGTGTGTGTGTTCTGTTCCTTTACTCCAGACAATAACACGACAGGTCGACTCCCGTATTTGATCGGCACGGCTTTGGATGGGACGCGCGGTATGTAAATGTCAGAGAGTTGTAATGTATGCCATGAGACCGAGAGAGACAGAGCGAGTGTGTGTGTGTGTGTGTGCGCGGGTGGGCGGGAGTCACGAGAGGGAGAGAGAGAGAGGAGAGATAGAGAGGGAGGGGAAGACAGACAGACAGACAGATAGACAGACAGACAGACGGTCGAGAGAAAGGAAACCGATCAGCGCGCGCGCGGGTGAAAGGCAGCAACCCAACCCGACAAATCTGCGCAAATAAAGCAGACAAGCAGCGATCAGCGCCTGGTGGGTAGGCAGCCGCGGGCTGTGCGTGCAGGCGTGTCGGGCGGGCTTGCCTACCCCGGCACTGGCAGGCGCTAGACCGCGCACACGGACGACCGGTGTCATTCGCGTCCAGCTCGGTCTGTCGACGGCGCGTCGGTTGGCGTGTAGCGGGGCTTGTCCTCGGGTGTGTCCGGGCTGTGTCCGAGGTGTGTCCGGGGTGTATCCGGGGTGTGTCCTGGGCCGCGCAGAAGCCGTTTCTCGAGCTCGTCACCAATGCCCTCTCGGACCAGAGCAGGCCAGCCCGGCCCCTGTCGGCGGACAAGCTTTTGGATAGCACATTTCCGGCTGAAACACACACACACACACACACACACACACACACACACACAGGCCGGGGCCCCCGCCGGGGCTCGGCACGTCCGCGGGGACCATCCCGACGCGCGCATAGCTACGCGGCACGGCGGCGGGGCGCGGCGCACCCAACTTCCAGAAAGGAGGAGGAGGAGTGAGGTCACCGAGCGTGGCTGGGCGTGGCGCGTGCGTGCCGGCGTGCGTGCCCGCGTGCGTGCCTACCTTGCAGGGGAACTGGTTTCGTCTGCAGGTGGCCGCGCCGACCAATTTCTCATAGCGCGCTGGCGGAGTCCCCGGGCGGAAGTGCACCTGAGAGCAAGCGGAGCAGCGGATAGCAGCGCGTCGGGCCTGGAAATATCATTGAGACCCGCGAACAAAGCAGAGGAAGCTGCGAGAGCGTTTTGTGGGAGAGTAAGATTTCCTGACGCGGTGCTGCGCGGCCCCGCGAGCTCTCCGCCCGCCCCGCCCGCCCGGCCCCGCCCGCCGCGCCCCGCCCCACACACTCCCTGCCCATTGTCTGTCACAGTCGCAGTGTGCCTGTAATTTGGGTGCGCGTGGGGACCCGGCGGGGACCGGGGCACCGTATAGCCAGCCATGTGCCTTCCAAACAACAACGGGGCCGTCTTCTTCTCTCCTCCCCCCCCCCCCCAACCCCCACCCCCCACCCCGGTTCGCTCTTCCCGCAGGTGGACATGCAAACGAATCGCGGATGCGATCGGTGACCGAGAGAGCTGCGTTCATCAGCTGAACCGCGTGCGTTGATAATGAATCACCCCGTGCGGTGATCAGGAGTCACCCCGTACGGTGATCAGAAAGTCACCCCGTACGGTGATCAGAAGTCACCCCGTACGGTGATCAGGAGTCACCCCGTACGGTGATCTGGAGTCACCCCGTACGGTGATCAGGAGTCACCCCGTACGGTGATCAGGAGTCACCCCGTACGGTGATCAGGAGTCACCCCGTACGGTGATCAGGAGTCACCCCGTACGGTGATCAGGAGTCACCTCGTACGGTGATCAGGAGTCACCCCGTACGGTGATCAGGAGTCACCCCGTACGGTGATCAGGAGTCACCCCGTACGGTGATCAGAAAGTCACCCCGTACGGTGATCAGGAGTCACCCCGTACGGTCACCAGGAGTCACCCCGTGCGGTGTCCTGGCGCACCGCAAGGCGTCGCGCCCTGGAAACACACACGGCTCGTGAATGGCTGGGTCCTGGCGGGTCCTGGCGGGTCCTGGCGGGTCCCCTCGCCCGGTATGTACGTGAGGCGTGCGCGGCGCGGTACTTGCCGGCCGGACTCGCCCCGCCTTGCGCCGCTGTGCTCCGTGACAATTGCTGCGCATGAATGGAATATGGCCCTTCTCCTCACACGCACCGTAGCGGGGCGTATATGTCTCAGGCTGCGCCGGCCGGGCCGTGCCCTCACGTCGCGTCGCCACGCCCCGCCACGCCCCGCCACGCCCCGCCACGCCCCGCCTGGGCGCCGTGACGTCAGGTCGCTGCCATTTCCGTTCAAAGCGGCGCGCGACGCGAGCTGGTCGGTGCAGGAGGCCGGGGGCGGGGGCCGGTGCGTGCGGCCCGTTCCGGTGGTCCCCGGCGGCCCCCGGCGGCCCCCGGCGGACCCTTCCCTTTCACGCGGGTACCTCCGTCCGTCGCGTCCCCCAGGGCTCGGACACGGACACGACCGGTCACAGACCGGTCACACAGTGCCGCGGCGCTGCCTTGCCGACTCATAAAGAACACACCCTACGGCGGCGCTACCCCGCCTTCGGAGTGATTCAAGCCCAGGTACGACGCCGTCCCGTCCCGCCCCGGCTGGCCGGCGCCCCGCGCCGCCAGCTCTGCGCATGCGCCATGCGCCGCCCGCAGGTCAGGGCCGCGGCCCGCGCTGTCGCACACACTCCTCGCAAACGCCCACGGCGCTGCGGTACCTCCATACCCGCGCGGAGGTGTGAACAGAAGAGTGAGGTTAGGTGACCGTCACGGTGGCGTCCGCAAAGCCACTGGTATAATTTGAGTTGGAAGCGAAGAAAAAAAAAGAAAGACAAAGAAGAAAAAAAGAAAAAGAAACTAGCGCGGGGAAGTGCGTCTGCAGGAATCGAACCCACCCAGCCTGCAGTCTCAGGGAGACTCACAAGCCTGCGCCAACAGTTTGCTCTAGCACCACCCCGACACGCTGCAAGGATTCGAAGAAAAGGTCACGTGGTTTGTAACGCCCCCGTCCGTAGGCGGTCCATCGTTTCCCGCGTTACTGTATACAGTTCGAATTTCGGTCAGAGATACATAACCGTTCGAAACGATGCCCACAACGGTCGCGGTCCCGGCGGCAGCAGCGGGCACTGCGCGCATGCGCCCCACTCGCCGCCTTTCTCACATTCAGGTGAGACTTACGACGCACCGCCACAAATCTCGCCCGGAAGTGGTGTCCTCTCCGACAGAGAGAGACAGAGAGAGAGAGAGAGAGAGAGAGAGAGAGAGAGAGAGAGAGAGAGAGAGAGAGAGAGAGAGAGAGAGAGAGAGAGAGAGAGAGAGAGAGAGAGAGAGAGAGAGAGAGAGAGAGAGAGAGAGAGAGAGAGAGAGAGTACGGCGTCTCCTGCATTAGAAACAAAAAAAAGGTACAACAAAAAAATAAAAACAAACAATACTTGTTCACCAACACCGCGCTGCAGCGAGGCCCGCGTCGTTCTGATTCATGCAGCGGGAAAGGAAGGGACAAGACGGGACGTATGATTTGCTGCACTGTGACGGTGTGGGCCCCGGCCTCGGCCGGACCAGCGGGGACCGGCGGGGACCAGAGAGGGGCCCTATCAACTGCGGATCGGAAACAAATTGAGCGGTTACAATAACATGAACAACACAACGCCGGGCTGGACGAGCCGGCGGAGGCGGCGGCGGCGCGACAACGCCCATAAGGAATCGACTATGAAAAATTGATTTGCAAAGTTGGGGGAATATATGGACGTGCCAGGCCGTCGTCCATAAAGTCCGAATTTCCTCCTGGCCGAAATTATTATATAGTACCGCGGCGCCTGCGAGCGCTAGGGTAGGCCAGCCCGCACGACACGCGTGGGTGCAGAGGTCGGTGTTGCCCACCCACCGGGCGCCGTGTGCGCCCCGCTTTGTGTTTTCATTTTCACTTTGTCTAAGCTGATATATATGTACTTTGTCGTGGAGTCCTTTCCGTTCACTCGCGCGGCCTCAGCGAAGCCAACGCTGAACGAACGGTTATTTCCGCGTGCACGCCACGTGAAGGCGAGAGAAAGAGAGAGGAGGACGGAGGTGTGAGAGAGAAGGGTGGAGCAACGCGTGTCTTATTTATGATAGTTAACGCAGATCGTAAACCAAGCAGACGACAGTGCGCATGGATGAAGCAGAAGACGATTGAGGTGGAGGACGGGCGGGTAGGGGGGGGGGGGGGGGGGGGGGAGTAGGTACGAGGTCCCCCCGAAATGTACGACGTGGGCCCGTTGGTACTCATCTGGAGATACAATCCCGATAGGTAGCGATGGCCGCTATGGGTGCCATCACACACGGGTACCTCCGGGTGAGTACCCCCAACGGGTGCGGCACCGGCCGGCCCGCCCTCCTGGCGGCTTCATTGTCGTACACTTTATTTAGTGCAGCTCACACGACATCTCAATCCCGGGACGGCGGGGGGGGGGGGGGGGGGGGGGGTTACACGCTCTCACCCCTTGTCGTACGTGCTGTTCGGTACCCAGCAGCACAAAGTAAGCCCGAAACCGTCGATCATGCCACCACACGGACACTACTTTTTTTACTTCTTTCCCCTGTTTCTCTGCTTACGGCCTACTCTGATCACAGCCTGAGGCCATTGGCTGCGGCATCATCGCGGAAACGAGGGGACTTGCTGGGGCCAAAAGGGCGACGAGGCTGCGGCATGGCTACCGCCGGGCTCCGCCGGGCTCCGCGTCATCTGGCGTCGAGTACGGAGAGTAATACCTGCATTATCTGCCAGCCAATTTCCCCTCACCGCGCGCCGCGCTGAGATTATGGCTCGCCATTGTGGCGGCGCCAGTGCCACATATTTACTCACATGTGGGAAGGGGTGGCGCGGAGTAGGGGTGCAGCGGGGGCTGCGGGGTAGCGCAAGGGGGTGGCGGCGGCGGCGCGGCGGCAGCGCGGCGGCAGCGCGGCGGCAGCGCGGCGGCGGGTTGTGTCATTGTGCGGCCGTGACGAAATCAGGTCCAACAGCTGTGCTTTTGGGGAGTCGCGGGGTCACCACCACCACCACCACCACCACCGCGGCGGCGGAGGCTGAGTCATTCGGACAGATGCAGACGAGGGAAATTTTGCCGCAGTGGAACGTTTTTCATAATGGACACACGACGCACGCGTCTCTGTGCGTAATGTGGCACTCAGTCATCAGTAGAGTACTCCGGAGAAGCCCGAAACGGAAGTTAGCAGCCGCAGCGAAGAAGAACGCTGGAGAAAGTATGAGAAATCGTGGTGTTTTACACCGAAAAGTATTCGACTTTTGTAGTTCCTCTTCAACACGACCCTATTCTTACTTCCGTTTTGGAATTTCTCGATAAAAATTTTTACTCGCAAAGTGGTATAGCTGCGAATGGCCCCTTCCCTTCCCTGTTTGACTTCCCCCGGGCTGTGCGTGTTGTGCGGCACGGTAGCATCCCCCACCCCCTCCCAGCCTCCCTCGTGACGTTTGCCGCGGCCAATGCAAACAAAGCCGGGCTGGGACTGCGCTAGGCTGCGCTAGGCTGCGCTAGGCCGCGCTAGGCTGCCGGGCTGCGCCGCGCACCGCTGCCGACTCACACACAGGATTATCTCCGCGGTTACCCCCTGCACTGTCAGGCCAGACCAAGGAAGCAGATTCGCGAGCCCAACGGTATACTACCGGCAACGCACCCGCTATTCCGGGATAAAACCCCCGATCCAAAATTTTCCAAAATTAAAAATATAGAGCGGCCGTCCGATCGGCCCTGCAAGCGGATATGAAAAACGCTCACGGCACCAGTGCCTCCGTCCCCACCTGCCCTCATACTGCGCGCACACCTGACACTGATAACGCACGTGCTCCGGCACCCACTTATCACCAGCTGGCTCTGAAATCAGAGGGCGAACCAATCCCAATCCGAATCGCGAGGTTTGAGAACTTGTGGCAGAGAGTGGCAGCGGTGCGGTCGGCGTCGCGCATGCGCAGAGCGCGCAGAGCAGTGCGGCGGCAGCGCGCGTGAGCCGTGATGTAATCGCCTGCGTTCATTCATTTCGCCGCACAAATTCCCATCTAATGGCTGCTTCCAATCACGTCGCTGCGAGGACAGGATCAGCAGGATAGATCTTTGGCTCGGACGACGACGCGCCGGCGCATCGCTTCCCATTTTCCTTACCGCGTGCGCGCGCGCGCGGCTGGCCAGCTTTTTAACGACAGCCACCCGAAAAAAAATTATTAAAAAATATCCATAATTTCTTTCTCGCCCTGCCCCCTCCCTTCCCCTTTGGACCCACAGCACGTGTGTGTGTGTGTGTGTGTGCATTGCGCGTTCAAAAAGGTATTTGTCGTCTAACCAATACATCCTGCATGATTTACGACGTTCTGTTTCCTCATTAGTGGCCCGCAGCAGAGCGGTCCTTTTCCCTCGTTCGGAGCCCCAAGTCCGGCAGGCCCGAGTACTTACTCTAGAGAGGGGATTTCCTCGGCATTCCTGCGGGCAACCCGTGCAGCCGGAGGCGTTTCGGTTCGAGCCTCCGCCGCTCTGCTCCGCTCCGCACGCCGTGTCCCGCCGCTGCCCGCTGCCCGCTGCCCGCTGCTGCCCGCTACCCGCTACCTGCTGCCCGCTGCCCGCTGCCCGCCCCGCAGAGCTCCGCCGGCTGCCCGGCTGCCCGGCTCTTGGCATGGCATGTCCGCTCAACCCGTTTTCGAGATAATGAAAAAGTGTGGCACGTAAAACGAACGATGGCCGGGTAATTACTCAATTCCATCAAGTGGCGTGCAGTAGCGGGCCGCGGGCGCAGCGTCACGCGGTGGCCGGCGGCGGCGGTGGCGGCAGCGGCAGCACATCGGAGCAGATCGGCTAGTCGAGCGTCGCCACCGGCCGCCCGTTTTTTAATGAAGAAAGTCCATACATTTTGTAATAATGGATTTCTTGTCTTGCCTCTTCCGGCCTCGAAGAAGGCCGCCGTTGTCGTCGTGGACGCGTCATCGGTGGAGTGGTGGGCGCCTCGGGCGCGCCTCTCCGCGCCTCTCCGAGAACGAGAGAGGTAGAGAGAGAGAGAGAGAGAGAGAGAGAGAGAGAGAGAGAGAGAGAGAGAGAGAGAGAGAGAGAGAGAGAGAGAGAGAGAGAGAGAGAGAGAGAGAGAGAGAGAGAGAGAGAGAAAGAGAGAGAGAGATTATTTGACAAGGACGGCGAAAAATAATAGACACGGTCGCCAATTTGCCGCGTGTCGAACACCCGCGCCGCGGCCGCGGCCCCGCGGCCCGCGGGATGACCTCCCCGTCGTACACACCTCGTCCCCCGAAATGGTCGGCGCCCACTCCGCCTCCGTTTGGGCGCCTCACCCACAACACGGCGCAGACTAGGTCCTAACAGTCTGGAAACAGCGTGTCGCGGTTCAGCCGGTACGGAGCGCGGGGCCGGGGCCGGGGCCTCAAACTCGCCCCAAACTAGACGGCGTATACATGTGTTACGGCGCCGCCCCCGCCCCGCCCCCGGCCCGCCCCTGGCCCGCCCCCGGCCCGGCCCCGCCGGGGTTGGCTAGGCTGCCGCCGCTCTGCAGTCGGTGGGCCGGCGGCGGCCTCGGCGTGTCGTCTTCGGTAATACATTAATTGACAGTTGTTTGGTGGAGTGCCAGAGTGCCGGCCGCAGCAGACGCCACCACGTTCGCGCCGCGAGATATCTGGACTGTGGTGGGCGTCGACGCTACGGCGGCAGCGATGCCATTGGAAGCGTTTCGTAACCCCTCTCAGTACAGTGTACAACTGTTCCTGCGGACTCTACAAAAGCGGCCGGTTTCTGTGCGAACGGGCGGAACACCGAGGTACAAACGCAGCAGCCCGGCCCAGCAGCCTCACACGACGTCTCGGCGGGGGTGGAGAGAGAGAGAGAGAGAGAGAGAGAGAGAGAGAGAGAGAGAGAGAGAGAGAGAGAGAGAGAGAGAGAGAGAGAGAGAGAGAGAGAGAGAGAGAGAGAGAGAGAGAGAGAGAGAGAGAGAGAGAGAGAGAGAGAGAGAGAGAGAGAGAGAGAGAGAGAGAGAGAGAGAGAAATAGAGAGAGAGAAAGAGAGGAGACTGTCTACACTCACCTATCCGGCTCTCCGGCCGATGCGTGAATTGATGAACTGGACGAAGCGAGTCGCCCGTTTCGCGTCACTCACACACACACACACACACACGCACACGCACGCACGCATCGGTGTTGTCACAGCCTTGAGTGCCCGATGTCCCGTCTTCCTCCCCTAGCCGCTACGCATGTTGCTAGTTAGAGGGGGTGGCATTAGCATGGCGGGGCGGGTGGGGGCGGGGGTGGTATGGTGGACCGCGTTTTTGTTGTGACGCCCTGCATGGACCGTTTGTCTTAGAGCCGGCTTTTGACGTACACATGCATCGCGGGTACAAATACTGTATACACGACGCATTCAAATGCAAGTGGAGCGCGATGCGTCCGGGAACTGGACCATGACGTATCGACGAGACAAAAGCGCCCGCCCGACATTCCCCGAAGCACAATCACACACGTCGACGCGGGAAGCTCCAATTTTTGCCGTAACGGATGTTGTGTGTGTGTGTGTGTGCGCGTCGTCTTCGACAATTGCACTGGGCCCCTTTTGTCTCGACGGCCCCATCTGAATACATGTGTGTGTGTGTGTGTGCCAACAGACGAGGAAACATTTTCGCAGCTTGACGCCGCGGGCTTGCCTTGACCTGACCTCGTGTTGTAGCTGAAAGTGATTTCCAGGGACACACGTGTGTCTGTGGCCGCGAAACTGTGGCAGAGGACGGACAGAGAGAGAGAGAGAGAGAGAGAGAGAAACAGGGGCAGACAGACGAGCAGAGAGAAAGGGGGAGGGGGGGCTGTTGGGACTCTATGGGACTCCACGCAGTATGTCAGCCTCCCTCTAGATTCATTTTCACGATAGCTGTATACAACCGCCACCGGAGCCGTAAAATGATTTGCGAGTTGAAGCAGCGGCCGACAGCGCCCCCTCCCTCTCCCCCCTCTCCCTCACCGTGCCGCCCGCGCCGGTAAACCTCATCCTCCTGCTCTTCTTCTTGCCCCACTTCACGCCTTTTCTCCCCCCCCCCCCCCCCCAGAGACTGTGCGCGCCGTCCCTGACGTCACACCGCGCCGCCGTCACCCCCGCTGTCACAACGCTGCCGTGACGAGCGGCTGGCTGCCGTGACCGGCCCGGGTACGCTTCGCTCTATATATTTATGGTCCAGGCGCAAGGCCCCTACTGCACCCCTTCTTATCTGCACCATTTATTACTGCCCCTGACACGCTGGCAAAGACAACACCTTTTTCTTGGCGTCGCCCGACGGCGCGGCAGAAATTGGCGGAACGCACTCATCGCTCGGCGTCTCGGGGGCGAGGCGAGGTGTGCGCTCTGCGCTTCGCACTGCGGCAGCAGCGGGGGTGGCGGCGCGGCGCGGGCGGGTCCCGCGGGAATCCTTGCTGTTGATAACGCATTAATCATAACGGTAACGAGTTGCGATATGCATCCGACAGAGATAGAGAGAGATACACGGTCCGAGAGAGAGAGAGAGAGAGAGAGAGATAGAGAGAGAGAGACGGAGGGAGTGAGCGCGTCGCAGTAAGTCAGAGCCGCGCGGGCGGGCGGGCGGGCGAGGGGGGCGAGATAATGAAATGAGAGAGGTTCGCGAGATGGAATGTTGGCAAGGGTGCGGCTGGTGGCCGAGGGCTGCACTTGTCACGCCTCCCAGAGTGCACCGCGCCGCGCGCTATTTTTCACCCGGTGATCCCTTCTGTCATCCTCTCGTTGTCGTTATAAATGCCCCGCCGGCGCGCGAACCGTTCGGCAGCTCTTCGCCCCTCCGTCACCCCGCAGACCGCGGCCGCGCGCACAAATCCCATCACGCGGGGAGGTGCGAGGCGCCACCGGGGTCACGAGGACGCTCTCGACGGCTACGAGGAGGATGGAGCAGAGCGCGCGGGTGCAGAGGGCCGCTGCCGCCCCTAACGAGATCAAGTCCCGCGGAGCAACAGCGCGAGCAGCGCTCCGCTCAATCAGTGCGGAGCACAGCCCCGCCAGCCCTGCCGCTCTGTGTCAATATACGCGAGGAGGCTGGGAGAGGTTAGGTCGGCCGCGCAGGTCGGCGGCAACACTCAACATTCGGGCGCCGGGGAAAAGATAAAAGAAGGATTACTGCCGTGCGGCCGGCCTGCTGTAGCCGCCTGCAATTAAGTGCACGCTAATGCAATTTGGTGGCGGCACGCGCGCTGGGGTCGGTCGGGGGGCAGGCGGCAGGGCAGGCGGCTGGGCGGGCGCAGGTCCGGGCCCGGGCTGGTCGGCGGCGTCTTGTCAATTGCCTGGAAACGCTCATCATTCAGTTAGGACCCGGCGCGCCTCTGGCCGTGTCTTTACAACTGCTCATCACAGGGTGTCCGCAGGGCGGGAAGAAGGGGCGGTGGTGATGACGTGTGGAACGCCACCTGTCGCCACTCAGCGCGGACAACAACAGAAAGAGGAGCTTCGAAATTTTGAACCATCTCTCACTTTTTTGTATCCGTGAAAGGAATTATTGGAGTGGACGCATTCGTTTCAGTAAGCGGTATACGGATAGGTCAATACGGATCCGTTCGTAATCCGCATACAACGCGATACATGCGCACTTTCGGAACGCCGAAATTAAACCAGATTCCGTGATGCAGTGCGGGCAGTATATGCAAATGCATAGAAATGACCATCTCCGCGCGGTATGCTGCATGTGCAGTGGCTACGGCCAGCCACATGAATGTAATGCAACAAAAACCATTACTTTATATATCGCGGGGGGACCGTATTGTTTTAAAAGCAAATCGGATTTGAATCGCGCCCCACCCGCGCGACGCCCAATCAGGAGGGGCGGCTTATTTATAGGCCGCATCTATTTTTGATGAAAACGCTCCGAGCAAAGAGCACACTGCCGACTGTATGCAGAGTGGCTCGTAGTGGACCAAAGTAGTGCGAATATGTCAGCAAAGTTTAGTGCCAACACTTCAGAAAAAAGCCGAAAAAAAATTTATTGTGTCAAACCACCCATCACTCTTTCTGCGTGCATCCTCACCCGGCCTGGGTACTTCCCTGTCCCCCTCCACCTTCTTTTGCAGACGACGTACTATAAGAAAAATCCTTGTGTGGCCGTCGCTGAAACAAAGGTGTGCAAAGAAGAGATGCGCCGGGAAAACGGGAAACAGGTTAAGGAAAGGGGGAAAAAATACAAGAGCATTAACAACCTTGTGGGTGCATGTGTGTGCATGTGAACGCATACGCGTTGAATTCCAGTGTCTGCAGTAACGGTCTCACACGTTAGCTCGTTGCGTGCGCAAATTTGTTTTGAGCAATCATTTTTAACGCATTGCGAGAGGTCTGATTTTGAGGTCAGATGCACGAACAGTTGACTACGCCTCCACCGTCAGCGACTTTGAAGAGTTTATGCCTTTGAGAGCAAGGTTGACCTGACGCTCTGTCTCGTCGTTATGCTGCACGATGTCGTTATGCAACGTGAAGATGAGCGCACAACGCACCCACCCGCACCTAGGCAAACAAAAGCGGGGCGTTATCAGGTTTGATGCGCGCTGGGCTTGACAGTGGGCGGAGGCTGGCAGAAGCTCCCTGCAAAAGAACCGCTGCGCTTTTCCCATCATATCCATAATAAGTGGACACAATGCTGACTGGAGGACGGTGTACGGGACGCATGCACGCCACGCCGCCACGCACAAGTTGCCCGGCACCGCCACGCGGCCGGCCGCGCGGGTGTCTGGAAAAGAAAAAAATAAAGAGAAGAAATAGAATGCAGAACAAAGTAAGTGGGAATAACAGCCGGCCGAGTGCCTGAGACCTTTCCATCATCGTCCGTCCGCGCCGAGGCGATGAGAGAGCTTGAGCAGCAGAGCGCGCGGGCCTGAAAAATGACCGCGGCATTTCGCCAACAACTACTACTACTGCGTGGAGTGAAACTAACGCACGGCGTTCGGCCCGAGACGAAGGCCTGCGGGCGTCGCGGACTGGGCAGCAGCCGGGCGGCGGAACGGTTTTTGAGGTTAGGGATGGCCAAACTCACTGACGTCCGTACCACTTTCTCATCACACAGTTTAAGCCGGCCGAAACTAATACAGTCCGCGCCAACCGCGCCATACAATAGGAAATGTTTTGATAAGGTCCCCCAGCGCGCTTCCGGAAGCTGTCAGTTTGCGCGCGGATTCCCTTGCACCGTGCTTCCTTGTGCGTGCGTGCTGCAGGCGTGCGTGCGTGCGTGCGTGCGCGTTTTGTGTGTGCGAGCGTGCGTGCATCACATCCTTGGTGAGAGGAGACGCGCTAGCTGCGCTGGCTCTTGTGCCGTGGCAGCGCCAGAAGGTCTCTGCCGGGCTGCAGCGCAGCACACCACCCCCGATCACCTTGGCGCAGCACAAACCATCCGTGCCTTCCGTTTCTCTGTCCCGTGGAAACTTCATTACCAATCTGCATATGCGCGGCGCGGGCGAAAAATTAGACAAACGCAACCGTTCTTCACATGCCCTTCGGACACGACACACACACGCCCGCGCCGGCACTCCCGCCCCGCGGCGTCGCGTGTCACATGACGGAACTCCGATCGAAATATACAATATATATGGATAGATTGGGAAATAAAATAAAAAGAAGGAACTACATTACTGCGTCTTGCAGTTTACTAGATGCGATAGATGCTCGGACGTGGCGCATAATTCAACGCACAGATGAAGTGACACCTTGATGCGCGCAGTCCACCACGACGTGGTCCACTGCAGGTCCACACACACACACACACACACACACACACACACACACACACACACACACACACACGCATCACACATCACACGGTGTGCTGTAGCCGTCAAGCCGGCCCCGCGGTAAACCTGATCCCGATGTACGTGCGTGCTGTTTTGAAATCCATCTTTCTTCTGCTTATTGAAAAACTATGCCGATACACACGTTATATTGAAATAGACTTGTTGTGTCCTATCGAAATTGAGGGTGTGGACATCATTCATGTTTTCGCGTCTAGCTCGCTCTGCACCGTGCCCTATCAGTCACGTCACCTAGAAAGGTCGTTTAATACAAATTGACCACATTTATGCTCTTAGTTTGCTGGTCCTGTCTGAGAATGTCGCCAGTCGTTGCATTTGAGCAGCGTCATTATTTTTCGAAGTAGTATGTGCCAAAAGCTACCAAGGGGGCCATATTTTGGCGATGATACTGTAACTTGAGCCGCCAGGCCGAACAGCAGCAGCTGCTGCTGTGGTTACTCTCTCTCTCTCTCTCTCTCTCTCTGGGTCAGAGGGAGGGAGCGGGCGAGGGAAATGGACGAGTGCTACCGCGGTCCGCCACGCCACGCCACGGCCTGGCGCATGACACGTCGCGCGGTATATGAAACAAGTTTTGTAATAATATGAGGACGATATATGATGCCTAACACCACCAAGTATGGCCCCAACTCCATCCATCGTGGCCACCCGCGCGTTGCGGCCAAAACAGGGACATATTGGCGTGTACCCGCGCTGCACCGGAAGGCAGCAGGGCTGCAGGGTGTTGTCGGGGTCAGCGTTAGCTGGTTCGTCATCAATAGCGGTTTCCAATGAGACTTTGGAAACGGAAGCTGAAGAACAAAAACTCTTTCGGACCGGAAATTCTCGAGGACGGGTATGAGAAACTTGAATGGCGTTTTGCGTGAATTTGGAGGTTATGTCCCATATTTGTGCATCGATATTACTCATACCTGCTCTCGAGAGTTTACGCTCAGGAAGAGTTGTTGTTTTTCACTTCCGCTTCCAAGTCTCATTGGAAACCTCTATAGGGTACTCCGTTAGCCATAATCAGTCGAAGATTATGAGTCTTTCACTCTTGAAAGTTGGCGGCGCTGTTCTGCTCTTCGACATCCGTCAGCGGGGCCCACTTCCTCCCGGGCGGTGACAACACATGTCGGTGTGTCGCTGATGGCCCGAGCGGCGCCTCGCACAACGACACACACTGGCTGCATTGCCGCACGAGCGGCACGAGCCCAGCAGAGATGAGGACCTCGCTTTGCAGCTTGTTTTTCCCGCGTCGACGGAATGCCGGCCATTACTTCTTCATACGCAACCCGAGCCGTCAGCTATGTCACGCGAGACGGCGCGGTAGCCGCTGCGGTGGCTGCGGCGGTAGCTGCTGTAGCTGCGGCTGCACCTGCTGCCTCTGCAACTGCCGCTACTGTGCCATCATGTCACGCCCATCATTTCTCTCGCCTGCGGATGAATTCGCGCGCAGCGTCGTGGCGCGTGGCATGCCGCGGGAAAAGGGAAAGGCCGGTTTGAAAAACTGACGGATAGGGTTCCGCCGTACTGCAGAAGAAGGTTCAGTAAAACGTATTTTCCCCTGTCCAGGAACCTCTTTGCCCCCTTGGCGTCCAACACTTGGGCAATCAATTACCATCTTCGCCAACACACACACACACTTACGGTTAGTGCCGCTATCACTGTAATCGAGAACTGGATGACGGGGAGCAGCAGCAACTTCCTTCACCCTCGCGCGGCACGGCTCGCCGCGTCCCGGCCGCCCATTCACCAGACCGGACTCTGCTACTCGACGGCTGCGGGGCGCTGCGGGCGCGCTCTGTCGGCCGGTGTGTGAACAGCCAGCGGTACCGCCGGGCACCGCCGGGTACCTTCGTACTAGTACTACACACTTGCCGTGTCGGAACAAATGGTTATTGCGGGGCATATCGTATACGTCCGTCCGTTTTCACGACTGTGTACAACAAAGCTGTACTACACAAAAGCGAGCGCCGTGCGGCCCGCGAGTGGGAGGGAGACGGAGAGAGAGGGAGAGAGAGAGAGAGAGAGAGAGAGAGAGAGAGAGAGAGAGAGAGAGAGAGAGAGAGAGAGAGAGAGAGAGAGAGAGAGAGAGAGAGAGAGGGGCGTCGCTGGGGGACCCGAAAGGCGAGAGTAATCTCGGCAGCGCCCCCTTCTATAACAATCCTCGCAATTGTCTCACCCCTTCCTCCCCCTCCCTCCACCCCCTGGCCAGGTTTTGTCATCCGTCTCTTCCAACTGTTGAGTCTCCTGCCGGCCATAAACCCATTTTAAAACCATCTCGCCGAGGGGGGTGGGGCCTGCGCCTATCTTATTGTGTGCCGCTAGAGTGAAAGGTGCCATGCATCCATGACAACCCCATAACCGTGACAACGGTACGGAACCTCTCTAGTTTTTGTAAATCGGCCCCGCACCGCCGGGCCGCTGCCGCCGCCACGGCCATGGATGCGTTTACGACTGATATGCAGCGGTCGGACCATAAAGGTGGTGCGACAAAAACGCCAGGCGGCGCAGCAAGGCACCCCATAACCTTGGCTGTGAATTGCAGCAAAAATCACCTCCCAGAACTAAGACAAACAGCGCTCGAGCCGCACCGTCCTCATTTTCGACGCGCGCACACACACGCGCACACACACCCGCACACACACACACACAGAGACACACCCTTGCGCACGTTTACAAAGTAGAAGGATTGTTGGCCTTCGGAAGTTTCGGGGGCAGTGTTGCCACCATTTCCCGCGCAGGGCAGGCAACCTTTGCTGCTATATACAGCAGCGATGATACCGGGAGCTCCTTCAGGGACGGCGTCACCGCGAAGCCTATTAATCCTTCCGCGCGCTACGCCGCGCCACCGCACGGCCACGGGCACCCCCGCGAGACCAATCCGCCGCGAAGCAGCAGCAGCAGCAGCAGCAGCAGCAGCAGTGGCGGCAGTGGTGGCAAAAACCGGGGCAGCGGCGGCGTGTCAAACAAAAAGGCAACCTCACACACCGCCCCGGGTTATTTCCACCTTCTGACGCGGCGGCGAAAAAATATGTAACACGCTCTCGGGGGCAGAATGGCGAGCGTGGAGCCGCCGGGGTGACCTTCGGTACCATGTAGTGGTACCCTTTGATTTGTTCATTGAACTGACTCTCTCGCGCCGCGGCCGTGACGGTCCGGGGGAGGGGGGAGAGCCGCGACGCGTGGGGTTTATGGCTCCAATTCACAGGTGTGTGTCAGGACGTCGGCACCCGGGCCGGGGTCGGATGCGCGGGCACCACGGCGGCGGCGGCGACCAGGAGGGGAACGCAATATCAGGCCACGAATAGGGTGTTCCTCCAGCGAATCTCGAAACGGAAGTCAGAAGAAAGCAAAGAAGAGCAGAAACCTTCCCTGTCGCGAAGGGGGCAAAAGGGGGGCTGGCCGCCACTGATCTTTCGTGGACTGAAATTGTGCAGACTATTTACGTTTCTTCTATGGTAGTACTACTTCCGTTTCAGGATTCGTTGGAGTACCCTATTGGAAACGGTGCACCGACATGACGGGGCGGCTGCAGTGCCCCGCGGCGGCCGACCTGGACTCCGTACAACACGGCGGCCGCACGCACCGGTGGCAGCGGCCTGCGAGCCCGGAGGGCCCCATCAGGGCCCACAGGGTGCTGGCCAGGAGGCAGGACCTGCTCCCGGTGGCAGCGGCCTGAGAGCCCGGAGGGCCCCATCAGGGCCCACAGGGTGCTGGCCAGGAGGCAGGACCTGCTCCCGGTGGCAGCGGCGGCCTGCGAGCCCGGAGGCCCCCATCAGGGCCCACAGGGTGCTGGCCAGGAGGCAGGACCTGCTCCCGGTGGCAGCGGCCTGCGAGCCCGGAGGGCCCCATCAGGGCCCACAGGGTGCTGGCCAGGAGGCAGGACCCGCTCCCGCGGGAAGCGTGAGACGAGGAAATCGCGGCCGCCGATCTCGGGGATATGGCACCAGAAAAAGGCAGGCATCGCTGGGCGCGCGCGTGCGGCACGGCAGCGGAGGCCGCCGGCAGATAGGCTGCCGGCACGCACCGCCACGCCACGCCACGCCACGCCACGCCACGCCGCCGCCGGCTCATCTGCATAAATTCATGCGGTAAAACCGAGCAGCGTCGGCGGGAGCCGCTCCGCAGCACTCTCGCCGCGAGAGACGCGTGTCGTCGCCTGGTGGCGCTGATTTGGAGGAAAAACAGCCCCCGGCGCGGCTGAGCAGGCACGGCGCCACGCGGCGACAGGTGACACGGCGGGCCCGTGTTGATCGTATGAAGGCAACCACCGCCGCAGCCTCGTCATTTGACCGAAACGGGAGGAAGAGGAAGAACGACGGGGAGTTTACGAAAAATCACTTGCCTTTTCACGAAAAATAACTCGTTTTTTATTTTAAACGAAACATCGTGATTTCTCATATTTCATCCGTGGTTTTTCTTTGTTAGGACTTATTATTACTCACGTTTCAGGCTTCTCGGGAGCAAAACATGTGACATCAGCGGAAATCTAGTTTTGACGAATTTATTTCTGAGTCCAAATGCTGCATCATGATATTGATTGGACAAAGGGTCCAAAAGTTGTTGCTCTATTTTCATCACGGACGTGGTGCACCCTTCGTACAGACTCGGACTGAGCACCTACCTTGGCATGCCCCCTTCCCCCCCATTTTTCAAAACGAGAACGTGGGCGCCTATATCCTGTCCGTCCTGTTATCACGCGATGCTATCGGAGCTATGGGATCCGCTAGAGACTGTGTCCATGCCTGGTTTGCGATACGAATGCCGGTTCTGGTTTCGGACGAGAGCCTCTTGCTAATAGGGAAGGGCGGGGGCCCCAGGGCCCCACGGGAGGGTCCTATCTGCCCCCATCTGTATGATGACCATGATAATGAGCATGGCTTGGGTGGGTTGGGTAGGTTACAATGTAGGTGTGCTCTTCTTTTTCGCGTGGACACGCGAAGTGCAGCATGGATGGACAACGCCGAGCATCAAGCAGCACGGTCCTCACCTTGTCTTTGGGCGTTCCCTGTCTGTGAACCTGAGGGAGTCAACACTACCAACCTACTCCATTAATCACCACCTAATTACTTTCGGCTGCTGTGTGCCCCACTGCAGCAGGAAGCACACAAGAGCGTTGCGTTGGCAGAGCGGTGGCCACTATTGAGAGATTATCCCCGCATGATGGCATTTTCAGCTTCGCGTATATTTCTCAGCGCGCGCGCCTTCTTCGGAAAAGAGCGCGCGTTGTGCGAGAGCGCAAAGAAGGATGCCGTGCGTTTGCAGCGATGACAACGAGACCGAGGGAGTCATTCGATAGCTCGGATGTCGGCTTAGCCAACAACGTTGGCGGTGCGGCGAAGTGGCCGGCAGATGAAGACCGAATCGCCCACGGAGCGAAAGGGTAGCGCGCGCAGCGGCATAGCAGGATTGCGGCTGGCGGACTTTTCCGGCTAGAAAAACTCTTCCGCCCATTTGCGTGTTTCTCTAGCGGTAGTGATGTTTGTGTTTATCGCGTTGGTACGAGGGTGCTTTCAGTTTGCTGCAGCAGCGCGCCGACCTTCTGTTGGCATGCCTGCTGACGGCAGCCGGGCAGCGCAAAATGATCGAGGATCTAAAATGATTATCTCGCAATTACCGACCGCCTGATGGCGAAATTTATGTCAACTTGACCGGTCTCCTGTATCGGGGCCGTTTTTACTCACGTCCAATCGCTCCGACTGCTGCAGCAGCAGCAGTAGCAGCAGCAGCCGCAGGAGCTGGTGGCGGTCGTTGCAGAGGGATCAGCGCTTCGCTCGGCCGCAACCCCAACGCGCTGCCGGAGTTGCCAACTGAAAGCCAGGAATGCGGCTTGGTGAGGAAAGTGGACCAGGGGGATGTTGGCAGCATTGCGGAGAAATTCGCTTGAGAAAGGCGGTGTTCACAAACCACGTGGCCTCTGTTCGGATCCTTGCATGGTGTGTGGGAGTGGTGCTGGAGCAAACTGTCGTTTGGCGCGGGCTTGAGTCTCTTTGGGACTGAAGCCTGGTCGTGGTCTCGATTCCCACCGACGGTTCCAGTCACCGCTTCCCCACACTGAATATTTCGCGTTCAAATTACCGACGCACCGCGATTTCTGCACGGCCCATGACACCGGCGACAAGTTTTAGACGGAAGTCAAACAACGAAAACACCCTCGGATAGGCGGTATTGACATTGAAACGGCGGCCTGGGCGAGTTTGCTGCTGTGTTAGCATGCAGGCCGTGCGGGCCCAGACGGTGAGAGGGGTGGCGAGGGTGAGTCAGCTGGGTCAGTCGGAGGGGCATAAGTGAAGTATGTGACGTCACCGTCTGCGCAGGCGCGGCCAGCGAGCCCATGTTTTAGCCCGGCCGGCACCCGTCGGAGAGTTGCGATCCGATCTCAGCATATCCGGACCGACTTGAGGGATGGACGCACGTCCGCTTCGGCAGAGAGACAGCCAGCACCAGCAGTTCGCAGTGCAGCGCGCGGCCCCAGCAGCGCACGCACACGCGCACACACACGCGCACGCACACTCGGGAGGGCACACAAACGCACGCGCCTCCGCCACCCCTGGCAGCAGAGCCCTGCCACCCCCTTGCGCCCCTCCGGTCCTCCTCCCCACCCCTCGGCTCGGACGTGATTCGTATACAAATTTAGCTTTTGCCTTGTGGATCGAACAGCGAGCGAAACAACACAGCAGGGGAGGGGAGGGGGTGGTCTGGCCGAGGCAGTGGCGTGGCTACGAGCGGACCAAAATCTCGCCGACGAGTCTGCACCCGGACTTTACCCCCCGGTCCGCGCGGACCGAATGGAAACGGGAAAACGGAAAAGCGAGTCTGCAGCGGCACAAGGCACACTGCAACGCGGCAGACTCTGGCGGGTCGCGGCGCGGTTTGACCGGCCGCATACAGTAATCTATACGTGCGGCCGGAAGGAGAAGGGGTAGGAAAAGTCGGTGGCGGCAGAATGGCCCTATACCCGAATGGCGGCGTGATTGTTTTATGCACGCGGCGTCCAGCATTTTTACGGGCGTGATAAGAACTGCAACCGTCGCGGTCTGCGCGGTCCCCGGCGCGGTGGGACCCCCATGGAAAGAGGCAATATTATGACCGCAGTTTTCGCCCCGCATTCGCGCACCTTACTCTGTCGGCCGCGCTGTTTGGGAACGGGACTCGTTTATGCGTTGTTAATAGTAAACCGTTGAGGGGTTATGGGTACTTTTACTGGCGGCGTGTGGCCAGGCCGGGCGGGCACAACGGCGTGGACCCCGGCCAGCGCTGTGCAGGCGGACAGCCCCTCCCCCCGATTCGGAGGGGGTGCTTGCACCGTCCAAAAAGTCCAGTCTCTAAAACAAATGCACAATAAGTCAGTCGGTTATGAAAGGGGGCACTTTCAACTCATTACCGTGGACGAAATACTGAAGAGGAGGCCCCTTCTCAAGGTCAGATGAATAAATGAATGACGCGGGTTTAATTATTACCCCCCCCCCCCGGGTCTCTCGTTTTATTTTTTTAAGTCGGGCACGCGAGTAGGTCGTCTTGAGGAAGCTGCAAGTAGTATCTCCGCAAATGGTAATTAAGCAGCATCTCATTAAAAGGATTGAGACGCGACACGCAGCGACGCACCCTTTGGACCGCGCGCGACCGCGCAGTACCACCACCTTCCCCTCCGGGCAAAAAAAAAAAACCTAACCTGCGCACCCCAAGGCATGTTTAGAAATTAAAAAACGAAACAAAAAACCATTGGCGCCACCTTCACCGTTAGCCTTTCGAGAGCGTGTACCGCCGATCGTTTTGATTCCGAAAGCGAATGGGTTTCGCCTCACTTTTGGCTGACTCCTTATTGACGCCTGCCGTCCTCTGGAAATGCGCGGGCTCTTTTGACCGGGTGTCGTCAAGCTGGCGTCGCGACTAATCCCTCCAGGGCCCACAGCGGCCGACAGCCATTCTACTACGGATGCTTTCGTCACCACGCGCGAATTTCTCGCGCCGCTGGGTTTTAACGTGAAGCGCGGGAGCTTTTGAAGGGATCATCATAATTTTCTCGCCGCTCCAACGAGACGGTCATGTGGGGCAGACTGTCGACCACATGTCAATCGGCCTCGATGGGCTGTCCCCTGCCCATGACGATTCAATCAGTTCGACCCAGTTTTCAAAAATACGGTAGCATAAATAAAAGACTCACGCTGGCTTATTCTGGATATGACGAAATCATTAAAATCTTCTCGTCACTCACGCCACATTGATTTAGGGAGCAAAAACATTCCACATCTTCATCATTTTCTATAAATTGGTGGAATTACATTACCAAAAATGCACCCAAAATGACTGTTGGCCCATAATGCCAAGAGTCATGTTCTTTTATTTTTTAGACGCTTTCATTTCCCCGTGAGTGGACGTGTCCAAAACTCTGCATTCGCTTTACTCGTAACGGCTATCTCCAAGATAACGGCCGACACATATCGCGGACAAAAACCAGACAACGGGGTGATGAGAAGAGAAGACGACCCGGGAAGATCATGCATATGACTCCGGTTCGCGAAAAAGGTGCACCGTGGTAACGTCTTTTGCATCCCAGCGATCGATATTCCTTTTCATTAAGGGTGCATCCTTTGGTTTCCCGCGCCGCATCGCACTGTCCTTGTCCCTTTTTGCATGCACTTGTCTCGCCTCCAGCCAATGGCAGGCCAGCAACCCCTTCCTCGCGATTCTGATTGGGCGGATTCCGCGCGGGGCAGCGTGCGGCATAAACTGCACGCTGCTGCTCAAGAGAGAGTGACAAAGAGCGAGGGGGGGGGGGCAGAGAGAGAGAGAGAGAGAGAGAGAGAGAGAGAGAGAGAGAGAGAGAGAGAGAGAGAGAGAGAGAGAGAGAGAGAGAGATAAGACAGGAGGTGAAGAAGAAATCCTAACGAATTTCCTCATACGACCGTTTTTAAAGATTTCACTCTGGTATGCTAGAAGGTGAATTTTGAACTGTTCCAATGGACTTTTTAGGGGTCCCTCATTTAAAAAATCAATGTACAGCCTCAAAACGATCAGACAAAAATCAGAAAAATTAAATAAAAAAAACTTTCAGCAAAAGTTAGAAAAATTAGGGGAATAAAAGGACAAAAATCCAATTTTGACTTTAAATCATGGTACGCTTTCAACACGAGTCAGGGGCCCTTTGATTCTTTACCAATATTACACATAACATTTCAGAAGCTGCAAAAAGTTGCAAAGGCACAAAAAACACTAGAACAGAATAGAGAGCAATCCCTAGTCTGCAAATTCGCGCCAAAAATTGGCGGGCTGGTCGCGCTAATAACTTGCACGTCTTAGGTCGCGGCGAGGCGGGAGCGGGCTGTGTGTGGGGACGGCGGACAGGTTCTGAGTACCGGGGCAAAAACCTTCCGGCGCGCAGAGAGATCCGGGGGGGGGGGGGGGGGGCTCGCCGTTTTTTTTCTATCACCGCGGCGCACCCCTTGCTTCCTCCTTCCGTCCCGCATGGTATAGATAAAAAACACAAAATCGTATGCAGATATTCAAATGAAGGACAGGCTAGGTGAGGGTCAACCCTTTTCCTTGGAGCATCCTCCTAACCCTTCGACCCCCTTTTCCTTCAGAGCCTCACCTAACCTTATGCATGCATCATCGGCGTTGTTTGCATGCAGGTTTAAAATGTCTCTTCCGGAACCCCGCGGCCATTGTCCTGGCCGTATGCATATCGACCTTCTTCCTGAAGGGTGCGCGATGAGCGGGCCGGACCGCCTGTCTCGCTCCCCCTCGCGCCGCGCCCGCCTCCCCCCTCCCTCTCTCTCTCTCTCTCGCACCGCATGTGTGGGAATTCGCGCGGAGAGGAGTCATCGCCCGAGTCAGACAGAATAGGAAGAGCAGGTAGATGCTACTTTGTTTATCTATCTCGTAAAGAAAAAAACGAGGAAGCGCGGGGATGACACGGACGGGGTTGTCTTCCCGAAAGGGTTGAAACGCCTGTCTCTCTCGCTCTCTCTCCCTCCTGCAGCGCGGCGCGCCTCCGGAGCGACGAGGATGAGCAGATACTTTTTATCATCATCATTATTATTCGCCTGTTCGGCCGAAAGGGGATGGCATCTTCTGTTCTGCATATCGTGGGACTATTTTGCAAATCGCACACCGGCAGGACACCAGGACCAGGAAGAAGAAGAGACGCGGCGAACCTGCTCGTCTTGTCTGTGGCGGTCCATGGGAACGCTGGGCGCGGCTGCGTATGCAAAGGGTTGAAGATGCGGAGGCTTTTATTATTATCTTCCCTGATCACCCGGGCCGGGCCGGGCCGGGCCGCCGGGCCATCGAACAGCGTCAATACGGATGTGCTCCAAGGACATGGGAAGGACAACCCCTTCCCCCCATTTGCGTATCGAGGATTCACCCTATTAAAAGGTGTATTCAAATGACGCCGAGGAAGCATCGTCTCACACGTCCGCATAACCCTTTTGCCCGCGGATTCCCTTCCCGATTCGATTTTTTTTTCCCATGGGGTGCCCGGCCGTGCCCGGCGCGCATATCATTAAATCCGTGATGTTCACTTGGCTCGCGGTCTTTAAAGGGCTCCCCTTAATAGGAAGGACCCGACGGACCCGACAGGCCCGGAAGGGTTATTTGAATATTGATTTAGGGGCCGGGTCGGCGCGAATTCCGCTATTTTCGCGCGGCTGGCGGACGGACTTTCGCGCCGATCACGGCCTTTTGTGTGAGACAGATGAGCGGGAAGAGAGGTAAGTGCGAGCGAGACGGATGAGCCAAATCTGCATACGACGTGTTTCAGGTCGGATGCTGTATGGCTCAGGTACAAGTGGCCGGGCGGGGCGGCGGCCGGTTACCGGCGTCATGACAGTTGTCGGGAACCGTCGATCGGTTGGGCATATTAATTAGGGTTCGTTGATCAGCGCCGCCATGATGCTGGGCGACGTGCCTTCCACCGTTCGCCGCGTTCGTTAGACGCGGCCGACTAACGGCCACTACTGTCACCCCGACGCCAAACATTTTTCGCCGGAAATCGTGCAGTGTTGTAATTAAATGCTGTTAGTTTATAGACTTTTAGCAGGAGCTTCTGCGTTCGTCCCCGCCCAATTCCATAGTCGCGTTAAGCGCAAACGCCAATCAAAAGGACGCTAATTACCCGAGCGGACACGCGGCGCGAGGTGCGACATCTCTCGCGCCAACACACACACAAACACACACACACGGGTGCATCCCAGGTACACGGGAGACTGTACTTGACTCATTAAACTTGACGCCTAACGAGGAGCGCACACCTCATTATGATCAAAACAATGCACCCCCTTCTTCTCTCCCTTTGGCCGCGAAAGAAAAAGAAGAACAGAAAAACCCCCTCGAGACAGAAGAGGAGGAGGAGGAGGAGGGAGAGATGGGCCAAAAAAGGAGGCACGCGTAGGGCGTGGCGGTGGTGGGGTCAGCCACCGCCGCCCTGATGCGACGCGCGCGCGCGCCTGCCTTGAAACAAAAGGCGGTGGTCTCAGCGCGCGGACCGCGGCACGGCAGGCGGCAGGGGACGGAGCCACGCGCGCTGCCACACTCATTGAATTTGTTCGGACGAAGAAAGGCGCGCGCTTTGCCAAAACAATGGCGGCCTGTGGCGTGATGACCGTCGTCGAGGGTTAATTGTGCGCGGCGCGCACGCGCAAGCCACCGCCACCGCAAATTAATAATGTATAGTAAAAAAAGTAGCGCCGGCGACGCGGAGAGTGTTGGTACTACTATGTCGTCTGGTATTCCTCACGTTTGAAACTCTTCCACGCGCGCGGAGGGTCCCGCGACACGTGCTAACCCTACTTCTAATTACATGCTGTGCTCGCAGGCGCGGCTCCGCCGGTCGCGCACCGGAGTAATTAACATTTCGTCTTGCGAGGCTGCTTGTTTTGAATAAGTGTGGTGCGTTTGCCGGACACCCCCTCTCGCGCGGGTCCATACAACATCTTACAGCACATGAGACACATTTTTTTCCCCTCCGGCGTATTTATGCGTCGTGATCGCGGGGCATGAACGCCGCCAGCACGCGTGCGGCGGTGGTGGCGGCGGCAGGAGGGGCGTGGCCAGGCGTGGCGAGCGCCGCGTAGTGCACAAGTTATTTTGGATACAGGAATTGGGTTATGTTAATGCGCACACACGTTTGAAGGGGGAGCAGGCGAGCATTTCTGGGCTTACTTTGAGCGGCGCTTTGGTAATTACAGTTACATACTGTGTCATATGAATCGCTGATTGGGATGCATGTTGGGAATGGCCCACCACTCTGCTCTGGTGCAACTGCGCGCGCGGTGGGTGCGCCGGCTCCCACTCGCGTTACAACAAACAACAGGCATCTACTTTTGGATACGGTGGATTTACAGACAAAACTAAAAAATGGACATCGAACAACAAACTTTCGTCAAACTGATAAACTTAGTACAATATTCGGCTCTTATTAAATTTTTACGTTCATCCAGGCCTGATAAGTTTTGTGCGCATTTCGCGAGGATGGGAGCATGCGTGCATCAACTCATATAGGTGTAACTAACCAAGCATTGATTGGAGTACCCTAAAGGGCGAGGTGTCGCGCCGTCTCAACGGACTGCTAACGTCATGCGTGTCCTATTCATAAAAAAGGTCCGCATTAGCATATGTGCAGTCTATAATTTTGGCGGGACACGGCGATGGGGTTAGGTATAGGATCTTTCCGTTACAAGTGTGCACACTGCACCTGAAATGCAAATGGGGACAGAGAGCCCGCCAGCTCCGTCCTGCAGTGCGCGCGAGAAGGGGTGTGCGGTTACTGTACCGCCATTTACCTCTTAATTTCGACACAAGCGAGCTGAAATTCAGAACTCCACAATCATTCTGACGCGGCAAGATGCAACTTTCCCCGCCTGCCGTAAAACACTCGCTATGACCCTGCGTTTGCGCCGCATTGACAGCCAGTCGTGCCAACGGCTTGATCGATGAGGTTCCCGGCGACACTTCCACTCTGTTCATACGCACTACATACTCGCGAGTAGAGAGCATATCCATCCCGAAAACTCCCAATAAACGGAGCAGGTTCTTGATCCTCACGCCCATATGCGAATGACAGGTACAAGTTACTCAGTAAATCACTCGGACATGCGGCGGGGCGCAATGCAGGCCACGACTGTATATCGCAGCCTGCGAACTCCACCAATCATATCGCCAGACGTCTCACTTCCTGCACCAAAGTGAGACTCTTTGTACGCAGCTCGCGACCAGAATTACTGGCCTCTAAACCGAGCGGGCGACTCGTGCTTCGCACTTGTGCGCGTCTTGATTTGTTCATTTCTCTGCCGGAGAAATTAATCAGCGTGACGCATAATTCCCCTCGGCGTTCTCTAAACAGTCGGAAGGCCGGCGGCGATCCCTCTCGGGCCAGAGGCGGGCGATCGGCATATGTCTCCTGCCGCCGCCTCATCGCCGCCCGTCATGTCATTTCCCTTGTAAATAACGCGGCGAAACGTCACGTGCCGTGCAAACGCCTCATGCAAATGGATTTTGCACTGAATAATGGACGAGTAGTAAGTATTTTGCTGCAATCCGCAGGCGCCAGGAGTGTGGGGGCTGCTGCTGCTGCTGCGCTGCTGCGGGTTGTACTTGTTGAATACGCGGGAGCTGCGGCGGGCCCGGCGGCCCGGCGGCCCGGCGCCCGCAGACATTACCACGTGGAGCACCAGCACCAGTCTGTTTGTTTCACTTAGAATAGTAATTGCCCCACCCAAACACTACGCAAACTGCTCTCTGCGGATTGAGCCGACGATAAATAATTCACAAACCATATGATCTCTTTCTCTTGCGTCTCTCCCCGGCGGCTCTTTCTCCCGTTCCGCGCTGCCGTCCTGCTGCTCATCATTCCAGGGACAAAGTGATAATGTGCCGTCCGTAGGAGTGTGGCCAGGCGCGGTAATGCTGCTGAATATGCCGTGGTTTTGGAAGGATCGCTACCACCCATTTACATTAGTCAGGGGAGGTGTTACCCGCGGCACGCGCGGGACAGATGTGTTTCCTGATCGGTATTAATTTTCCATTCGAAATCCGCAGCAGAATTACACTTGCCAATCCCCGCAAAACTGGAGCCCAAGAACGGCATTTCCGTCCGATTATAACCAGAGGTGTAAATTTTCCTGAAAAATAGAAAATTTAATTGAAACTTTACGCGGAATTTTTCAATTTTTCGTAAAATTTTTCCTCGTATAGCCAGTCAAAACTTTCAAATTCTACGAAAATTTCCTCTTTCGCATCTATAATTATAACTTCTTGCAGTATACGCAGCTCCGATCACAGCAACCGGTAACAAAAGGAGTTTGTCCTTTGAACGCGCCAAGCAGACGGAAATTACACTGGCCGGACCCCCGGGGCCCCCGGGGCCATGAGAGGAGGGGCGGGGCGGGAGTCGGGAGTGTTTGGTTTGCTTTCCGTGCGGCCAGCAGAGGGCGCCCACGTGACCACCAGCCGATAGCGTTTAGGCTCACGGAAACTACTCGTTGTTTCGTGCCGCGGCATCATTTTCCCATAAAGCTTGCAACCCTTTCGGTCGCGCGGGGGCCCTAAGGGCGCCTTTAGGGCCTCTTACCTACGCTGGCTGCGGGCTAATTGTGCGCCCTGGCAGGCCCTGCCGCCCCGAGGTTTCGGTGGTGCGTGCTGTGCGCTGGCTGGACCACATCGCCTCGTCGCCAGGTGCTGCCTCCGCGTGCGCTGCGTCCGAATCTATCGCAGGCCTCGCGCTGCGCCCGCGGCGCTAGCCCATCGCGTGACACCGGCGCTTCGGAGGCGGCCTAAGCCGGGGCTGCCGTCGTGGCGAGGGCTGTGAGGCTATGCGAGCCCGCGGGGCACATAGGACGTGTACGGCACACGGCCGTCACATGTCGTGCGTGAGCCCAGCGTGAGCCCAGCCCGGCCGACTCGTCTCTCGAAATACGTAGAACCAGACCGCCATCAAAAAAAGCCCGCCCTCTGATAAAATTGGCGCTTCGATCGTCAGAAAGCGGCGCGTTTCGTATTGTGTTGTCAGGGGAACCCACTCTATACTCATTCGCTGACTGAACTGGCCAGATGGTTTGCCACGCACACGGGGGAAAAAGAAAGATTCGCTGGATCAACGAAGAATTTGCCGATCCACTGCTGACCTTTGAATTTTTTCCGTGCAGTTTCTCCGGTTTTCGACACGCTGCTCTGTAAATTCGTCATTTGTTTCTCCTCCGCCGGCCCCCGATACCGAGCCAATCGCTTGTTGACATCATTAATCCCTGCGGCAAGCGGCTCTCCTTTCCGCCTCCGGTGAGGTGGATCCGGGCGGCGACGACTTTTTGTCGCCACGCAAAAGCAAAGTGATGATTGCTTGTGGTGGGCTATTTGGCGCGGAGCAGTGCGTCTGCAGGGCGGCCTGGCCTGGCCTTTTGTCTGCGCGGCCGCGGTGCGGCGGAGCTCCGGGGGGGGGGGGGGGGGGCGGCCTCCGCGCCGCCGGACTTGTAGGCCTCTGGCCTCTGCCTCTGGGACTCTGGGCCTCTGGCCTCTGGGCCTCTGGCCTCTGGGCCTCTGGGCCTCTGGCCTCTGGGCCTCTGGCCTCTGGGCCTCTGGCCTCTGGGCCTCTGGCCTCTGGGCCTCTGGCCTCTGGCCTGGGCCTCCTCTGGCCTCTGGGCCTCTGGCCTCTGGGCCTCTGGCCTCTGGGCCTCTGGCCTCTGGGCCTCTGGCCTCTGGGCCTCTGGCCTCTGGGCCTCTGGCCTCTGGGCCTCTGGCCTCTGGGCCTCTGGCCTCTGGGCCTCTGGCCTCTGGGCCTCTGCGTGGACATTCGCAGCACATCCCGCCGGGGCACTCATCGCTGTCAAATTTCCGTTACACTCCATTCCACCCCGGCCGGCAACGGCCTCCGCGGTAATTTAAAGCGCTTGCGGCTCCCTGACCACCACACCCGCGCCGTGTTTGTGTTTACGCCGTGGGACCCGGCGGGACTCGGCGGCACCCGCGCGCATCGCAAGTCCTTCGCTCTGTTTAATTTTCCGGGTGACAAAAGCACCTGAGAGGGATGGCACCGAGTCGTGGGAGTGGAACCGGACCGGGCAGCAGCCGCTGCAGCCGCAGCAGCAGCCCTTCCTGCATGAGAAGTGGTGTGCCCGCTCCACCCCCGCGCGCCACCGGCCGGGCCGCCGCAGCCTGTTCCTGCTCGTGTTCATCCTCTTCCTCCTTCCGCGACGGGATAATCGGGCCACCGCTTTTTACATATTTCGTTTCCCTCTTCCTCGTGCGTCTCGCCTTGAATTTCCGGTTCGAAAGCGGCAAACCTGCTCCGAGCCATTCAGGTGAATCTGTGCGCCCGGTGAGGGGGTGAGTCCGGTGGGAACGTTTCCCACACGAGGATGGCCGTCCGGCCGGCCAGCCGGTGCGGGACGGACACCTCGGCCGAGTGTCTCTGAAGAAGCGCTCGCAAAAGACTTTGGCTGGACACGGAGTGGACACTCGGGCCGGGCCGATCCCAGGCCAACCCTTTCGCCGCACCCCTTTTCCTATTTTGATTTCTCTCTCTCTCTCTCTCTCTCTCTCTCTCTCTCTCTCTCTCTCTCTCTCTCTCTCTCTCTCTCTCTCTCTCTCTCTCTCTCCACGTACCTTCGGAGAGGAATGCGGTGATAACACGCACAGTACGACGCTGCCCGGCCCGGCCGTCTCCCTGCCGCCGCCCAGCGCAGCCCGCCTGGGTGGCACGGTGGAGTGTGTGTCCTTTGTTTGCGGCACGGCCGATGACGAAAGGAGACCTCCCTCAAATGTCCTTGGGCGCGTCCCGGACCCCTTCCTAAATCCCCGGCACCCCTCGTGCCGTCCTGCGCGCCTTCAAGGCTCCCCTCCTCAGGCCGGCCGGCGGCATCCTCCCCGCGCCGCCGCACCGCGGCTCCGCGGCGCGAAGGGGGTGCGGGGGGGGGGGGGGGGGGAGCTTGACCACCGCGGGCAGAGCAGCCACTCGTTCCGGATCGTCTTCGGAGAACGTCTCCGCGGCTATGTGCGTAGGCGAAGCCCGTATAAAGATCGATCCGCCCTATCTGTAAGAGTATCACGCCAGGTGCCCCGAGCTACACCCTACCAAATGATGAAAAATGCAGTTCGCCGAAGGAGCAAAAAGCAGGAAAAAAAATTATTGAGTGACCGCAACGAACCTCTCTGTTACAGAAACTAACGTTTATCGTTGGCGCAACCGCAAAATTTAGTTCCCCCAGAATTTAAAAACTTAAAAATTAGTTGCGACCACTAATCTTTTTTCTCCGTGCAATTGGTATCATACAGGGTACCGTGATAGTGTTGTGAATATGATGCTGCCCTCCACCGCGTCGGCCCCAGTGTTCCCAGCACGACCATATCTGCACACGTCCGCGCCCCCCCCCCCTCCCAACTCCAAACTGACCAGTACGTCGTCAAGGCAGGAAGGAGCCAGCCGAAGAAGCGCGCGGCACCCCCCCCCCCCCCCCCCCGAAAGATATAAATCAGCCGGCCAGTGTCACGGTGCAGGTTCCACTCCCGTGATGGTCAAGTCGGATATTCATTCGAAAGCCCAACCGAAAACCGGACTACGCGCGGTAGTTGAATCTTGTCTTTCCCAGAGTGGCCCGGGGGCCAAGGGGCTGGCGGCCGGGCGGGGCGGGGCGGGGCCGGGGGCCTGCAGCAGTGGCCGGCCGCAGCCCGCCGGACCGGACCGGACCTCAGCTTTGTCCTGCCCGTTGTCCAGTTGCGCGGATTGATGACCCATGCAGTTGACGATGCACCGAGGAGCAAGCCCAGCCCACATGTCCGTTGGCCGATCTTCTTCCTTTGGGGCAGGTGTGGGATTTTCGGCACAAGGCGGGGTGGTTGCGCAGAGGAGCCGAGCCGGCCAAGGGGTTGGGGCTGTGAGACGGCGGGGATGCACCCAAAGTAGCGTCTGGGCCAGGTTGCTGTCACTGTCATTGTCTCCGGGTTAAACGGTGACTGTCTTTGCGAAAGGGGTGAACCTGCAAGGATATGGTTCAAGATGTGACTATACGTTCGTCTCAGAAATTGTCAGAAATTCAAGGTGTGCGTATTTAAAAAAAAAAAATTAAGTCTATTATCACATTCTCATCCACAAAGCGTCTCTCTTCACCGAACTAATTACTAACCTCTTTAATAACAAAATTAAAATTGGGGGTGCAATTTGGGTTCGACCTGTGTCAGACGCCACCCGGCGTGTATGTGCACTGCACTGCACGCACCACCCGATCCACTTGATGACCGCATACGCAAGGTGTCACTTGTTGACACGACCACCTAATTAGCATAACAAACTAGCCTTGCCTGCCGCGGCCCGCGCCGGTCAGCGCTGCACAGTAGGAGCCAGGTAGTGGCGCATTTACACAGTCAGCCCACATCGCGTCTTGCAGAGCGCCGCGTTTAGGGGTGGTTTTCACTGTATATTTACCTCACGCAGCACACACACACACACACTTCTTCATCGCAGTCGGTTTGGCACACGCAGAATGTGTGCCGTTCAGCGCGGCGCGATGTAACGCAGAACCTGCGGAACATCCTCCTCATTGAGGACAGCAAGGATGCGGGCAACTGCTTGCGAGATGATGACTCTGCGCCTTGCTCTTGCGCCGATCCGCGACCCGCCCCGCCCCGCCCCGCCTGCATCTCCCGTAATGATGCGCTGGGCGTTGTCGCGGCACGATCGACGAGCTCACATAACAAACCGTATGTACGGCAAAGGGCACACCTAGGAGAAGAAGAGAGCGAGAAGACTCAAGGAGACTAACCTCTCTGCGTGAATACTACTTCACTGTCAAAAAAAAAACTCACCTCCAAACAACACCCACTCACACGTTCGTACACTTTTGGAGAAAAGGAAAATTATAATGGGTGGCCCGCACAATCTCCCACGGTTAGGTGGCGCATTTCCCCCGCCGGATGTCCGTGAAGGGCACACACACACACACACACACACACACACACACACACGGGCTTGAGAACGCTGCGGCGGTGCGTGTACAGGGTGGGGCCCGCGCCGAGGCAGTCAAGGCTCGCGCACCACACTTTACTCAATGCAGAGTGATGTAGTGCGCGACAACGCGGCCACGTCGCGGGGCTTGGCGGGGCTTGGCGGGGCATGGCGGGGCGTGGCGGGGCGTGGCGGGGCGTGGCGGGGCGTTGGCGTCAGCCGGCCTGCTCCGTATGTTCCGGCCGGGACCAAACACCTGCGCGTCAACCCCACCGCGCCGTGTTGGCTTCTCTCTGCCCCCCTCTTGCTGCGCGTCCAGCTTTGACACACGGCAAACGTTTCGGAAACACACTACTGCGACTATAGTGCTCCAGCCGACGAGCCGAGAGGGGAATGGAAAGGCGCGCAGGCCGTCGTCAAGGTGCCTGCCTGCCTGCTGGCAGCGCCGCTCACTCCCCCGCCCCGCCGCGGAGGTCGTGCCCCTGTAGGGCGGCCCCTGCAGCAGGCCGGCCCCGCCACGCCCCCGCCGCGGAGGGCCGAGTATTTAGGCCTGTCTGACCCGCTAATGTGGCCTGTTCATCAGCGGCCGTCTGCCCGCCGCTGCCCGCTTGATGGATGAATCCCATGACGTGCTCCAAGGGGCCGCTGCCGGCCGCCGCCGCCGCCGCTAGGGGGTGGGGCGAGTGCAGCGCGCCGGTGGACGCGATCGGCAGCCGAGATGGCTACTCTTATCGAGTTTCGGGCTCCCTGAGATGTTGTTGTACTGCGTCATTCTCCTTTTGCCGCTCACTTTGCCGGCCGACGACTGCCTGCCTGCCTGCCTGCCCCGCTGCTGCTGCTGCTGCTGCTGCTGCTGCTGCTGCGGTGATGGAGAAGCACTGAATCACGGCGCACACCGCCCGCCCCGCCCCGCCCCTGCCTGGCCGCCCGCCGCGTCTGCGCGCCACTTCTCTCCATTAAACGCCCTATCATCAAATATAGTGTGTACATCCCTCCCCGCTTGCCGTCGATTCCTCCCGGTGTAGCTCAACACGGACTCCATGGTGTCGCGGTGTCAACAAGCGAAAACGGGGAGGAAAAAACGCGAAAACGCAACGTAAACAAAGGTGGTTTCCCTCACCCCTGCGCGCGGCGCACCCCGGCCCCCGGCCCGCAGTACTTACTTTCACAATTTTCTGCCTCCGTGATCAGCCGACCTGTCTGCGGGGACCGGCGGGCACCGCGGCGGCGGCGGGGCGAGGCGTCGCGAGTCATGCGCGGGGAGCTAAGCTAACCTAAGCTAAGCTAAGCTAAGCGCGCTGGGGTCACTCCACCGGCGCTCTACCGCATAGCTGATACACAGACTTGCGAAATCGATCCAGAAGTATTTCTGTGCGCAGTGTTCGATGGAGGGTCGTGCCTTCGGGTTGATCCAAATAGTACTTGCACAACGAGGATGACGATTTTTTTTTTCCATCGAAAGTAAATCTTTAAAGGGGTTGGAAGTATCTGGGGTGGAAATATTATAATAATGCAAGGTGCGGTGGGATGGTCACCCGTTTGTACCGCGCGGCAAGTTCCGGATGCAAATGGGTTGACAGCAGCGGGTCCAGTTTCTGACCAGAGTGAGAGAGAGAGAGAGAGAGAGAGAGAGAGAGAGAGAGAGAGAGAGAGAGAGAGAGAGAGAGAGAGAGAGAGAGAGAGAGAGAGAGAGGGACAAGAACAGTGTACCAGTCGAAGCGATCAGGCTGATTGCGATGCAAATACTAGTTCGGTTGCGGAAGACGGTGCGCGCGGGGGTGCGCTATGCTGCTGCATGTAATACATCTTGTTCTATATTTGCAATATACACATCACGACGTGTGTATGTGTGTGTGTGTGTGTGTGACGCAGGGAAGGCTCAGACTGCCGAAATATGGTCCTCAGAGCAGGAGGTTTTCGCGTCCGTTTTCTGCAAGGGCTCAGCGGAGCGGCGGCGGTTGTGGCGAGGACACATGTCCTGCAACAGGTTCATGGCATGGCAGAGCCTCCCTCTCTCTCTCTCTCTCTCTCTCTCTCTCTCTCTCTCTCTCTCTCTCTCTCTCTCTCTCTCTCTCTCTCTCTCTCTCTCTCTGAACTCCATGAATTCCTTCCACCGCCCAAAATCGGTAGATCACCCCATTCATCCATTCATTCATTCATTCATTCATTTTTTTCATTCATTCGTTTATTCATTCATTCATTCGTTTATTCATTCATTCATTCATTCATTCGTTTATTTATTCATTCATTTTTTCATTCATTCGTTCATTCATTCATTCGTTCATTCATTCATTTTTTCATTCATTCATTCATTCATTCGTTTATTCATTCATTCATTCGTTTGGTCAGTCAGTCATTCCTTCATTCGTTTTGTCATTCATTCACTCATTCATTTGGTCATTTTTTCGGGCCATCTTTGCGGCGTTCTCGAGTTTTTCGCCGACAGCCTCTTCCGCCTCCCCCACTTTCCGCCGGCGTTGCAGTGTTTCACGGCTGCAGCAGAAGACGCGGCCTCTGTCGGCGGTGACGTGACGCGTCCTGCGGCCTCCCGGCCTCCCGGCCTCCCGCATGCCACAGAGCCCCGGCCACCGCTACCCTCCCGCTACCTCCGCTCCCGCGGCGGGCAGGCTGCGGACGTGTCACCTCGCGCCTCGATACCGTTTCCTATATATACATCTATACTTCTACTACTTTCGTTTCACGAATCGGACGCACAAAAAAACAAAAGAGCCCAGCCGGCCAGCACTGAAGCACGTGGACACACATTGCACGTGCACGCACCGCAGCAATCTTCATGTCTTCTCCCGCACGACGCCGGTTTGCACGCACCTCCCTCATCCCGCCTCGTCTCATCGTTCATTTCAATCATCCATTCGCGCTCGCTCCTCGTCGCAGGTGAACGGTCCTCGTTAGCGGTGACGGTGGCGCGCCCTGCCGGCGGAAGGCTGAACCCTCCGCGACTCGGTCCGACTCGGCCGCGCGTCCCTCACCTCACCTCACCGCACCTCGCTGCCGCTCTGCTCCGCCGGGGTCGACTTTCGCAAGGCGCGCGCGGCGACGCTGCTCCGCCGATAAAGAAGGGTGCGCCGTGTGTGTGTGTGTGTGTGTGTGTGTGTTCTCGCCATTCATTCACTTCTTTCCCTCCCAGACGTCGGCGGCGGCGAACCCTCCTCACCTGCACCGCTTTTGTCGCCATCTATCGGTGAAAGTTTGTCAACTCTTTCGCAAGCAGAGCGTCGAGTCCTCTGAATACACACACACACACACACACACACACACACACAGACCGGGCCGGGGGTATAAGCAGAACAGCAGCAACAAAACTACTCTATTGCAAAAGCCGCGTGCATCACCTGCTGCAATCACACAGGGAAGCAGGGAGTATCGACGGCAAACGGTGCGGGCCGTCCATCAGCCGGCAGTGCAGCAGCAGCAGCAGCAGCAGCAGCAGGTGAGCAAGTGCAGGGATAAGTGAAAGTTTGACGGGCGCACAATGAGACGGGACATATACGTCCGTACGGCAGGTCTGGCAGGGGGCACCCACAGGCCGCCACCAACACGGCACGTGTCGAAGCGCCAGATGTAAAAATGCCCCGCGGACTGAGGTAGAAGACTTGATATCGGTTGTTGCAATTTTCTAATTATTTTTTTTTTCGGGATCGATACGCAAGAAAATAATTCTTCTTTTTCGTGCCGGAAAGCGTCCGCCGCCGAGCGCGGCGCGCTCTATGGGAATGTGCTCGACACGGCGGGGAGGAGGGACGCGGGGGGACGGGGGGACGCGGCGATACCCCGGACCACGGGGTTCCTTCATGAGGGTGAGATGAAGGTGAGATCAGAGCTCCTGTGCTGCACTCTACCTGGGTGCGCGGCGTGGACCCGCGCGAAACAAAATAATTACGAACTGTTGCGGCTGACCCGCTGGTCCAGAGGCTCGCAGGGGTGGCGGAGTGGAGGCGGGAGGGGGGGGGGGAGTACGGAGGCCCCCCTCCCATCGACATGTCTCAGTTTAGCCACGCTTTGCGCGCGAGTCGCAGTAAAGGACTTTGCAACGGCAACAACAACAACAACTGCAGAGCACATCGCAGGCCCGTGACGGCGGGGACACCAACGCTTTGTGTCTGACACGGTATGACCGGCAGAGCGACACTGGGGGGCACAAATCTCCCCCCCCCCCCCCCCCCTCGGCATGGGAACATGAATGAAGCGTCCCTCCCCCCGCGCCCCACCCCTCGCCCGCCCCGCCCGCCTGGGTCCGCAGCGTCCGCACACAGCCGTGAATGGAGCTGGCCGTGAATACGTAAACACTCACTCGCACACACACACACACACACACACACACACACACACACACTCACACACACACACACACACACACACACACACACTAGGCGGGGTGGGGCGGGTCGCCCGCAGGTGGGCACACACGGCGCCAGCGATGCTCTAACGACCCCTCATACGGCTTGATAAGCCGGACCTCTGTAACGACGCGACTGCGATACTCCTTACGCTGGAGGGGGAGGGGGGGGGGACCGCCCTGCCGCGTAACGCAGAGGAGGATCCAGAGCCAGAGAGCACAATTAGTATGAAAAATTTATCTGGCGATGATGAATTCGATTACGTATTTTTAATCGTCCCCGTCAGTGTCTGCACCCGGAGCAGCATACGGCATTGCCGTCTGCGCGGCCACACCCCTTATGTACTTGTCAGCGTCACCTTTCCGACCGACAGAGACGCGGGAAGAGGTAGGGGGGGGGAGAATCAGACAGGGGAAGCGAGAAGGGAGATAGGAAGAAGAGAAAGGGGGAAGGGAGTAGGAGGGAATTCTCGGTACCGTACGCCCGGGGAACAGGTTCGGCGGAGCCACTTTAAGACATATAGTTAGCAGTCACGGAACGCGAATAAATAAGGAGGAAGGGAGTCAAGGGCCGGCCACACACACACACACACACACACACACACACACACACACACACTCGAATCAAACCACGACCTGCTGACCACGACAGTTTTAGCAAATAATATTGAATAGTATCTAGTATTTAATACTTCCCGCCGCCCTTGCCATAGTCAGTTCTTATCACGTCGAGATCGATTCCCGATCAATTAACGACGCGTAGGGCCCAACCTCACCGCGCCGTGCCGCGGCAGTCATCTGTCTAGTGCCTGCCAGCAGCCGCCCCCCGCCGCCCCCCGCCACGCCCCCCCGCCCCGCCAACCTACCATGGCCGCGCTCCTTACCGGCCTGTGGAGTGCCCCCCCCCCCTATCCCGGTAACCAGACGCCGTCAGCTCCCGGAGTTACACAATGGTCACCACGGCACTCCCTCCCCGGCCCGCCGCCTCGCCGTGGTCGCCGTTGGTCCGCCTAATTGGACAAGTCGTTTGATTCGACGATACTCGAATCTCATTGATGGTAGACGAGAGCACACACATAGACCGGTACAGAGCAGCAGCCCGAGCCTAACTCTTAGGCGTCCTCATCATTAGCAGCAGCTCGTAGGCAGCCCGTTGGCAGCCCGTTGTCAGCCTATTGGCAGCCCATTGACAGCCTATTGGCAGCCCACTGTCAGCCTATTGGCAGCCGTTGGCCGCGCACAACTTGACCAATCAGTCAGGTGACGATGACGTGATGGACTAGCGCAGCAGGTCAGGTGTACCAACTTTTTGTCCGATCGGTAATCCGGGCCGGATTGACGCACTGCCTGCCGAAAACTACCAGACCGCGGCACGCGGCCGAGCTAATGGGACTGTCAACCGGAGCTGACCTCCGGCTCCGGGAGCTGCTGCCGGAGGCTCCGGGCCGCACGGCGGCACGCCATCCAGTTCAAATGCGTGGTTTGAATATTAATGAGGGTAATTGATAAATGGCGGCATGCGTAATGAACGGTGTCCATGTAAGTGCGTCTGAGTATCACACGCTGACCGCTGCGTTTCTCATCCTCGGAAACGACGTGGCGCGCGCGCGCCGGGAACATGTTCTGCGGAGAGGGTCTGCAATGATGCGCGAGTCATAGTTTTGGTCCGCCACACACACACACACGCGCGACTGGAGGAGAGTTCTAGACAAGATGATGAAGACCAGTGTGCAGTCACAGTCTCTTTAGCCGCCGTGGTTCTGGTTCGTCCCGGCGGGCGCCGTGTGGGTAGGCAACTCCTAGCTCCGGCGGGCACCCGTGCGCTGCGGGCTGGCCTATCCTGGCTGCTCGCAGGCGCCCCGCGTCACCCCGACTGCTCCAGGATGCCGACGACGGTCGTGACGGCGGCGGCCACAGCCTTGTCACGCCTGATCCTCACCAACGACATCGTGGCCGCGTTCCAGAAGGCATGCGACAAAGAAAAGAAGCCCCCAATATGAGGACATCTTCATATGTCGAATGGGTTGCCTACCCGCAAGGCGCGCTGACGGTAGGGAGCCGAACTCCCCTGCCGGTGTTGTACTACTCGCGGCACACTGAACACGCGTTCACAATCAAGCAGCGTGCGCTTAACTGAACCGCCGCACCGACCGAAAAGTCCGGCGGCGGCAAGAGTATTCGAACCCGCCCCCTGCCTCCTCTCTGCTGGCCGCACTCGTCCAGTTGCGGTGCGCCGGAAACGGCACTGAATTTGGCACCAGCGGGCAACGTTTTATTTCTCCCTTAACGCCGTACTCGAACCATCCATTACATGCGTGTCACCGTGAGCCGGCCGGGGTGGGTGAATGGCGAGGCGCGCAGAATAGGGAGAAGAAGAAGAACAAGAAGAAGACGAAGAGGATAGACGAAGAGGACGAGTGAGGGAGAGAGAGAGAGAGAGAGAGAGAGAGAGAGAGAGAGAGAGAGAGAGAGAGAGAGAGAGAGAGAGAGAGAGAGAGAGGGGGGGGGGGGGGGGGGGGAGGCACGATCCGCGACACTCGACAGGCAAGGAAAGACGTTACACAAAACCTGTTCTGGTGCTGCAAGGTGCACCGGCGGGTCCCCCGAGGTGGTGTGACGGAGGGCGTGGCGGGGCGTGGCGTGGCGGGGCGTGGCGGGGCGTGCGTCCGCAGCAGCTCCACGCGACCGACGCGACGCCACACGGCCTGGCGAAGCGCTGCGCGACCCGGCCCAGCAGGCCGGCCGACCGGCCCGATGCCAGGCCAGGCTGCACTCGGCTCGGTCATGGTGGTTGTGGTGGTGGTGGTGGTTGTGGTGGTGGTTGTGGTGGTGGTGGTGGTGGTGGTGGTGGTGCCCGGCCAGCCCAGGCTAAGGACCGGCACGCCCAGACACACCCAGCGCAGCCCAGCCCAGCCGTGAGCACACAACGTTCACCGGTACTCACCATACTCTGGGAATCGACAGGACAGGACAACCACCACCGCCCTCACAGCCACCAGGAAACTACATGCACGAGTGTTATTTCGTTTTCTAATATGGAAACAAAAAAAAATTAGAAAATGTTTTTGTCAAAGAGAAGCAAAGGAGCCCTCGTGTCATGTGGAGCCGGGCAGCGTGCCCTGGACATGAGACTCTGCCATGAGGGGACCAAGTCGGGTGACGCCCCTAATGATGTGTTCGTGTGCCGAGTTATCGGCCCATGGAGCTCAATCGGCACACGACTTCTCTATCTGAGTGTCTTTATTCTATCCCTCTATGTCTCTATCTAGCGAATGTTGCGGTTGTGTACCCTTCCCTCCCCTGGGCCCCGCTCGCGTCTCTCTCTCTCTCTCTCTCTCTCTCTCTCTCTCTCTCTCTCTCTCTCTCTCTCTCTCTCTCTCTCTCTCTCTCTCTCTCTCTCTCTCTCTCTCTCTCTCTCTCTCTCTCCCTCCCTCTCCCTCTGCGCAGCTGTCACTCTGTCATCCCTCTCTTCCCTTCTCTTCTCGCGCACACTAACACACGTCTCTCTCTCTCTCTCTCTCTCTCTCTCTCTCTCTCTCTCTCTCTCTCTCTCTCTCTCTCTCTCTCTCTCTCTCTCTCTCTCTCACGCACGCATCAAGCACGTATGGAGGAACAAGTTTGGCCGGTTGCGCAATGGATCAGACAGGAGAGACAAAGAAGGACAGAGCATAGATGTGTCGCACGTCAGACAAGGACAGAGACAGACCGCAGCAAGAGAGTGCACACACACGGGACGCCACGTATATGCCACTCTCTTCATCTCAGTTTAAAAAAAAAATTAAAGCACATCACATTCTTCCTAAAATGTCTCGCGACTTCCGCACGAACGCCTCGCGGGGTAGGCAACCATGCTGCAGAAGACCGCCAACTCGATCGCGCAGTAGTCCTCTCCCCTTGTGCGGCTGCTTGCTGCCCAGTCTTCGGTTCAAGTTATCTGCTACTCCTCTTCCTAGACAGCTTTTGGCAGCAAATAAGAAAAGAAATCCAGCGCGCACACACTCACGCACACACACGCACACATACCCAGACAGTGGCCGTCGAGATGTTTACCATTTTATCGAGCGCCCGAGTAAGGGCGGCCTCCTTCAAGCGCAGAAGCCTTTTATGCGCGCACCGAGCGCCGCGTGTACCAAATTGTAAATGCAAATTGCGGTTCACCGATACCTTTCTATTGGTGGCAGCCGCGCGGCGACACTTTTTGTTGTTATTATGCTTAATTGAGTCGTTAGCGGCCCGATGGAAATAAGAAGAATGCTGCTGTGAGGGCGCGCAGAGTGAGGAGGAACATAGGAGTGTGATAAGGTGCAAAGAGTGCGTGCGTGCGTGCGTGCGTGCGTGTGCGCGTGTGTGTACCACGGCCGACGCCGCGCTGTGAGATAGGTTCGGCAGGGTCAGAAATGCGAGGTTCGGCACGGGGTGTAGCTTGACGTCGCCGGGGACGGGGACACTACAGCGTGGACAGTGGACACGCTCGCCGGCCGGAATCGGGTTCCTTGCGCCCGCCGCTCTCCCGTGCGGTAAAAGGTCTGAATGAGGTGGCGGGGCCGGGGCGGGACCAGGAGGGGAGGAAGGAGGGGCGGGAGGGAGGGAGGAGGGCGGGAGGGAAAGAGGCACGGGGCTGTAACCGCGGTCACGTCGCCGCGGAGGTGCTGTGGTCTGGACCGTCCCCCGGCGTCCGCAGAGGCGGTCAGGGCTGCCCAGGGCCGGCCACAGGGCTACCGAGGGGGGCGGAGGGGGGCGGAGGGGGGCCGGAGAGCGCTTTCATGCCGATAGCATCGCCGTTGAGATTTGCTTCCAGGAAAATTGCTAATTAGAAGTCAGGGAAGTTCTTATTCTGAGACGGAATCGCACCGGCGTACAGGACGCGAGCGCGCCCACCTCCCCGTGTGTGTGTGTGTGTGTGTGTGTGTGTGTGTGTGTGTGTGTGTGTGTGTGCAACGTGTGCAACCGTATTTAAACCATAGTGCGCGCACGCGGGCTGGAGAGGAGCCGTCGTGGGTTCAAATACCGTCCCTCCGGATTTCCTGGCCGAGTTTTTGTGTGGACCGCGCACCCGGCGTACCCCGATGATGATGGAAAAGTTTCGGTCCGCAAACGCGGTGCTACCGATATACGCGGGGCCTCATTATGAAAATGTGATGCTGCGCTGCTGCAGTCCGCCCGGCCGGCCCTCCGCCGTGCGTGTGTCGCTGACGTGCCGCTGACGTGTCTTGCTCCGTTTTGACGACACCGCCAAAACATCCAATATGCATGCCATCACGCCGAAGCGCGGAGTGATAATTCGCGCGTCCGCGTTTTTTTTTTTTTTTTTTTCGTGGACGCCGTGAGTGAAATCGAGTAAGATGTCGACATATTCAGTAATGCGTCGCGGGACGGGAGAGATTTTGGAGCTGAAAATCAGAATTGCATGGGATGCCGCCGTCCAGACCGGAGCACGGGCGGCACGGGCGTTGCTTGATTAAGCACAGAAGCGAAACGCGCATAAGAAACGGGCGCTATAGGCTGGCTATAGCAAGTCCGAGGATATACGGAGCGCGGCAGCTGCTGCTTGCGATGGCAGACATCCCCAACACACGCGCCGGGATCACCGAGGAGAGAGGTTATTAAAGTCGGCGGGCTGTTAGAGATGGGGGGCTGTCTAGGGAGAAACGGCGTGTCGGACCGCCGGGCTCCTGGCCACCATCCTGTGGTCACCGAGCCCGTCAGCGTGGCCCGCCCGGCCCAGCCCCGGGACCGCCGTGCGATCTCAAAGAAGGCAGGTTAGTGATGAACTTGACCGAACTGGTTTGAATACGGGTTTCTGTCCACGGGGCTCACGGGAATCGGCCTGTGCGTGTGCGTGTGTGTGTGTGCGTGTGTGTGTGTCTGCGTCCGAAATGCCAACTTGTTGTATTCTGCCACCTTCCGCGCGCGGCGAGGCCGATACACTCCTTCACGGACGCAGCCATAGGCGAGGCCTTCTTATAGAGCTTGCGAGGTGGGCGCCTGCCCGGCTGTCTGTCTGTCTGGCTGCCTGGCTGGCTGGCTGTTTGCCTGGCTGGCTGCCTGCCTGCCTGCTGGTCACCGCCGTGGCAGTGGTCGGCCCGGGCTACGGCTGGCCTGGTTAGCCTGTGTGCCTGTGGTCATCGCATCGCCGCTGCTGTGAGAAACAATCATTGGGTCGGAAGCCTGCTGCAGTCTGTGCCTGCGGGCCGGGGGCGGAGGGGGGGGGGGGGGGCGGCGCTCAGGTGGGCTTGGCACCACGTTTTGGCACTCGGTCAGCTGCGGGACGACGTCGACCGACGTGGTCGGCGGCGCGCTCGACTTTGACCTTGGCGCTGAGGGTCGGCCAACCGACCGGCCGACGCGACGGCCGCGGCCGTACACTGCCAGACGACGGCTCCGGAAAGAGACACACGGCGGCCGCACCGAATCCGCAGAGAAAACTCCAACATCGAGGCTTAATAAACTGGGAGCTCGGATGAGAGAAATCGCGCAGTAGTGTGGGTGTCCCCGCCGGAGGAGGCGAGCTGAAAAATGCGGAGGCTTAGCTCTCGCTAACACGATGTGTTCTGCCCATTTGATGGGGTCGCCGAGCGCTGAATGTGGCGGACGGGGAGGGGAGCGCCGTGCGGGTAGGCAACACGGCGGCACGGCTCCGGGGCGGGCGGCCTACCGGCGCAGGGGCCCGTGGCGGCCGCCGTCAGGCGCGCGAGTAGGCAGACCCGCCGTGCCTCCGTGCGGCCGTGTGGCCTACCCACCCGGCGTCCCAGTGCACAACGGCGTGCGTGCGCGTGTCGCCCGCGTGCCACCGCGTCCCGTTGCAGCCCGATAGGCGCCTGCTAGCAGATGACAGGCTGTCCAGGCTTCGCGCTTCGCTATGGCGCCTGGTGTTTGTTGTTGACCCCCCCCCTCCCCCACCGCCCGCTGCTATCCCGTCCCCGCCGCGACGCGCAGTAAACCGCGCTAAGTTACGACTTTGAGCAGCCATGGGACTTTGAGTATCGTTCAGGTGGCCTCCCCCTACCTACTCTCTCTCTCTCTCTCTCTCTCTCCCTCTCTCTCTCTCTCTCTCTCTCTCTCTCTCTCTCTCTCTCTCTCTCTCTCTCTCTCTCTCTCTCTCTCTCTCTCTCTCTCTCTCTCTCTCTCTCTCTCTCTCCGGCGTCGCGTTCGCGTTTTGGTCGTCGCCGAGGGTCGAGACCCGGCCGACCCGGCCCGACCCGAGACCGGGGCGCGGCGTCTGCACTGGTCGGCACTGGTGGCGGACAGGAACGGGCTGGCCGGACCGGGACGGTCAGCGCAGCGGGGCGGCAGGGCGCGAATGTCAATGTCAACAGCGCGCAGGGAAAGAAAAAGGAAGCCGCTTTTGTTCTTCATTATTTTATTCACTTTTCGACATGGCAAGAGAGGAGAGCGAAAGGCAGGCAGAAAAGGTGCGCCAGCTTATATGCGGCGGGGGGGGGGGGGGGGGGTTATTCGTGGTGCAGCAGCGTGAGGAGCGGCACACGCCGGAAATGGAAAGGTTCTGCCGCCGCGTATCGTGTTCGTGACGTGTCCGTGACGTGTCCGTGACGCGCCCGTCTGCCGTCTGCTTGGAACAGCCCCGACCCTGCTTCAGGATAGGAGAGGCGTCATTGGCCCTCTACTACCGGACGGACGCTGTGGTGTCGTCCCACTCCGTTTCGTCACGTTTGATGGCGAGAGCGTGTGTGTGTGTGTGTGTGTGTGTGTGTGTGTGTGTGTGTGCGAGTGAGTGTGTCGTTTTGTAGGAACAACGGGGATCTTATCAGCGGACATAAGGCACGTTTCGGACACAACGGGCCCCACACACCACCGCCTTTTACGAGTTTGAGGACGACGAGAGGAGACTTTTGCTGCGGATAACCCGAAACCAGTCGCGCAGCGGGCGCAGGAGCCCCTCGCATCCTCTCCACGACCGATGTCTCGCTTCTGATATCCCACGTTCGCCACGAACGCTACTCACAGGCGGCGGCGGCAGCGGCAGCAGCAGCAGCAGCAGCAGTCATGTGCTCTCGTGGTGGCTGGGAGTCGCCCGTACCGGAAGAGGAGAGTGAGACAGAGAGGAGAGAATTTCGGGAGAAAAAAGTACACAATGAATCATGACGGAGCGGGGAGCGTTCGAAGGTGCAGAAACCGCCACAAAAATGGTAGTATTTTCACACCCGGCGCCACGCTCTGTTCAATTAAGCCCTGGGAACGACGCCGCGCCGCCCTCCATCCCGTTTTCGCCACCTATGCGCCCGCCTCACGCGGCGCTGCTGGGGCGGATGGGCCCTCCCTCGTAAAGTCGTCCGCGCAGCCAGGCATGGCAACCTTTTGTGGAGTGGCCGCAAGCACGATGCACTCGCTGCAAGACCACCTCCCGCAGCAGCGGCTGCCGCTGTGACCTGGGCCGGCGGGGGCCTCCGGGGCGGCGGGGGCCTCCGGGGCCCAAGTACCCGGTTGGCCCCGACCACCTCCGCGTCATGTCTTTTGGTTTGCGGTGTTCAGGGAGATCCGCTACACATCCAGTCCCATCCTGCGACACCCCCTCGCCCCCCCTCCCGCCGAACAAGCACACTGGCCGGGCTCCGAGTCCTCCGGGTCCTCCGGGTCCTCCGGGTCCTCCGGGTCCTTCAGGTCCTCCGGGTCCTCCGGGTCCTCCGGGTCCTCCGGGTCCTCCGGGTCCTCCGGGTCCTCCGGGTCCTCCGGGTCCTCCGGGTCCTCCGGGTCCTCCGGGTCCTCCGGGTCCTCCGGGTCCTCCGGGTCCTCCGGGTCCTCCGGGTCCTCCGCGTCCTCCGGGGATCAGGGCGAGGTCCTGCCGGGCCCGTCAGCCGTAAATGTCCACTAACCAGTTCGGAAATCGAACCCGGATGATGCGACGCCGGGTCGGGCAGGGCCTTTCCTCCGGGTCCTGCCAAGCAGGCCCCCCCCTCCTCTGCCTCCCGGAGGAATGCACCGGCGGGGCGTCGGCACGGAGCGATTCACGCCTACGGACGGACCTGGCCGTCATCGGAGTAGCGAGGCGGGGGGCTACGGGGCCGCGGGGCCGTGGGGCCACGGGGCCGCGCACCGCACCCGCGCTGCAGCCAACATCGCGGAAAAGGAAATTTAAAAAAAATCACCAAAAAATACTAGTGTTCGCACTGGACTGTGAAGCACCCGGAGGCTGCTGCCGGCTGCTGCCCGGCTTCCCTCACCCGCAGGTGTACCAACGCAGCGCGCCGTGTCTTATCAGAAGGCCCCGCGCCGCCCGATCCATACCGATACGGCGCTCGCTGTCTGCCTCGCTGTTCGCCCTCCGCGGAGGCGCAGACAGCGAAGGTTTTGGCCGCGGATAGAGAAACGGACAGCGCTGGCCAGCTCCCGGCGGCGGGCGTCTCTAGATAAACATCACGGCATTTCTCCTTCACCTTATTCTTCTCCGACAACACTCGTCTTATTATCAGGCAGCAGGGCCGGGGAAGTTCCCTCCCGGTTCTCATACGCATGCATTATTCACACGCATTAGCGAAAATTAAGGAATTTGTGTGCGTGAAGCAAGTGCCGCGAGTCACGGCAGGGCAGCGCGGCGGCAGGCCAGCAGGGGCAGCCCAGGGCCGTATGGGGATGTGGCTCGCTATCCGTTTCATAATTAGAATACGCGGGATAAAGTAAACAAAAACACGCAGAAAAACATGGTTAGTTGCCCGAACTAATTTCTTCGTCGATTTCGCGGTCCAAGCAGGAAATTTAGTTGCGAGAACTAACATTTCGCTGATTCAGCAAAAATTTCGTTGCCAGAGCGAATCCCCCCTTTTCCTGCTGCCTTTTGCTGCTGCAACAAACTCTTTTAAAACGCACGTAATGTTAGTTTGCGGAATTAAATAAATCGCTGCGGGGGGCCCGGCTCAATCTCACGTCCCTCACCAGAGTGCAAGTCTCTGAGCGCGGCCTCGGCGGAGGACCGAGCCGAGTTCAAGAGTGAGGCCGCGGGGTCTGTCGGAGTGAGTGCGTCGGTCCACCGCTGCTCTCCTCTCACGCCGGAATAGTCAATGAACGTTCCCGTTCGCTGGCCGGAGCCGAGCCCTGCTGGAGCCACTGGAGCCGGCTGGAGCCCGGCTGGAGCCCGGCTGGAGCCCACAGCATCCCTAATCTATTCCTCTCCGCTGCATGCGATCGCGATGTCGCCGCCGACCGACATGGCTCTCGGCTACTGCACTGCGCGCGCTCACGGCGCCGTGGCCGCCGAACGAAACAAATTGAAACGGCGCCCTGGAGGCCCCCGCCGACCCCCGTCGGCCCCCGCTGGCTCCTCCGAAGGCCCCCGATGGTGCAACCACGACGGGGTCGGCGTGACGTACCCGTCGGTGCCGTCGGTGCCGGCCGTGCAGGGCGTGACAATCTCCCACGCCGGCCGCCGCCCCCCTCTCTCACGTCCTGACGATCCTGACCCTGCCCGGCGTCGACCCCCCTCCCCCGCCCCCGGGGCGCTCTCCGCCCGCAAGGTGTGCGCGAGGAAACATCCCAACGAAAATATGGGGACAGACACTCATATCCGATCATCTCTGGGCTTTCACTTTGACAATTAAAAAAAAAATGTAACTTTGTGATATTATCATCAGTATTTGAACCCGCGACTCGGCTCGGCGCCGCCGTCGTGGGAAGAAGGCCCCCGGCCGGTCGTGCGCGGAGAGGTCCGTTACCGCCCCGCGCAGCAGCGGCAGCTCCGCGCCAACCTTGCTGCAGGCCTGCGGGCCCAACAGGGCGCAGGGGGCTCCTCCCAGGTTGGCCAATCGTCGTCAGCCCGGAGGCCGGAGGGGCCAAGGCTCGGCCAAGGCCGGGCCAGCGCGACACGACCTCTGCCGTCTACACCGTCAATCATAACGATTTGGTGTCGGATGTGTTGCCCACCCCAAAGGCGGGAGCCGGCCGAGATAAATACGTGTCTCAAATACGGTGACAACTTTTAAAAAAAAAATCCCAAATAATTTCAGGCTATAGGTTTTTCAGCTATTTTTAATCCCCTCTCCCGGATTATTTTTTTTTTTGTAAAAAAAAAAGAAACTGAGAAAAAAATGTAACTTTAAGTTAAGAGAAGTGATTCTTAGTAATAAAATAGTGATATAGTTTACTCAGCTGCCACTTCCCTAAAGTAGGCTACCGGCTTCTCGCCTTATACCGCCACCAGAGCTCCCCAGTTTGTTGTTCTCATTTCCTGACTGCCCGCTCCCTCGCCACCGGAATTTGTTTCCCAGGACGCTAAGCCCCTGTGTGGCCATGCGGGAGAGCTCCTCGCCGCACGCATCACGCTGAGAATCACGTTCCATCTCCCTCTCTCCCTCTCTCTCTTTCTCTCTTTCTCTCTCCGCTCCCCGCTGATGGGAGCGTGACCCTTCCATTCAGCGCATCGAGTATTTGAACCGGCGGCCCGGACACACGGAGCCCAGCGGGATGCACCGAGTAGCACAGTTGTGTACGGCTGTGTGCCCTGTAAATAAATTATTACATTCCTAAACCTTAACAGCCACATAACAATTTACCTAAATTCTGCACTGGGATCCGCTTAACAGAAACCCGCAGACTTTAACACGGGCTGCAATGTAAAATCAATCACCAGGAATCCGAAAATGGCAGTATGTGAGACCGCTGACGTAAACTATTGCTAGAGGCACTCGCTATCAATATCTCGTCTACCGTCAGTAAGAGGACTCATTTGAATGATATTATGGCGTGTGCAAAACTTACAGCTCCTTCCTTCCAGACGTCTGGCTGCTGTCTACCTACGTTCAACCCCCCCCCCCCCCCCCCCCCCCCCCCCCCCCCCACCTTCCACACCAATCCTCATCTCTTTCTCGTTTTAGAAACATATAGAATTATTTATTCCGATCGAAAAGGGCACGAACTACTTCATCAGTGCGGCGCCTTGCACACACACACTCACCAACACATACGCTGCGCTTACAGCTTCATGCCGCGCGCGGCTATGCAAATTTACAATCAATGCGTATCCGTAAATTGTACTCTCATCGAACACCTTTACACCACATGCGCGCGCGCACGCACACGCACACACGCACACGTACCCAGAGTGAGACAGCATGATTACGAATGCGCTTAGGCCGCGCCAGAGATCACCGCTAAAATGCATGCGGCCATCGGTCGTGGTCGCGCCGAGTCAGCAGCAGCCAGGCGTGCTCCTCCCCTCTCCCCTCCTCCCTCCTCTCCTCTCCTCTCCTCTCCTCTCCTCTCCTCTCCTCTCCTCTCCTCTCCTCTCCTCACATCTCCCCTCCTCTCCTCGCCTCCGGTCCCCTTCTTGGCAGGATGCGAGAGACAACCGTGCGACTAGGCTCGCTGCCCGCCGCGGGCTTGTACAGAGGGTCCTAGCAGTGTTGGTGCCACTGCATGACACTCTATCGTCACGATCGGTCGACAGCAGCGCACCGCCGCCTAGAGCAGCTCGTATACAGCAAAACTTGACCACTCACACACGGGCACACGGGCACTCCGCCGTGTGTGTGTGTGTGTGTGTGTGTGTGTGTGTGTGTGCCTGTCGTCGGCGCGCCCACGAGCTCCAGGGAGCAGTGGTACCAACCGTCCGCGCAGCAGCAGCAGCAGTGGTGCCAACAGGAGCGTGACACGACTAAAGTGAACGGCTCGCGGGGACAGAGATGGGGAAGGGAGGAGGAGGGAAAGAGAGAGCGATTCCCGCGAATGCGACCTCCCGTCGTGCTCGCGGGGTCGATGTGGTGCGGTGCCTCGCGGTGCCTCGCGGCTTCAGCGGCGCCTGTAGCCGCTCCAGCCGCTCCAGCGATCTCCTTCCAGCGATCTCCTCCAGCGAGCACTCCATGGAGGGTACACCGGCCGCGGCCTGGACCCCCGATGTGATCCCGCCGGCGCCGCGGGTCCGCACTGCAGCAGGTGCAGCCTCGTCTTCCCTTCCAGCAAGTTGGTCCGAACCTGGCCTTCCCTCGGTCACCCGCCTCGCCCAGAGGAAAACGTTGAGGCGGGGCCCTTGTATTGCTGTGCTGCAGTGCTTCCCCCCCCCCCCCCTTCCCCCCCCCCCTCCCCTCCGGTACCCGGTAGCCAGCCGGGTCAGTAATTGGCCACCCTAACCGCTTCGGTCGTTTCGTGCGTCGTTGGCACACTGCTGCTGTGCTGTGTAAAAAAAATCTTTGTGCGGCGTTCGCACTGAACAGACACAGTAGAATTTCGGGCTGTCGATGGCCCCGCAGACCTACTGCGACTGTGTGGTGTGTCAGAGCAGAACGGCGCCTGCTGGGTAGGCAACCTCGACTCCTCCATGCACGCGTGTCGTGCGGGCTGGCCTACCCTGGCGCTCACAGGCGCTCGGCCGCCTCGGGCCCGGCGATCTACGACCTACGAGGAAATTCGGACGCGTACCGAATGGACGCCGCCCAGGACAAGCCGATGGGGGCGTGTCGTGTAACGGCCAGCCGACGGCCAGCACATAGCAGACCGCGCCCAGGAATGGGCGGACGGGCCTCTTCTGCCCGTGGCAGCATTTTTAGCCGCAAATCTGCTTACTTACTTGCTCCGAGCGAAGAGAGGAGAGAGATAGAGAGACACGGGGAGAGAGAGAGCGAGAGCGACGGTAGGCGGGGAAGGAAGAGAGAGGGAGAGAGAGAGGGAGGACTTAGCTTATCTGCGGGACTCAGCCCGTGCTTTTAGTGGGCGGCAGGACGGTGGCCCGCGGCACAGCTCGGCCCGGTGCTCTACTCCCATTTGAAGACTAAATAAGCCGCCCTCCCTCGGCCTGGCTGACGAAAAAGGTGAAATTTCGTTCCCGGGTCGGCGGCGCGGTTGGCTGCGGGGGTTGTGGTGGCGGTGGTTGTGGCGGCGGAGGCTGTGCGGCGTGCGGCCTTCTGCAGCTCCCTCAACACGGGCACGAGGACGGTGCGGGACTCGCCTTATTTACGAATGGAAACCGCACCTCTGCGTACGAGAGACGACGTTGGTGGAGCGGGTGAGTTTGAGTTTCGAAGCATCAGGTGAGAGACTACTCCGTGAGATGCACGCCCTGTCTGTTGCCCTCCGCGGGGGCCGCGGGGGGGGCCGCGGGGGCCGCGGGGGCCAGGAGGGGGAGGAGGAGGGGCTTAGCGCGCGGACGGCTCGCACACAAAATAACCTTATCAAGTTGTAGGCGGCGACTTAGGCCGCTGGCGTTGGCTGTAGCGGCAGGGCTGCTGCTGCTGCTGCTGCTGCTGCTGCTGTTCGCCGCGGTCTGCCGGTGGGGGTGCTGCAGCATCAACGCCGGCAGCGGGCCTCTGCGAGCCTCTACTCCTGTCTCTGTCGCTCTAATTAAGTTTGTTGCGGCCTCCTCCTAATCCCTCTTTCTCACCCGCTCTCTCTCTCCCTCTCTCCGGGTCCTCTACGAATCATCCCCCCCCCCCCCCCCCCCACCTCCTCCCCGTGAGCGTGTGGCCCCTTCCCTTTTCAGTTGCGGGGTTACAGTTCAGGTGGTAGTATTCTGTAACTTTCCGTCGTGACTGTGACGATTTCTATTAATTGCGTGGAATCTCGATCGACAAAGAGAGAAAAAGAGAGAGAGAGGGATGGAAAATAAAATAAAACGCTCAGGGCAGCAAATTTGCGCGGAAGATTTAATTTCCCTATTTGATGAGTGCGGGCCATTCGACAGGGCAGGATGGAAGTCGCATTCTCCCCCTCTTCTCTCTCTCTCTCTCTCTCTCTCTCTCTCTCTCTCTCTCTCTCTCTCTCTCTCTCTCTCTCTCTCTCTCTCTCTCCTTCTCTCATGGGATAATCCAGGCTTTTATTAGACGAGGTCGATTTAGCGCGCGAGGCGCCGCGGCGTTCCTCAGGGATCGCATCGCAGGCATAGGCGGCGCTGTGGGATTTGGCTTCGAGAGAGAGAGGGAGAGAGAGAGAGAGGGAGGTGCGGGAGAAGAGAAGGAGTGGCCGACTGGAGACGTCGTTTCACCAGAAACTAAGGAGAACGCTTCTTAAATTGCGGGGGGAAAAAAATTATTCTGGCGTTGTGCGGTATTGCCTACCTATTGGCCTACTATGGCTCTGCCGTAGACGCACGTCTCATGCTGAACCCCGTCATCGGGTCCACGAGGGGAGGGGGTGTGGACGGCAGCAGCGCTATCGGGAGCTGATTAGCCAGATGAGCAAACATACGTCGCACCGCAGGGGGCCGGCGGGCCAGCCGCCTCCCCCTCCACGCTTATAGCGCATCCCCGGGGCGAGCGCGATCGTCATTGCCATTATACACTGTAAAAAATGTCCACACTCTCCATATACATGCTACGGACGCAATTGGAACGGACCTGGCACAACATTTCAGTGAAGTATAAAAACGGACCAGGTCATTACGGTCAACTTTTGGCAAGACACGCAATACCTTTCGGACGGAGATTTTGAGGTACGGAGCAGGTTTGGGGATTCCAGCATGCCTCAGAACGGAGGGCAAATGTACGGAACTTGCCAAACTGTGACACGTTCCGTACATTTGCCCTCCGTTCTGGGCCACGCTGGAATCCTCAAACCTGCTCCGTACCATTTAGTCTGCTAACTGTCCACTTCACTTCTGCGTCTAAAATGGTATACGGTTCCGTACCGTGCTCCGTGGCAAATCACGGACAGCCAAAGTTACTCAATAACGGAAATTTCCGTAGTTTTTTATTACAGTGTATGATTGACGCTGGCCGTGCGCTGCTGCTGCTGCTGCTGCTGCTGCTGCTGCTGCTGCTGCTACTGCTGCTGCTGCGAGCTGCGTGAACGAACTCGCCTCGCATTCTCGCCCAGCAGAGGTCTCTGGTTAGCACCTGATGGCCTGTGATGGAGGCGCTGACGGACCAAACGGTTCGAGTAATGATGTAAACGTTGTACTGAACACTATGTGTGTCTTTCTGAAACCGCTCTGAAGGGTAGGAGAAAAGAGAAGTGCGAGAAACGGGGAAGAAAAGGGATAAAAAAAACAAGAAGAAGAAGGCACGGAAAACCCTCTGGGGAGTCAGGAAGGGGGAGCAGGTTTTATGTGTCGAAGAAGTCTGCAGCGGATTTAATTGTGCATGTCATGAGACTATCACTGCAGGAAACCAAGGACGGACGCCTCGCAGAATCAAAAGAAGGGCCAGGCAGGTCGGCGCGGCCGTGCGCTGCCAGCCGGCACCGCCCCGAGAACCCAGCCGTGACGGGTAGAATCTTCGGGGTGGTTTTCATTTCGGTCGTTTGGTTTTGTCTTTCACGAAATTGGCCATCATCAGTCTGACTCACTGGAACACACAGGTTGAGAATTGAGGCCGCCCTTCTGTCTCGGATGGTTCTGTGTAGTTCTCCAGTTCGATCCCTCCAAGAGACCCGTACACTCGTGATGCAACTGAACCACGATTTAAAATCAAAATTCTGTTTTTTCTCTAATGTTCTGATTTTTTCCTCTGTTTTTTTTTTCAATTTTTACTGACCTTTTTCTGCTGACCTTTTTCTGATTTTCCCGACATTTCTCCAGATTTCTTGGAAGTTGCACATTAATTTCTTTTTTTATTGAGGTACCGCCCCCTCCCCTCTCCCTCTCTCTCTTCGTTTTTTTGGGGGTCAGACAGTAGCAGTGTGAGGAGCCGTGCGCTGCTGCCCCGCCCCGCCCCGCCCCGCCCCCGCGGCGCCCTGAGGTGGATCGGTTCGCGGGGATCGAGCATCGGGCCGCCGCCGATCGGATATGCAACCGGATTAAGGAAGGGAGGAGGGATGGGACGGGACGGGACCGAGAGAGGAAGCCTCGAGGTATTTTTTAATTCGACCCATAAATTTCTCCTACCCCCTCGGACTCTTTTTTTTTATGGTCTTGACTGTTGGACTCATTTGAGGGCGGGCCTCGCGATAAAAAGGCACATGCAAGGGGGGGATTAGCGAGGGCGGGGGTGGGTGTGGAGCGGCCCTCGGCTCGGCTCTGCGCGGCCGCCCCCGGCCGCCCCCGGCCGCCCCCGCAGCTCTCGCGGGGGCTGTTGCTGTGGAGGTCACGTCGGCGTCCTCTCCTGATGTGCCACAGCGCGCTGCTCTCAAGGTTACGCACAACGGTTGACCATCCCCCAAAGAAAACACACGGTTTCCGAATCGAAAAAAAAGCTCTGCCTGCATTTTCGTGGCACACCGTGTCGCGGAGAGGATTTCTTAGGGAAGCACTGGAATCGTTTCTACATCAGCGGTTAATTGCCCGGCAGCGCGGCCGCCTGGTCAGACCACAGCGCCGCTCCTCCACGACCCAGGCCAGGCCATCTGGAACGATATATAGCTGATGACTTTAAAAAGTCTCAACCTGAGGGGATGCCGAAGCCAAGGATTTCACAGGAGGCACGCGCGCGCTGGGGGAGGTCGGCTGCGCTTCGCTACGCTCCGCCTGGGGGTGAGCCGCGCAGCCGTGCCGTGGGGTGGCGGCAGTGCTGCCACCCACAGCAGCGGACCTTGCCACAAGACATTTTTTTTTTCAACCGTTTTTTCTCTCTCCTTCTCTTCATTCGATTCAAAATACACGCGTCGCTTTAAAGTGAGCGGAGCAATTTTTTTTCCGAGTGGCTTCACGCGACAGGAACCGACGCATTGTTCCTTAAAAGGTCTAAGTTAGTCCTCCACTCTGACCAACTTTACACACGGAAAACAAGTTGAGTGGGCCACGGGACTTCTATTGTACCGTTAAACCGCTTTCCTTGTCGTCATAACATTCATTTTTCCAGACGGTGCAGATTTTTCCCCCGATCATTTTTTTAATACTTTTTTTTTTATAAACGGTTACTGCCACGTGCACGACGACTTCTCACGAGAATGTCATGGGTCGCTGCATCATTGAAATAACGTCTTGAGTTTTAATTTCATGCGGTGGTTGTTGCAGAAGGCAAGGCGCCTAGCGAGATATGCCCTTCATGGCGATTTCGTTTACTGGACTTTATTGGAAAAGTCAAAACTTGAAAACAAGAAACAGAAACACACACATCCTGAGTTTGTTCAACCTCTGCCCCCTCCCCCTCGTCCCTTCGCCCCATCACCCCCTCAGCTGAAGCGGCGGCTGAAGCGGCAGCAGCATTGATTCGGGGCAGAGCTTTATATGGAAATGCGGCGCACGAATTAAATGTGCAGTTCAACTTGAGGAAGGAACGCTGGAATTCGCAATTGATCTCAATGATCCGGGCGCCGCCTCCCTTTCTCCAGACCTTCGTTTGGCCCTTCCCTCCCCGGAGCCCTTTCACCCTGGAAGGCCCTCCTCGAGTTCCAATCGAGGCCCCGCGGCCCCCGCAGCCCCCGCCCCTTGTGCTCGGACTGAGCCGCAACCACAGCCGACGTCACCCTCTCACTTGTTCGCAATACATCAGCGGGAGCACTTCTCTCTCTCTCTCTCTCTCTCTCTCTCTCTCTCTCTCTCTCTCTCTCTCTCTCTCTCTCTCTCTCTCTCTCTCTCTCTCTCTCTCTCTCTCCCTCTCTCTCTCTTCTTTTCCTTCCAACCCCCAGACCCCGCCTCCTTTGGTCCGCGTTTAAGAAATTACACACGCGCCCTCCGCTCCGCCCGCTCCTACCGGGTATTTTTTTTTTCCTCGGTCGATTTTTATTACTTTGGGGCCGAGACGTCGTCCTGCTGACAATGAACGGCCGCCAGAGCCCTACCGCCCTCTATTTCCGCTCAGCCAATAATTGTTATACAATTATCTCACCTGGGCGAACGTGCGCGCGGGAGCAAACAGAAGCCGATTACAGGATCCCCGAGCCGGCGCCACCGGGCCAAAGATTTAATGCGGTAAATACTCATTGGTAAAACAGAGGGGAACACGGAACGCTGCCGAAGAGGCGCCGAAGACGACGTCCGCGGAGTCATTCGCTCTAAATGCCTCGGCAATATTGACGCGCCGACCCGCCAAACAACATAAATCGATAAGAGAACGCCACCCGCGCGGGAATGTGCATCGTGAACACACCCAGCTGCGAAACAACCAACACACATGTCCGTCTTATTTCAAGCGCGTGCCAATTTTAAATCCGACTACAGGGTGCGTAAAAAACCGTCAGGAAAATAGTTAACAACAACTCATCTCTCTTTCGTATGCCTCTTTCTCTGATGCAACGAACCAACTATCGCGGTCATATATGAGGTCCCCCCACCGCACCGCTGCGTCGCCTCACGAACGATAAAACAGAACAGAGTGGCGGGCACATTTGTCATTTCTATTTGCGTGCCATTTTTCCCCCGCTCGCGCACACACACTTCCACACACGCACACACACACACACACACACACACGAGCACGCATGCTCCCCTATCATCATCGCAAGCGCCTTCTCCATTAGACGGGCACGACGCAGCAGCGGCAGTAGCGCCGCGCGGTAAATAATCTCAGGGAACAAAACAAATTTGGGAGATGCGCCTCTCGCGAGAGGGGACAGACGCGGAGCAGCTTGTCGCGCGAGGCGCGCGCCACTCCCGGCGGCTGCTATCGCTCCCGTGAGGGCAGTGCCAGGCAGTGCCAGTGAGGCAGTGCCGCCAACCCCCTCCTGCTGCCCTGCTTTCAGTAGTCGTCCTGTCCCGCAGCGATCGGGAGCGCGGCTCAGTTTTGTCGCCGGTTATTATGGCCCCCGGGCAGCAGATTGCTCTGCGAATAACCCAATACACCAAGAAAAAAAATGTTTTCTCCGGTCAACACTGAAAAATAAAGTCAGGAATTCGCGACAAGGTACGTACTCACACCTACACCTACACCCTGGGATTTTTTTTTTTGTGTGTGTGTGTGTGTGTGTGTGTGTGTGTGTGTGTGTGTGTGTGTGTGTGTGTGTGTGTGCGCGCGCGCGCGGAAGCTTATGCGGAAACAAAATAATTTGCTGCGGATGAAAAAGCCATCCCGGCGGAAAACATGGGACGCAGAACAAACCTCTCCTCCCGGGGAGATGGTCTGGATCAGAAGTAGTGCGGCCAGCAAGTCCGCGGCCACGGCCGGCCAGGGCCGCCGCCCATCCCGCTCTGTCATACAAAATTCAATACGTAAGCATGTATATAGCCGCGGGCCTCGGGCACGGACGTGCGCGCGGGAGTGATTGCGGTGCGCCGGACCGCCTGCTGCGCACACACACGTGCGCACCGCGAGCGCCGCCGAAATTCGGGAAAATAAGGGAAATCCTCTCGGGACGAGAAGAGATCTCTGCCCGACGGGCGCACCGCTCTGCGTGCGGGGGTGCCTGATTCGCGGCCGGCGCAGCGCGTCACCGCCGCCTTGCTGTAAATCGTGAAGCCGACGCATGTGTGGCGTTCGGCCCCCCTCAATGGGACACGGGCCGGGCGCGGCGTAGATTTGTGGCGAGCGCCTTCCAGGGCCCATAAACTCTCTCTCTTTCTCTCTCTCTCTCTGTCTCTCTCTCTCTCTCTCTCTCTCTCTCTCTCTCTCTCTCTCTCTCTCTCTCTCTCTCTCTCTCTCTCTCTCTCTCTCTCTCTCTCTCTCTCTCTCTCTCTCTCTGTCTCTCTCTCTCTGTCTCTTTCTCCTCTCCGAGGCCCTTTCCCTTACCTTTAGCGAGTCACCTTAATTTCAGCGGCCGATAAAGAACACACGAACGGGACCCCGCAAAAATGTGCCAAACAACGGCGGTGAGCGAATCGTCGCGCTGACGATTTTCGCCGTGCCAGGAACGTATAGTTGAACCCGCGCGCGCGCGCAGCGTCGCATAGGAGGATGAGCATGACGAGCAAAAACAATTAAGATGTCATAGAATAACTCACGGATACTCGAAAAGAGGCGGACGGCAGGAAAAACAGAGGCCGCCGATTGCTGCTCACTTTATCAGAACGAACACGCGGAATGCCGCGAAGGCTGTTGTTGCGCGCTGAGGCGGCGGCGGCGGCGGTGTGTTGCTTGGCAAGCTTTCAGCGGCCAGGAACAAGAATTTTTTTCCCGTATTACGTGAGGAGCGGCTGAGTGCTCTCTGGCGCAAATCGCTGATAAACTGCGTGCTTAGCCGCGCGCGCGCGCGCGTGTGCTGCTCAGACGGATGGGGCTGCAGCGGTCAGTGCAATGTTACCGGTGACGCGCCGCGCTGCTCCGCGCCGCGTGGACAGCTCTGACCCCTTCTGCGCCCCTCCGCGCACAATTTAAAAGGAATGACTGACAAGGGGCCGCTTGTTTAGATTGCAGCGGGGTCGGCCGGCTGAACAGTAGTAGTGTCCGAGCCGGGGGTGGCGGGCACGGGGCGAGCACTGCTCTTTTATATCTCCTCAAGAGGCTCTCCCCGGCACCCAAAGTGACGCGTGCATAGGGGAGGGCGAGAGAGAGAGAGAGAGACAGACCGACATACAGACAGGGTTGGAGTTGGCGTTGTTGTTGGCAGCCCCTCGAAGTGAAGCGAAAGCGCAGTCGCAAGCGGAATCAACAGAGAGAAAGGGTTCACACACGCGGCAGTTTTCGAGTTGCGCGTCAAGGGCCATCGACACCCCCTCCACCACCGGGCGCGGAGTCAAGATATAGCGGCTGTTTGTTCACCTCTTCATTGCGGCCGCGAAATGTTGTTCCCTTTGCTGAACTCGTCCATGTCTGTTTTCTGCCTCGCGCTGAGCATTTCCGTCCTACTCACATGGAACGGAGAAAAAAAGATTAGTGGTCGCAACTAATTTTTAAGTTGATTTTCAGACACGGAGGAAATTTCTGTTCGGAGAACTAAATTTTTTTGGGGGGAGCTAAATTTTAGTTGCAACAACGAAACGTTAGTTGCTCCAACAACGAGTTTCGTTGCGGGCATGAAACAAATTCTTTTCCGAACAAAAATATACTGCTTGTCTGTCAACTTAAAATCAACTTAAAAATTAGTTCCGACAACTAATATTTTTTTCTCCGTGGATGGCTGCAAACCGTTACACAACTAGAAGAATTTTTTTTTCATCTTTTTTTTTTATGGTTTATGTCTTGATTTTTTTTTCGTTCCTTCACTCTGGCGCTCTGCGCTTGCCTCTGGTGTGCAGTTTTTCGAAAGGCACCCCACTGGAATGGAGGCAGAGCACCGTGACAGTCGGGAGAGGGACTCGCTGGCTGCAGCCTCGGCTCGGCAGGGAGGGAGGCATCAGCCTGGCATCAGCTGTTCCAGCCACTGGCACGGCCACTGGCACGGCCACCCCCGCACGTCTCGCGGTTATACCATTCTGTCACTTCCATCCCGCTCTGCTTTATCGGCTCTGACGTGTGCGGGGACGCTGCTAGACACAGAGACGCGGCTGTGTTTTTGCGGCCGGCACCGCTGTACTACGTCCCCACTGTTCCCGCATGAAAGGTGTTATAGGACTCGCATCGGCTCTGCTCTAATCGTCGATGAAAAAGTGAAATCATTATCAGCGTCAGTTGTTTCGGCGATGAAACGGCCAACTGCATTTCGTTCCGGGAAAGACTGATAATCCCGTCCTCAGCGCCTGACGATGTCCTCCGAACTCTCCGTTGTCGCTCACGGACAGTAAAGGTGAGTGGTCACAACTAACTTTTTAGTTTCCAGACAAGCAGCAAATATTGGTTCTGATAATTTTAGTTGCGCGTTTGGTGGCAGACTCGTTGCATCAGCTAAAATAAAAAAATAAAAATGTATTAAAAAAAGTGCCCTCCGTATTTTTTAGTGGTACAACTGAAAAATAGTCCGCTCAGCCCCATTTTAGTCTTTGTAACCAAAATTGACTGCTTGTCCGGAAATCAGCCAAAAAAAATTGGTTGCGACAACCATGCTTCCCTCCACGCTCCGCTCTGCGACAGACCGCAGGGTGACACGGCGGCGCGGCGGCGGGGCGGAGGGTGCGCGGCCTGTGTATTGCGCCACTTATGGAGTAATGCGCCTCTGATTTACGAGTCGCGGCCGCGTTTGGGGGAGGCCAGGAGTGCGGCCGCCGCCACCGGCCTTCTGCGGTTCTTCCTCGCAGGTTAAGGTTCCTCCTCGCTGTCGTCCGCCGATACGACCCTCTCGGCGGCGGCGGCGGCGGCGGCGGCCGTGTGGCCGTGTTCGGGTCACGGTCCCTCTGCGATAAGTGTGGGCGACGGCGTGGCGATGCGTGGCGGCGCGCGGCGGCGCGAGCGTGGGGTGGCGCGGCGCGGCGCGGCGACGGAGGACCATCAACCATTGGTTACGCACCACTTCCGTCACGTTTCTCTCTCCAGACCCATCAGGCCCCCAAAGTCGGACCCCGCGGTGCGGCGCGGCGGCGGCGTGCGCAAACGGCAAATTGGAAAACCATAGAACTCGCAAAAACACAGAAAACAGCGAGGACCACTTGATTTCAAAAAATATAAATATATATCAGTAGTTCCGCGGACAGACTGCAAATTTTCAAAAAAATCTCTGGAGAAAAAAAAAAAGCTGGTGTCTCTGGAGTCTGGCGGGGACAACAACTGTTCCACGACGCAGACGAAGTGACCGGACATGTCGGTGCATTGCTGGGGTGTCTCGGGGGTGGTCAGGCCGGCCTAAGCCTCCGGGCCGAGGCCGGCCGGGCACCCTTGCATACCGCATACCACGCCACCCCCGGCACGGCCCGGCACGTACTGCCGGCTCCCCATATCGGCCCCGAACATTTATTTTCATCCCCCATTCCTGGTCGCAGGGCGTCGCGTCCCCGTCAGCCCACGGCGAAATATGGACGCGTTGCCAAAGCAAGATAAATTAAAGGGGGGCCCTGGGCCGTGCGGGGTATGACGGACGGCGCGCGGCGGTGTCCACGCGCACGTCCGTCCGTCCGCCCGCCCCCCGAGCCCCGGAGCCTCGGGGCGTTCCCTTTACGGCGCGGAGGTTATAATGTGCGAAACAAGCAGCGCCGCCCGCTGGAGTCACCCCACCGCGGCCCGCCGGGACAACACCTCGTGACGGACCTTAGGCAAATGCAGCGCGCCGTGAAAGAGCACCCTCGGGAGCGGCAGAAGGGGTGAGCGTCCGGGCCGCCGGGCCGCCGCCGGGCCGCCGCCGGTGGGCGGGGAGCCACTATTTTCTACGCTCCGCGCCGGCGAAGGGGGAAAACTGGTGGCGCAGCAGGGCGGCCAGTCTAACAGCCCCGGCCCGGCCCGGCCTGGTCCGGCTGGCTCGGGGTCAGCGGGATGAGGCCCCAGGAGGGTCGCCAGTCTTAGGGGCGGCGCCGGCGGCGGAACCAAAGAGCCAGCTAAATAGGGTGCGGCCAGCCGACGACCCGGCGCAACTAGATCCGGCCCGCTCACCGGCTACCTTTTTTTTTTCCGAAACGGCACACTACCGACACAAATTTTCACGAGGAAAAGCGCCTCGGATAGTGCACCCGGCCCGCCGCCGTTCTGCGACACCAAATAACAGAGGTATGCCGCCCCCAAGGGGCATCCCCGAGGGTCACCCGAGCCTCACATTCCTGTCAATCCAGCAAGGCGTCGCCGGCGGGGCGCCCTCTATGGCGGAGGAATGCCGCCCCCCGCCGAAAGGATTACCCGCGCGCGGCCGTGTCACTGCCGTGTCGGACAGGCGCTGGGCGTCGGACACGGACAGCGCTGCAGTTGGCAACAAGCCGCACGCTGCTGCCGGCCGGCTCTGGTCACCTACGTAGGCCTGCACTCGTGCACACGGTAGCGCGGCCCGGACCACGCATTGTGGAGGCAACGACAACCTAGAGGAAGGGAGCGCCGAAACAGCAGACCGTCCTCCGTCTCTGTCTACCCCGGGCGGTGTCCGCGGCGGTGCGAGCGAGACGGCAGGCGCGGTGCGCACGCCACCGCCGCCGCACGCCGCGCACCGCACCACGCACGCCGCGCGCGAGGAGCGGCCGGGACAGCCAAGGTCACTCGGCGTGGCGCGGCTCGTCCAGCTGCGAGGCTTTGGCGATGGCCGATCGTTCTTTCCCCCGTCTGCCGTCCGGTTCACATGGGCGACGCTTCGTCCGTCTGGCCGCCGCGCCGCCGCGCGATTCGACAAAAGGAAAAGGGTGGCGGTGGAATCGGTCTCTAAAGGCCAAAAATAGGCAAGCAGCCAGCAGAGAGGGAGAGAGAGAGAGAGAGAGAGAGAGAGAGAGAGAGAGAGAGAGAGAGAGAGAGAGAGAGAGAGAGAGAGAGAGAGAGAGAGAGAGAGAGAGAGAGCGACAGAGAGAGATACAGAGACAGACAGACAGACAGAAAGAGACAGATATGCGGGAAATAAAAGCACGCAGCGTCCACTCGCCGTCGCTGTAGGACTCGGGAGCTCCTGACCATTCCCACTCCTGCTGGTTCTCTGCCCAATAAAAAGCATTGTTTTGCCGGCGCGCTTGACCTTGTGAGGCGGGTGCGGGCGGCGGCGGCGGCGGGGCGCTCGTGGACAGCGCGCGGCCCCGTCGACGCCAACAAGGAGGGCCGGTCCGCGGTGGGAACGGCGGCGGCCGTGGAGGACTCGTCGCGCCGCCCGGGGCGCTTCCGACGGCCAGCGCTGTCTCTTCAGCACAATGGCGCCTGCTGGGTAGGCAACCGTGACCCGTGTGCACGCACGCGTGTCGTGCGGGCTGGCCTACCCTCGCAGGCGCTCGAGGTGAGGTACTGACGTCCGGAGCCGAGGACGTAGGACTCAGCGGACGACGCCCTGCTGCCCTTAGCTGCCCCGCTGGGTCCCGCTGGGTCCCGCTGGGCTCCGGGAGACAACGCCTTGGCGGACAACGCCTAGTAGTTTGAGGCGCCTCGCTGCGGCCGTAATGTGGCCAGAGCACTGCGGTCACCGGCGGCCACCGCGAGGAGTCAAGCAGCAGTTTCTGTCACAGTTCCCGCTCGTAACTCGCGGTGCTGCTGCTGCTGCTGCTGCTGCTGCTGCTGCTGCTGCTGCTGCTGCTGCTGCTGCTGCTGCTGCTGCTGCTGCTGCTGCTGCTGCTGCTGCTGCTGCTGCTGCTGCTGCTGCTGCTGCTGCTGCTGCTGCTGCCGCCGCTGCTGCAGTATGTACCAGCCTGGCCATAAATAACGCACCGATCGGCCCAGCCCAGCCTAACCTAACGAAGGCGCTGGAACTCTGCCCTCCGCTAGCGCCCGGCCCGGCCGACTGCAACAACCCTCCTGCTGCAGCCGTGTCCCCGTGCAAAAGTGATGATGAAGGTTGCTGCGCCCAAATTTATGGGTTTGAAGCGTCGCACGCTGCCTCGCGCACAACCTGTGTTGCATCAACGGCGCGTGACCTGCCGTTCTTTGGGGTCTCTGCGGTAAAGTGAGAACCGAGGTAGCCGGGAGCGTTTCGACACACCCGCGACACACGGCGGCAACTTACTTTCTAAATTCACCTAAGATTTGAAAAAAAAAAATCCACATTAACCCAAGCAACCTAAACTAACCTATTTCAACACAAACTTTTCCGCAATCTAACCTAACGCTTGTTAAATGCCAGTCAAAGTGACTGGCTTAAAATTTGCCGTTGGCAAGCTTTACATGGTCAGCCGCTGCTCTGTAAAATATCGGTGTCCAAAAATAACACACACCACAGAAATCAAGGAACTTGATTTTTTTTTAATGGAAACCCAGATGTGACAGTGTGGTTCGCCGACGCCGACATGGCCCTGCAGGCAAATGTGGGCCAGTGGCGCCAGTGGCGCGGGCGGCGCGGAACGATCCGTGAGTGGCAACATAATTAAACATGCGGCAAATCAATGGGGCGACACGTGACGGACAAGTGTGGCGGGAGACAAAAGAGATAGCGCGCGCGCGCGTGCGTGTGGCTTCCGGTTGTCGGGGGGGATGACGCTGCGTAAATAAAAATCCCTATTGCGGGACCATACATTAGGCGGACAGTGAGCCGGCGTTTTCCTGGGCATTAGCCTCTCAGTGCACACAAACAATGAGCGTTGGACGACGCGATGCTGCGCACAAGTGCATAGCCGCCACATTTATTGTGTCGACCTGTGACGCGAGTGGGGGTTCGATGAGCGCTATTCGAACTTGCCGCGCGCGCCGTTCTTTTGTTGTTCGCGGCTGGCGCAGGCTGGTGCTGCTGGCGCGCGCGCACAACAACATAATGAATTTCCCTTTCGGTCGGTATCCGCCCGTATTGTGGTATACCTGCGCCCCACCGAGCCCCGTTGGGGCCCCGGTCACTTTGGGGCGTCCGAGCGGCACGATAGAGCGGCCGATAGCACCGCATGGCTGCACCCTTCAGCGCGGCTTTGTGGCCAGACCGTCCTTTCTATTATTTTCTTTTATGTTATTTTTTTTTACAGCGTGTGTTATTCAAGCCAATTTGGGGGGAAGATTTATAAAAGTCATAAGTCACAGAACAAAGCGAGTTCGAGACTGGAAATCGATTCTTAGGAGGCAGGCATGAGAAACCATGTATTGGGTGGATTTTGAGGTTAGGTGTGCCATGCAGGTCTCGCGGAGTTAGTGCCATGCCCTGGCGCCCGTGCTGGCCAACTCCGTCATCGGCGTTCGCCGTCCTTCTTCGCGTTATTACACAATGCTACGGGATACCCGGGGGGAACGCCACCCCGATAGCGATCGCTCGGTGTCCTTTAACAGCCCGCGGCACGAATTTCCTTCGTCCGTTTCGCAGCGTGCGCGAGTGAGACGGGAAGTGCTGGCGCGCGCGAGCCGCCGGCCGAGTGCGAGCGAGAGGAACACGTGTGTGGCATCGGGACCTGTCAGGGAGCGGCGTGCGGAACCGGCGGAAGTAGGGAAGGCCGGCGCCGGCAGGTGCGCGCGCAGCGGCTGCATCCGAGCCTCCGGGGCCTCCGGGGCCTCCGGTCAGCTGCAGCGCAGTCATCGGTTTGCATCAGCCTCGGGCCGCTGGCGCGCGTCGCTCGTTTGACAAATAGCCCCCCTACTCTGCCACGTGCTCGTCCCCGTTGGCGCGGGACAAAGTCTAAATGACCGAAAAAGTGGCAGCGCCGCGCAGCGCAGCGCGGACACGGCTCTGTACCGGACTGGGCCAAAAACAACAATGATTCCAGCACAATCATACCCCTCCCTCCCTCCGACGTGACGATGACGATGGCAGCAAAGGATCTCGGATTGGGTTTGGCGCGTTCTCCTCTGATTGGATCGCAAATTGGGCGGCGTGGCCGCAGTGCGTCGGTGTCGCCGGGGGCAGAGAGGAGGCCCGGAGCCCCCGACCCGGAGCTGGTGGCGGTGCTGGAGGGACGCGACTACTCGACCCGAACCCTTCGCCGATATCGCGTTTGTTGTGAGAGATGAAAATAACCCTTGGAAGCAGGATAGTCTTTCATCACGGCACCCAAACCTGTGCCCAATCCGTTCGCGGGCGTCGCTGACACACCCGGAGTAGCCTCCGCTATGCCCCTCCGGCCTAACCTCCGGCGCCCGGGTCCTACGGGGTCCTCCGGGGTCCTCCGGGGCGGTCCGCAGTCCTGGACTTGTTATGCCTAACAAGCTCGGCAGGGCGCGGCTGCGGTTCTTCGCACGCCCTCCGGCTTCCTGGGCGCCTCCGGGGCGCCTCCGGCCAGCGGTGACCAGCGACGTCGTCCCGTCTCCCTCGCACCTGCTGGCCCACCAACCCCTCGCCTGCCAGCCCTGTGGGGGCGGCCGTTCGAACCGTCTTGGGTCCGACGGGGGATCCTACAAATCGGCTTTCAGGTGGACACCCGCGAGGGAAGTAATCAGGCGGTGTCTCTGGACAGGTGAGGCCCGGGGGAGTACGGGAAGTACCCCTTGACACATCCCTGTAGGGTCCCATTCCCATAGATAGGTTTCCAACGAGGCTCAGAAGCGGAAGCTGAGGAACAAAAACACCCCCAGCCCGGAAGCTCTTGAGAGCAAGTATGAGAAATTTTGACGCACAAGGGCGGCGTCAAAAATGGCAGATAACCTCCAAATTCGCTCAAAACGCCATTCAAGTCTCTCATACCTGCCCTCAAGAGCTTCCGGTCTGGAAGTGTTTTTGTTCTTCCGTTTCCAAGTCTCGTTGGAAACCTCTATAGGGTCCCCATGCCATCGGGTGCGGGTGGCTCACGGAAGAAAGCCGGCTCCGGGGGTCACATCGCACGTCGGCCTACGTCACACTGTCCGGCCGCGCAATAAACACCCAGCGGCGCAAACAGTGAGGCGACACGTGCGGTGCACTCAAGGTCGTGGTGGGCGCCGGCGGCAGCTCTCTAGCACAGGCTAGAGAGACTCAGAGGGAGTCTCTCTAGCACAGGCCACTGCGTGACTCAGTTGAGCGGCAAACGTGGCGATAGGGCTTTCCGATGAGGGTTGGAAACGGAACCTGAAGAACAAAAACTCCTCCAGAACGGAAACTCTAGAGAGCAGGTATGAGAAACTTGAATGGCGTTTGAAGTGGATTTGGAGGTAAGGCCGCATATTTGACCTTTTCCTCGCGAGCCGCTATACTCAAAGACGTGACCCCCGTCAAATGCCCCCGCTAGGCGTGCGTGGACGCGCCGCCGTCAAATGCCGCCTCTCTGCTACGCGCGTGGGGGAGGGAGATGCAATACGCGCATCAATTATTCCACAATCTCGGCCAGATCCGTCATCGACGCCGACAGTCCCAATCGTCGCGGGTCGGCGCCGGGGATGGACCAGAGGATGGACGGCATGACGCGCACGGCGCCCCCGAGGTGGCCGAAGGCCCGCCGCGGCCACTGCAAGAATAGAAAAGCGCCGCCCTAATAAAAGGAAGCGCATCCCTTTTTATCATATGGAGAATGTGCACGTGTGCCCCTGCTCTCTCTCTCTCTCTCTCTCTCTCTCTCTCTCTCTCTCTCTCTCTCTCTCTCTCTCTCTCTCTCTCTCTCTCTCTCTCTCTCGCTCCTGCTCCTGCGCGCTGGGGTCATATCGCGTTATGGAACGGCCCGACCGCAGCCGCCCACAAGGAGTGTGTGGGTCGTGGTGGTGTCAGCAGGCGGCAGGCAGCACTGCCGCGCGGCCTGCGGCCCGCTGCACTTGCTGCGTGGGGAGCCAACACACAACTTATCGATTCCAAATTTTGCCAAGAAAATAGGCAGTGCGTGTGAGTGTGTGTGTGTGAGAGAGAGAGAGAGAGAGAGAGAGAGAGAGAGAGAGAGAGAGAGAGAGAGAGAGAGAGAGAGAGAGAGAGAGATGGGGAGAGGGGTGGCGGCGGCAGGGCCGGCGCCGCGTGTGGCGGGACGTGGCGGGGGCGCGGCGGGGCGGCAGGGAGCGCGCGGTCGCTTTAAACTCGTTTCCAAATGCAATATCTGCGGCACGTTCGACGAGTCTGTCAGAATCCACCCTCCTCCGCCTTGGCCTCCCGCCCGCGGGGGCCTCTGGCTGCCAGAGCCGCCGCCGCCACGGGGGAGGGCAGCGTACGCGTCGAATGGGGTAGGGAGAGAGAGAGAGAGAGAGAGAGAGAGAGAGAGAGAGAGAGAGAGAGAGAGAGAGAGAGAGAGAGAGAGAAGAGAGAGGACGTGCGGGTCCTTGGACCCGATCAAGGGCCTTGTCGGGGGTGAAAGTACCCACCACGGGAGTTATCCCTTCACATCTTCCTCACTTTCACTTTCGACTTTGCCGTTTTCCTACAACTCCAGTCAAATATGGCCGCTCTTCGTAGTTTTATTTTTAGCAGCGGTGATTATTGGTATTACTGATTTTGTTGTTTGTGTTGAGCGGAACACACGGCAGCGACACTAGTGCTATCCGGGCTGAGTAATACCCAGCCAGTGCTCCCCCTTTCACTAGAATGTTCACCCTTCGACCCTTTCATTTGGGCCACTCCATGTTTCACCTCCTCGCTCCTCTCCTCCTCCGCACCATCCATCGTTACCCCCTCCCCACCCCCTCCCCTCCCCCTGCCCCCCTCTCTTCTCCTCCAACCTCCACCCCGCCGCACCGCGCGCGCAATTTTTCTCGCTATCTACGTGACTCGACTAAGAAAGAGAGGCGCGGCGAATTTCTGATCGCAAACCGGCGAGAGAGAAGGAGCGGGACGGGGAGGGAGTACGAGAGAGAGAGAGAGAGAGAGAGAGAGAGAGAGAGAGAGAGAGAGAGAGAGAGAGAGAGAGAGAGAGAGAGAGAGAGAGAGAGCGAGGAGGAGGACGACGACGACGAGGCAGTACGAGGCTCGGGGGACCCCGCGGGGGACAACCACCCTCCGACCGCGCGCCGCCTCACCCCCGGCACGCCGCCGGCACGCCGCCGCCACACACGCACACGCCGGGCCGCGCGTCTGCCAGCGACCGGCGGCGGCGGTGCGTTGCGGCGGAGCAGTATTTGGGGATCGTTTTGCTATCACCTGAGGAGAAAGAGAAAGGCGACGGGAAGCTAGGGGGAGCGAGGGGAGTGATAGATAGGAGCGCAAGGCACGGGGGCGGGGGCGGCCGACCGGGGAGGACAGCCAGGGCTTGCGGTGCGGGGAGCGGTGCGGCAGCGGCGGCGGCGGCGGCGGCGGCGGTGGCGGCAGCAGCAGCAGCGACTCTCGGCTGCAGACAACAGATTTCAAGTGTTCCGCACGAGCTCCGCGGCCGTTCTTGGCGCCTCCACAACGCCGCCGCCGCTGCCGCCGCCGCCGCCGCTGCCGACTCCCTTGCGTGCTGAAGTACCATCCGTGGCTGTGCCCCCCATGGCGGCCACAGGCCAAAAAGGAAGTAGAGGCGGCGTCTTCGGGGACGTCGAAGGCCTCGCGTCGGCGGCATCGGTCCAAAAGGGAAGTCCCTCGAGGACGACGACGGCGACCTCGACGGCCTCGACGACGACGCCGGCGTCAAGTTCAGGGGCCGCGGCCGGCGCGTACCGCGTCAAGTGTCTTGCGCGGGCGTTACAATGGGGTATCGCCGGCAGTGCGAGAGAGAGAGAGCGGCGATGGGTGGGGTGAGACGGAGAGGGGAGATGAATGAAAGGAGGCAGCGCGGCGGCGCTCACTCAGCTGGTGGATCAGGACCACTTTGGGCGTGCGGCACGGTGCCGGTACGGACTGCGCCGGCGCAGCGCCGGTAAGATATTCAAATACATTTACATAAATTAGCTTAAATTACTGTTTAGGTAGGTTAAGTTCATTGAGAAATAGGCGGGGGAGGGGGGGGGGTGTTGGGCGTAGCGTGCGACAAGGAGAGATCCATGTGCTGATAGCCGGGCTGCGATAGCAGGCTCGCCGGGGCACGGCGGGGGCACGGCGGGGGCACGGCGGGGGCGTTGCGGACGGCACTGAAGCGGCGCGATGAGCAGAGGCTCAGACGGTCATCCTGGACAGGCCAGCCCTGCCTTGCCCAGCCCTGCCCTGCCCAGCCCGGAGGCGCCAACGCTCGGCTCCGCTCGGCTCGAGGTCGGCGGGGAGTTACTACGTCCGAACACATGTTTTTGTCCGAATGAAACAGGGACGCCGGCGAAACAGCTGATGCGAGCCACGGTGGCCGGGCTTGGCCCGCCTGCGAACTCAGCTGCGGGCAAACAGACATTATTCGCATTGTTCAATATCCTGGCAAAAAAACAAAATTCCTATTTTATCACGGTGTATGGTGTTCTCGACGGTCACTACTTGTACGGTTTTTATTTTAGTTTACTACTACTTTTCTTTGCTATGCGAGTATTGCGCGATTTATGTTGGTCAATGAAACATGAAATTAAATTGGCCAGAGACAACCCACGCCCACGTCCTGTAATAAGGACACCATAGCGTCGCGATGCCTGGGCTGATAGCGACGCAACGCTGCACGGGCAAACACACACACTCACACACACACACACACACACACAGTCCTCGTGAGCGTACGGGGGGACTTGGCGGGTACAGCAAGAGAAGAAGACTGGCAATAAAAGAGTAAGGCCTTTCGCAAAACGAATATTCTGATATATGTAGGAAAATTTCGATAGAAACACAATCACATTTTCGTTCCCAGACGTTTTTCCATCTTCCTGTGGGAACAACGACCGGCAACTCCAATTATTTTATAATTTTTTTTAAAAAAACAAGAAGACGTAGCAATTTCGAAGTAACCTGCTCACTGAGGTTGATTCGGCGCGGCGCGGAGCCGAACTGAAGCCAGTCCCGATCGGAAGAAACCAGATCCGCGCGGCACCATGCGACCCAAACTTCTTTCTAGCGCGGCTGTTTTCACGTTGTTTTTGCTGTTGCTGTTGTCTGGTGTGCCGCGACCGACTGCGGCCATTAGTTGTCATTTTATTACAGCTGACGTAAACACCGGCGGCAGCTGCACCCTGACCTCGTGACGTCACACACAGACTCGCACCTTGGCCGGCGTTGACCGGGGCGGGGCGGGGCGGGGCGGGTTGGGGGGTGAGACCTCGGCGGCGCTGCTCAGCTGGCCGGGGAGCCCTGTCGTGGGGGTGGGGGTGGGGCGGGTCCCTCACTTGAATGTATGTATTCCGTGGAAGTTTTGTGGGTTTCCAGGGACAAGGGCATGGTCACCCGCCGCCCCACCCCCGCCCGCCGCTCCCCTGGCCAGACTTCCCCGCCCGGCTTCGAAGGCGCACTGCATAACAAATGCATAGTATACTGAGGCCCTCCCCGCACCCATTCTCCGCCCCCGGCCCGCCCCCTCTCCTTCTCCCTCACGCGCGCTCATCTCCCGCGCGCGCTGTCTCTCTCGCGCAGGCGAACGGACTCTCACTCTCTTGTGTCTATCTCATTTGAATAAAATTTAAATACGATCGATTTGCGTTGGGATAGGTCAGCGCGGCGGCCTCCCGCCGAGGTTTATACCCTAGTGCGTTCACAGCAGCTGTGGACGGGCCCGGCGGGGCGGCCTGGGGGTGGCGTGGCGCCACCAATACGCCCCCCATTCAGGCGGCGTGCGGGGCGTGTGCGGCGCGCGTGCGGCGTGCGTGCGGCCGCCCGCCCGCCCTGACCACCGGCGGAACGGACCGAGTTCTCCGAGGTGAAACACGGGCATTTGATAATTTGTTGGATATTTCAGGAGCTGCCGAAAAAGGCTTAAAAGAAAAGAAAGGTGAAGGTTGAGATCGACAGCTGTGAAAGGTTTTCCACGTAACACTTCTACGGGCCTCTTTCGAGTGACCTTGAGATGAGTCTGGTTCTCGCAGTCCACGCTGACAAATCCTTTTAATCTGTTAGACTCGAGTCTGCCAGACGATAAATTCGATCGCGCAGCAGACGCGGCGTCCCATCCAAGTTCGAGTTTCGTGCGACGGAGTTTTCACGCGCTGAAGAAAAGCGCCTGCGGGTCTCGGGTAGGCCAGCCCGCACGACACGCGTGCTCGCAGGAGCAGAGATTGCCTACCCATCAGGCGTCATGCGGAAGACACCACTGCTCCTCCGCCTGAGCCAATGTGTGAAAAACAAATTGAAAAAAAAATAATATGGGCACATCTCTTGATCTCGGGACTGATAGTGCCATCAGACTGGTAATATTGTATTTATTCCGTGCCGTTTGGAAAAACTCCTCCCAATCGAAATAAAAGCGCCTTAATGCGGACGACGTGGGGACCAACAGTCTTACATCGTGTACAAATGCCCCGGCCCGGCCCGGCAAGGGGTGACGTATGGAGCAGGAAATCACGCCCTATTGAGGCCCGGGCCGCCAGAGCCGGCGGGGCAGGGCAGGGCGCGGCCGGACAGCGATTTGGCCTCCGTGACACAATGCCCTCCCCCTCTAGGTCACTAAGTAATCCGCTTCGTTATATTGTCGCAGAGGTCAGTCCCCGCCGGCCAGCTCGCCCCCAGTGGTCCCCAGTGGTCCCCAGTGGTCCCCAGTACCACACCAAAGCCGGCTCAGCCCCGCCGGCCCCACGGGGGCCCCGCTGGCCCACACCGGAGCAGAGCCCCACGTGGGCGCGACCCGGGAAGGGCTCTAACAAGCTGTGATGCGGTCTCACCGCGGGAAATCTCCCCCGTTTTTTCACTATCCGACTTCGATAGAGAGACATTTCGTCCTGGGCAGTCAGGGAAATCAGGCGATAGAGAGGATCCGCGAGACAGACAACGGCCCGGGGATCACTGGGCGAGAAAAAGAGAACCAAAGACAAGAAAATAATAAAAAGATTGATGGCGAAGGTGTCCACTGAATTTCTTGGGAGTGGGACTGCAGCGCGGACAGGACGCTGCCAAGGCCGCCTGCACGCCGCGCGCCGTCGTGGCATCGCGGCCGGGGCGGGGAGGGGCGGGGAGGGGCGGGGAGGGGCGGGGCCCGGCCGCCGGCCCGCACCAGACTGTACACTCATTTCCATAAACCCTCTGCGCTTCCGCACAGAAAGAATTTCGCGTCGCCGTGTGGCTTTCTATCTCTATCCACTTAGCCCGGTAGTACTTCCCGCGTCATATGTTTCCTCGCGGCCGCAGAAGTTTTGCACGGGACTTTGCACCAGAGGCCGGGACATGGTGGGACGTGCGCGCGTGGAGGATGGCGAGGACAAGTCGGACAATTACACAGGATCTCACTATCATCCGGTTGGTCGGGAATCCAGCGTTGGTCAGGTGACAAGCCGATGATTGCCTGTGCTGGTTTTGAGGACAGTTGCTCGTGCTGAGTCACTGCTGGCTTGAGCCTTTGCCAGGACACACCCACTATTCCCGGACGATTATTTTGCAGTACATGGCCTCGTCCCGTGACGTCACACTCAGCCGAAATTTAGTGCGACACGGTAACCTGGATCATTAAAAGACAGCTGATCGAGTCCCGGATTTTACAGTCTGTTATACTGCGGCTCGCGAAGAGCCCGGGAACGACGCGGAGGAAAGAAGAGAGAGAAAGTAAGAGAGAGGCAGAGAGAGAGAGAGAGAGAGAGAGAGAGAGAGAGAGAGAGAGAGAGAGAGAGAGAGAGAGAGAGAGAGAGAGGTCCACAGCGCGATGCTCTCTACCCTGCGAGGATCATTGACTTACAAAACAGCGCCTTAAATATGCTAATACTGTAGTTGTGGTATAAACCTTGCGCCGCCGTGAGTTTGCTAGTGCGGTGGTCAGTTCTGTCGCACTTTTGTTATTGTCTGAGATTATGGACCCCACGCCGGTCTTTTCAGCGGGACAGGTCGCGATTTCAGCGCGCGAAAATTTTCGAAAAAAATGGATGGAGGAACAGTGTGACCTGCGGAGTAGCAGCAGCAGCAGCAGCAGCAGCAGCACACGGACTGCGAAACTGCGGGCAGTGATGACAAATAAACGCGAGCACGGGGCGCAGCGCGGCAACAAGGGGGCAGGTTCCAGCTGTGATATTTATGGAAATGTTTTCGGAAGGACGTGGGAATGGGGAGAGAGGATCGTTTCGGTGACTGCAGGGGTCTCCCCAGTGTCCCCGCGGTCCCCCGCGAGGCTATGACTGCTGCAAGGCCCCGACGGTGTATGTGCACACTAATGACGTCACCAGCCTTGTGTCTCGTTTCTAATTGCTCCTGCCGGACGGTCGTCTTCGTTCCACAACTCCCGGTCTGAAGCTGAAACGAAGCCCCGGGGTCCCGCCACGATATGACGGGCTGAGATTTCAGATCTGAGATGCAGCAGCTCATTGACGTGTCACGGGGTAGCCACGTACCAGCATCATTGTAGGACGTCGCCTGGAACAAAGTTGTTTGGCCCCCCCGCGGGTCACAAATTGGGCGGACCGCCGTCCGTTCCGTCCCCCGGCAGCTGAGCCGAACAGGATGCGCGGTACGTGCTGCCCTCTGCCGGGCCATCACAGCGGATGCGCACGACAAAAACGCGCAAAACGAAGCAGGCGGACCGTCGCCGCCTGATTGGGCCATGACGATGTCGGGCCGGGGTCCGTCCACTGGCGCGCGCGCGCGCACACGTCCTGTCGGATTTTGATACGGGACATGCATCAGAGACGAGATGTCTCCCGGGCCTGGGAGCGGCCGGGACGGGCCCCGCTGCGGCAGCAGTATGTTCGGTGAGCCACCGGTGCTGTGAGGTCGCCGATAGCTCCATTCGAGACACACGACGGGGAATAGGGTACGTCGAGGGGAGCTCAAACCGGAAGTGTAAAAGATGGCTGGAAGAATAAACGCGGACACAGAAGGGGGACCGCAGTATACGGTATCTCCACCACTTCCCACTTCCGGTTTTGAATGTGGCGAAATACCCTACTGCAGTGAATGAACTGACGCAGCGGCGTCGAGGGAAGGCGGCCGGACGACGGGCCGCGGGCAGCCCACAAACCTAGAGGGTTAGGGGTTCTGTCGGGGCTCGGAGCCCGTGAGGCGTGAGAAGCCCAGCCCGGCCCGGCCCGCTGCGGCCCGGTCCCATTCACTGCCTTGTGGCGCGTCGCTGTCTTCGCCCGCTTCGCCCTTATCTCGGCATCGAACCGCAGAGTGAGCCGCGTGACCGTAGCGCAGTCTGCCGCGGTGTTGTGCGGCAGCGCCGAAGGAAGAAGAGGTGCGTCTATACGGTGTTTCGGAGGTCTAAACCTGACATGAAGAAGAAATCAAGAAGAACATCAGCGGACGCGGTTATCGTGAGGGCTACCGCAGCAGAGAGTATCTCCGCCACGGAGTCAGCCACGAGTCAACGTCAGAATTTGGAAGCTTAGCTCTTGCTCGAATACGTCACAGCCATTTGGTGGGGTGTGACCCTATCAAGTGGTCGTGACATATCGTCAACGAGAGCTAAGCTTTCAACTGTTTGACGTTGGCTCGAGGCTCCCGCCGTGGCGGAGATACTCTCTGCTGCGGTAGCCTTTGTGATACCCGCGTCTTGTTTTCGCTGATGTTCTTCTTGACCTCTTCTTCATTTCCGGTTTGGACCTCCTCCCAAATACCCTTACTAGGAATGCTTTGCGCGGTCTGACGGTTATTCGCGCTGCGCCGAAATGCATGAGGCCCGATCGACGACACGTCACGTCAGCCTGCGGCGGCGGGCCGCACTTGCCCGACCCGGGGCCCCCGACCCGACTCCTGACGACGATGACGTCTGCACGGAGCACGCCGTTACTGAGCTGCCGCTGCCGCCACCACCGCCGCCGCCGCCGCTGCGGACTTTAATTGAAACGTTTTGTTGGGTGGCGTGGCGGCCGTGCCAGAGGCCCCGTTATTACGTATGCACGTGCCGCGCGCATGCGCAGCGCGCCGCATACCGCGCAGGTGTAAATCACTGCCAATAACAAGCCGGCAGAGGCGCGCCCCGAGAGCACCGCGACGCCCAAAAATACTATATATAATCGGCTCGGCGGCGCGGGGCGGCACTGCGGCGGTGCGTCCGTCCCGCCATGTCCCGATCGGACGTGACGTCACGCCGGCGGGCGTGCAGCTCATTAGCCAATGAGCGATAAAACGGGCGCGCAGAACCCCTTTTCCTGCCCGGATGGAGAGGATAGAGAGAGAGAGAGAGAGAGAGAGAGAGAGAGAGAGAGAGAGAGAGAGAGAGAGAGAGAGAGAGAGAGAGAGAGGGACAAGATGAAAAAAAAAAAAAAGAGAAAAGTAGTCGGGGTGCGCGGAACGGCCCACGCGCTGCTACTTATTGCGAAGGGGGTTGCCTCATTGCGGCCCGCCCTGTCGCCCTTGTGTCCCTCGCACATTAATTTTCAGCCGCGCGATCCGTTCTGTCCTCCCGCGCACCGCGTGAAATTACTGAAAAATATATATACGCATAGCGCTCAACTTCATTGTTCGGCGTGTGGTTCTCGCGTCCACCGAGCACAATTTCTCATACTCGTGTGTTGCTCCGTTCATGGCTGCCGTTTTTCAGCCGTCATTGAAAATAACGTCTGTTATTTTGCCAAGCCGTCCGGATACGGAGCCGTGATAGAATCCCTCCCTCCCTCCGCCTCCTCTCGCCCCTCCGGCCCGGCCCTCCGGCGGCCGGTCCAGCCGCCCGAACCCTTTGGCGACACGTCTGGGAGCTTTACCCGTTCATTCATTCTCTCTCTCTCTCTCTCTCTCTCTCTCTCTCTCTCTCTCTCTCTCTCTCTCTCTCTCTCTCTCTCTCTCTCTCTCTCCGCGCGTGCTGGCGCTATTATCACGTGAGATTAAAAGAAGTTAATAAAGAACCCTCTTTTATTTTAATCGCCGGATGATTTAATGGCCGTAGAAAACGTCGTGGCGGAAGGCGCGCCCTTGCGAGCGGCCCGACCACAGCTGTTGCGCGCAGCGACAGCCAGCGGCAGCCAGCGGCAGCGGCCAACCCTTTTGCCTCTCATTTCGGCCGGCGTCTTTCGCTGCCGCCGCGGCCGCTTGGGGCGGCCCGGGGCGTCTTAGCCTCAGGAAGGCGGACTGAGGTGCCCCGCCGAGACCTGGGAAGTGTTTGAGATCCTCGGTGACAACCCGCACTACTTCCCGGAGCACGGAGTCCTGCCCGCGGACCCAAACTCTCCGGCGCGAGTCCCTTTGCCAACTACTGCCTGATCACAAGATTAGGCAGCGCGCAGTGAGATTTTCGGTCGTGTCCCGTGAGCTGCACGCTACACGTGGCCCGCGGCCGCCGCCCACCCTTGCCACTTCTCCTCACCCTCGCCACTTCTTCTCACCCTTCCGGGTCTAAATCACCCTCCTTGTACCGTCTTCATCTCGGTAGGCTTTAATTCCTGTTGCGCCGGGAGGAATGCCCGGGCGAAATGAGGCAATGGAGTCCCGCTGTGAGGGCCCGGCCTTCTGCAGCCCCGCGCCGGAACCCTTTCTGGCTTCATCGACCAGCCCGTGTCGCTCCATTACGGCATCGGGGAGCCCGTGCCGCGCGCCGGCTGGGGAGGCCGCGCAGCCGGTCGGTAGTACATCTGCGGATTAACTAGGCTCCCGCGGAACTCCACACCAACGCCGCCGCCGCCACCGAGGCCACCGCCGGGGCCGCGCCCTCGCCGACATGTTTTATTCGCGCCGAGCCTAAAATCTCAACGCCTTTGCGCGTTAGTGCTGTTTGCGTTGATTAAGTAAAGGGCTCGGGGCCGTCGTGCTAATTATGATGAAAATGAAGAGGGGGGCGGGGGCGCAAAGGCGGGGTATCTGGGCGGCTGCTGCTGCATACTGCTGCCCCGGCCGCGTGGAGACCGTGGAGACCGTCCTGGTGACCTTGGCGCCGTGACGCTGCCGTGACAACCGACAGCACGCCGAGGCCGGCGCATAGTGCAGAGCGGCAGAGGGCGCCACGAGCCGAACGCGCATGCGCGCAGCGCCTCGCGCCGCCAGACAAACCAGGGAAACCAGTTCCCGGCCGGGCGCTTTGCCCCGGCCTATAAAACGCAGGTGTTTCGGACAGCTGTCCAATATAGCTCCTTAGCGAAAAAGCAGGTGTCAGTTAGGCACACAGAGAGGGTTATAAATGTCCCTCAGCCCGGGGTACGGGCTGTTTCCTCACCCGGTCGGGGACAATACGGCTGGGAAATCAATGAAAAGTAAGCTGATATCGAGAGACGCGAGGATGGGCTAGGCTTGTCAGCTTAGGCTTGTTCCGAAACCAGTCGCGCATCCGACAACACTCGGAGCGGTCCGGCAGACGAGGCGGGGGACTCACGGCAGTGTATCCGTCCAGCCGAGGGTCATAAGTCACCACTCTAGTAGCCGGGGGGCAGTTTGGGATAAATCAAATCCCCATCGGAAACATGATTTCTCTCTTATTTGCGGCCAGAAAAACGTAAACGTGTGCCGACAATAGGAGGCACTGCTGTGTGCGACTTATTGATGTCGGAGCCAAAACCGAGGAGGGAAAATAAGAAAATAAATGAGGTCTGCGACTTTGTGCCCCCCCCCCTCCCCCACCCCACCTCACTCACACCCTTCACCCTCGTCTACGCCCTGCAGTCACTCTCCCCCCTCGTATTGTGCTGTTGTGTTGCATACCAAATTTTTGCGGCTTTTTTTTTCTTTTTTTCATCATTCTTACTTTGGCCGCCTTAGTTTTTTTCCCCCGCCCCCTTCGAGTCGAGCACTTTCTTTCACTTTCCACCCCCTCCCTTCCTCCGCTATTCCATTTGTCTTAGCCGTGCCATTCCGTTAGTCCATCTTCTTTTCCATACCGCTTGTTATAACTTCGGGGTAATGAGACAATTCCTCCCTCGGCTCACCGCTGCTGGGAACTCACCGGGACGCCATTGCGGTACGGAAATTGACCTCACGCGGTCAGCTCGTTCTCTTTCTTTTTCTCGTACAAATTCCTAATCTCTCGTACAATTGCAGTCATCCCATTTCCTAACTTTTTTCTTGACAAAAATGGGTAATGTGTGGGTGGTCGACCGCGGGTGTGATTCGCCGCAGATTCCTCTCCAAGCATTCAGCGTCGAGATTTGAAGTGGCATAAGTGAATGGAGGCCTATGTAGGTGTTGGGTGAGTGCCGGCCGCGGGGGCCGCGGGGGCTGGGGTCGGAATACGCGATGAGGCCCCATTCACGGGCGCGCTGATCCCCCCGCCCCCCTCCGCTTTCTGTGTTTCCCTCCCGGGTCCTCACGTTCCCCCACTCAGCGCCTTACGGACGCCGTGGGATAGGCAGCCCGAACACACGCGGGCGCTGGGCGGCTGCCTATCTACACGGGGTCCAGCGCGGGATGCAAAACCTGTTCCGGTGTGCAGACAGCCGCGTCGCAGGGGGTCAATGACCCGCGTCATCCTCTGTTCCTTTCGTCGTACTTTCTTTCATTGCGCTGTCTCTGTCTCTGTCTGTCTCTCTCTCTCTCTCTCTCTCTCTCTCTCTCTCTCTCTCTCTCTCTCTCTCTCTCTCTCTCTCTCTCTCTCTCTCTCTCTCTCGTAACGCCTTCCCCACTTTCCTCCACAATTGATATCCTGTACAGCAAGGGATAAAATACCGCTGACTTGGGCCCCGTGCGCGTCAAGGCCCGGCCCTGCCCGGCCCGCCCATCGGCTGGGTCCCTCCACCCCGCCCCGCCCCGCCCCGCCCCGCCGCGCCTCGCGCGCGCACTTCCGCTGGGACCGGTCTTCATTGTGACCTCCTGGAGGCAATACAAGGTACGGGGATGGCGTCTTCGTGTACTGACTGCAGAGGTCACCTCACCGGCGACGCCGGCAGCGTCACTCGAGTGCAGGGCAAAAAAAAAAAAAAAAAAAAAAATCCGCGAAAATTATTCTCATAGACGATACCAGCTCGCGCACGCAAAACCCTCTGGATTTGGATTTGTCGTCAGGAGCGGGAAGGGAGCGCGGCGAACGCGAACGCTGCGGTCCATTTTTCACACAAAAGAGAGAGACGGATATACGTTGAGGGCGTCATCGCGAGCCACGTGACCTCACGTCAGTGCAGCAGGGATTGCAACGCGGGATACAATAGCCAGAGAGAGAGAGCGAGAGAGAGAGAGAGAGAGAGAGAGAGAGAGAGAGAGAGAGAGAGAGAGAGAGAGAGAGAGAGAGAGAGAGAGAGAGAGAGAGAGAGATATGGAGAGATATGGAGTACGAGTGTGAGCGAGAGCGAGAGAGCAGCAGTGTGGGGATGACTGTCGGGAAAATGGACAGGAATCGCTCCATATCGGCCGCCAATCAATTCATCTTGATCAGCGAGGAGGGGAGGCGTGAGCGCACTGACCGGGCCGGCGCACCCCTCCGCCCCCCCCCCCCCCCCTCATCCCCCTCCCCTCCCCACCCCACCCCATGACGAGGTCTAGCGGAGCCGTCGTTCCCGCTGCTCTGCAGGCCCGCAGGCGTCCGCAGGGGTCCGCAGGGGTGTCGTAGAGACCATCTGGGTGACGCCTTTCAACCTCCAAACTCATATGGCCCCGCCCGCCCCGGCCCGGCCCCGATTACTATCGATGGCCTCTAGCCTGTCGTGTTCGTCATCCCCGCCATCCCGGCTTGTCCTCCGCTCATCCGGGGGACAACGCGGCGGACGCGGCGGGCAGCGTCCCGGACGGATAGAACGCGACACCAGCACCCGCCAGGGCCCGCCAGGAACCAGGTGAGCACGCGACATATAAGTCTTGTCACCCTCCCCCCCCCCTCTCTCTCTCTCTCTCTCTCTCTCTCTCTCTCTCTCTCTCTCTCTCTCTCTCTCTCTCTCTCTCTCTCTCTCTCTCTCTCTCTCTCTCTCTCTCTCTCTCTCTCTCTCTCTCTCTCTCTCTCTCTCTCTCTCTCTCTCTCTCTCACTCTCTCTCTTTTGAGCTTATTCCAGTGCAGCTTTCAGGCGGGGAACACAGGGAGCGTTCAGTTCGAACACCACCGCCGCGGCTGTTCGCAGCTCTGCCCTCTTTGTCTCTCCGCCTGCTTTTGGCCGGCCGCCAGGAACGCTGCCGCCGACGAGGCCGGAGTCGTCGGCGTCGGCGGCCACCAGTGAGGCGACCAGGGAGGCGACCGGCGCGCCGCGTCGGCGGTGGCGCCATGCAGTGCCGCTCTGTGGAGACCCAGAAAAGTCAGTGTCGCGTACATTTGGGAGCAGCGCGGGGGCGGCGCGGGGGCGGCGCGGGGGCGGCGGCGGCGGGAGGGTGGCGCTAAGTACGCGAGGGGGCCGGCGCAGGGTGGGGGCGCGTAGGCACTACACCAGTATACCGCAGCGCACCAAAGGGGGATTGCCTCCTTCATTATTCAATGCGGCGTATCACTTATGTATCTGAGCAGCAGGTTCTGGTCTGGGGCCGGCGGAGCCCGGCGGAGCCCAGGAGAAGACGGTCTCAGACGTGTGTGTGTGTGTGTGTGTGTGTGTGTGTGTGTGTGTGTGTGTGTGACCGCCGCAACACGTTTGACACGCCGAAACGGAGCGCCACGCCCGAGAGGGGAGGATTGCGTATCGGTCCGGAGTAGCACCTGTGATTCTCCCCGCGGCCGGGGACACTCTTCGCATCTCGAGTCATCCCGCGGAGCTAATCCGCCAGGCGGGAGACTTTGGCGCCCGCGTCTCTCTCTCCCCGCTGTGTCGTCCACGCCGTCCGCCCGCGGGGAGGAGACAAGCGTCCAGAAATAATTGTTTTCCGCCGAGGCCTCGTAGCAGCAGCAAGCCATCCCACAGGAGGCGGGCGGCGGGGAGGGGCGGGGCGGGGAGCACGCGGCGTCCGGGACCGTCCGGGACCGTCCGGGACCGTGTGTGGACCTCACCCACACCCATCAAACATCTATATATTACGTGTCGGGGAATCTATCAGATATGTGGCCGCTGTGGCCCTCCCTCCCCCGGCCCGGCCGGGCACCCCAGCAGGGTCACGTGTACTTTCCGTGTCCGGGGCCCTCCGCAGGGCGCGCGGGTCCGGGCCGCTGGCCGCAGGGGCTCCGGCCCACCTCCGTATCGATTAGCGATATATCAGCCCCGCCCTTTGGCCGCCACCGCTGCTGCTGCCGCTGCTGCCCGTTCGCCCCCGCCTCACCCGCAAAACCCCTCGCACGACATTTCTCATGCGCGCCGATCTGGGCTCGCGTACAGAAATAACACTTCCCATGGTGTGAGGAGTTTTTTTTTTTTTTTTTTTTTTTTTTTAAAGGTAAGGTGATGTGTGCCTGACTTTAGCTCACTTTCAAAAAAACTACAATTGTCAAAGTGAAAGTCGACAGAGATCGGGAGCAGCTAACACCGCCCGCTTCGGTCGCCCAGCCGCCCCGCCTATGAGGCACGCACCGGGGGTCGGTGGGGGGACGAACTTCGGTGGCGCTTGCGACCTGCGCTATCGTGCCCAACGCAAAGAGGGCCGGTGTTTGTCCGACGCTCGTTTGTCAAACACCTCGAGTGATATCAGGGCGGGCGCGGTCAAGTGTCCCCAGCGGACGGCGGGGGCGGGAGCCTAGCGGGGGTGGCGCCCGGCCGGACAGGGAGGGGTGCAGCGCCCCGACGCCAGGGCGCGTCCCCGGGGGAAAACAAGCTGGTGGACAGGAAGCTATCTCCAGTCTCACTTAGATTATTATATCCGATACGCCACCACCCCCCGTTCTGAGCCCCTTATTATGAGAGCGCAGCGAAGAGACGCATCGTCTCTGAATGGGGGAGTCTTTCCGCTGCAGAAATTTCGAACCTTTTTTTTTTTTTTGAGTTTACGACGGTCCAGCGGCCTGTCACGTCCCCGCAGGCGAATGTCGTTTGTCTTATTTTTCTAATGACTCAGATGGTGGGCGTTCGAACAGCGCGCATCGACGCTGCATCCGCCATATCGATAGGTGCATTCGCGATCTGCTGACCGACAGCGGCGGCGGGGTTTTACGGCCCCGCCTTGTGCCAACAGGCCGTAAACGTTTAATCCCCCAGTAAAAGCGGCTCGTAATTACACAAGGAGCTGTCCAACGCCCTTCCACCACCTTTACAATGCCGGCCCCGCGAGGTAATGAACGCCCGGATCTCTTTATTTGGACGCGAGCTGGAGGATGACGGTGGTGCGGTGCTGTACGGGGTAGGCTTGTTTTCTGTCACGGAGAAAAAAGATTAGGAATAGCAACTAATTTTTAAGTTGATTTTAAGACAAGCAGTAAATTTTTGATCGGAAAAGTAAAATTTTGTTGGGGGAACTATAAATTTTAGTTGCACAAACGAAACGTTAATTGCTCCTACAAAGAGGTTCGTTGCAGGCACAAACCCCTTTTCTCTGCTTTTTGCTCCTTTAGTTCCTCCAACAAAATTTTAGTTCTCCGAACAAAAATTTATTGCTTGACTGAAAATAAACTTAAAAATAAGTTGCGACAACTAATCCTGTTTCTCCGTGATCGACCTCTTGAGCGCTCGGTCCGCCAGGGCTGTTCCGGAGGCTATCCCGGAGGCTGGACCGGAGGCTGTCCCGGAGGCGGCCCGGATGATCTGCAGTGGTCACGGCCGGGAGACGCGGTCGCATTGGTCACGCCTGGTCACTACCGGTCACGGGCCATGAACGGTCCGCGCCCCATTGGCCAGGAAAAGGCGGCCACCATTTGCCTACTGGGGTCATCGCGCGCAACCCTTCGCCGGCGCTGATATACTGCCTCCCTGTGTCGTGCCGCAGCGCGCGCTCTGGGTCCATGCGCCGTCATTTCTAATCGGTTTGGCATTTGTTACGGTGCCGGACGGTAGTACCTATGGGCGTTTCCAACGAGGCTCGAGAGCGGAAGAAGAAGAACAAGAATAATTCCAGAGCGGAAACTCCTAAGGGCCGGTGTGAGATATAATGAGGCACAAGAGCCGCACCAAGTAAGTGACCTAACCTTCACAATCACTTAAATCTCCATTTAAGTTTCTCATACCTGACCTCAAGAGTTTCCGGTCCGAAAGTATATTTGCCAGCTTCCGTTTCCAAGCCTCATTGGAAACCTCTATTGGAGTGTGTTCCTCTCTTGGGCTCAAAAAACCCGTCTCCGACTTGAACGCATAGCAACGGAAGAAGCTGCAAGCGGTCGCCCATGCTTAACTCCAAGGCCTTATTGCCGTCGGCATCAAGTTTATTTGATAATGGGGGAAAGCTTGGTGGGTTTGGTGGCGCGCGCGCGGCGCCCACGACGCTTCTGCATGCCTTTCTTCCATTGTCTGTGCGGCGGGAAGACTGAAATTTATCAGTGCAGCGAAGAAGCTGCTGGGCGGGGGACTTCCTCTCCTGGTGGCGCGCGCGCTCGGCGGACCTGGTGCCCGGCTGTGCCCCATGGGCCCCGTGGGCCCCGTGGGCCCCATGGCAGTGCCCGGCCGTGCTGCGCAGCCCCCCTCTTCCGTGAAGGGACGTGCTATACGCCGCGCCAGCATTGTATACGTTCAATTGTTCGCTCAATACACGGGCCGTATTGTCGGCAAATACTGAGAATTCTTTTCTGCGAGGAGACTTTTAAAGTACGGGCCGATGCGTGTCGAGGGCGCGTTTGCACACCGTATAAACGTCATACAATCTTAATTTCCATTTGAAAGATCAGCGCGTTTAGTCTATTTTTATTATTAAATGCGGCGGGCGTGAGATGGTGTGAGATATTAACACGTGCCTGGTGTGTGTGTGTGCCTGTGTGTGTGGGCTCACTCAACTCGGACACCTTTCTCTTATCAAGCGACCGACTTTACAGCCGCGCTGGTACGACCCCGTCTAGGACATCATCTCCGTCGCCTTTGCCATAACCCTGATCCGTTCATACCAGTGAAACATGTGTTCCGAAAGCGAAAACACTCTCCCAGGAGAGTGCGGTGGTAGGAGATCCATCAAGCGGGTCAAACTAAACGGCCACTTAGCTCGTCGGTATGCCCTGCCTCCATTTGTTCGACAGCCGTTCTGACAACCCTTTCATTGTGAGGTTGTGTTGCTCCGATTTTAGGATGAGCACGGCACAGCCATTGTTTCGTGTCGATCACTCCTTTGCGCCCTTGAGTGGATCCGTGTGAGTGCGTGCTGCAATCTGGTTCCGTGTGCTCAACGATCCTTCCGCAGAAAAAACTTAGGAAGGAAAAAAAATCTACGCATCTCCAAATTTTTCCGAAACCGCAGAAGATTTTCTTCCACGGATCAATCTAGCAAATCAAGACTAAACTCGTGAGCAGGCGCAACACGGGCGTGGATACGAGACCTTCCGTGCGCTTGCTCGACCAATCACGGTCTGTCATGTCCTGCCGTACGTTATAATCTCCGAAGCGCTATCACTCTTTTTACTTTGGTGGCGAGCGATGGTCTGACGTCTCGTGTGGTTCGAATGTGCCCTCTCATTCTCACTCCATCAGTCAATATCGCCTGTTGGAGCGAGCCTTGTGGGTGGGAAGGTGTTTTTATCAGACGCGCGGGGGCACTCAGCCCTCCCTGTGTCTCCCCGACACTTGTATTGACACACTCTTATTCCTGGTGTCTGAGTCATCTTCACCGAGCCTGTCGCAGGGAAGTTACAAAGTGGCACTGGCCTCCAGTATTTCTGAGGTGAGAAGTTATTAATGATGGTCCACCTCGCTGCTGCACAAGAAGGACGTGTTGTACAACACCGCCGACTGCACCTTGTGTCGCTCCTGATAGAGACGATACCGTCAACCACACAGTCAAAATGATGACGTTATGGTCGCAGAGACAAATGACTAGTCAGTGCCCCAGAATAACCCATCGTTCGGGTGTGGGTCCCAGAGACATCGTCGCAAAGTTCAACAGTTTTGTAATCAATCAATTCAAAATGCTCGAATAAAAGTTTCATTATATTCGTAGGAGAAACACGATCAACCAATCCAGAGTCCGGACGGTTTCGAGAAAAAAAATCTGATTGCTTCTTCCAGAGGAGACAGACACATGGCTGAAGTCGCAGCTCTCCGCGACTCCAGCGCCCTCTGTCCCCTCTCCTCGGAAGCTCGGCCGGGCGTGTCACTGATCGCCCGGCTCAGTAATGATAAATGGAACTACAAGTTAATAATAATACTTGTCAATCAGACAGCGATACGGCCCCTCGATCTCTCTGTGGCAGTGCTGGGGCTTCTGGCGAGGTGTGTGGCACAGGGCGTACCATTTGGACTGGTGACGTAGGCAGCGCAGTTTGGTGAGTGCTCCAAGCAGGGAATCAATATGAAAATGGAATACCCTATATCGGATCGGTTGCTATATCCTTCCCCTTCATAGCGGTCGCGAAAAGCATTCGGAGCGGGCGAAATGAACGTACCACGCTCACCTTGCTCTTTTTCGGCCCCCGCAATCTCCCCTCGACGATCAACAACTGCTGAAGGGCTGCTACCGCCTGCTGCCGCCTGCTGCCGCCTGCTGCCTTCTTGCTCTTACTAAACTTGGTCCGCAAGCAGACAGACTGGGATTCATCGGTGACGACGCGGACGGGGACAGGCAGCGCAGAGGACGGCAGTTGACTGCCAACGCCCCCTGGCAGTGCCCTGCCGGCCCTGCCCTGCCCCGGCCTGCCCCCGCCGCTCTCCCCGCCCTGTTCGGTTAGCCGTCATTGTTAGGAGCAGACGGCATCCCCATTGATAGGCAGCGGGCGTGCGGCACGGAGCGGCACGGAGCGGCACGGAACGCCACGGAACGCCACGGCCCTTATTACGTTTTGCTTTATTTGTGTTTATTGACGTTTTGCTCGTCCCCGGAGCGGCAGCAGCGAACAGGGCCCGGCGCGGACCAGCGGGGACCAGCGGGGACCAGCGGGGACCAGCGGGGACCGAAATATAAGAGCAACGCGCGCAAAGGCCACGCCGTGCAGAGGACCGGCCCGGGGGACGTCGGGCAAACAATGTTTTCACCAGTATTTTCTAAAAAATAAAAAAATAAAAAATCACAGAAAAAGTTTCCTACAAAGTTTCTGACACACTCAAGTACTGTAAAACCAACGAAACTTTGGTGAAGTTCCTTTAGTGTTTTGTGCTGTTGGTTTTAATTCGTGCGGAACGTCTAAAGGACCAGGAAGCTGCGTCACGTCCAAAGGTTGGTTGACGACGCCGAGGATGACGTCCGGAAAAAGAAATGGGACACAATGTCATCCGCGGCGCGGAGTGGAGAGGGCGCCTCTGTCGCTTCTCATATCTTCCGCATTTTCTATGAGAATCATAATGTGACCCCATTTTTGGAATTGGAATCGTGGCGCCAAGTCTATGTCAGGTCTCAAATCTCCCATTTAAAGCCACAGTTCTCAATACTGACCTTTCAAGCCGAAATTGGGCGAAGATTCTGACCCTTTGATTCTCCGTGCAGAATCAACGAGCACCTCGGATGCAACCCGAAACAAGAAGAAAACGGGAGGCGCCGGCGACGAGGAACGGCGAAGGAATACTTGTAAGCGGGTTCGGCGTCGCATTTAATCATGTATTTTTAATGCATTTCCCGTGCACTCCGCGGCCCCCCCGCCACCTCACACGGTGGACAATGCCAACGTCTCACTCAGCGCTGCGGACGAGAAGCAACAGCCGCAGGGACATAGCAGGCCGCTGCTGTGTACGGCGTCTTGCTCTCGTTGATTGCCGTCGCGATGAGGGGGAGAGAGAGAGGGGAGGGCGAGCGAGTGAGGGAGGGGGACGGAGAGAGACAGGCACACAGCGCGGACGGTTGTTGCAGTGTCTGACTAGGTATCCCCAGAGAGAGAGAGAGAGAGAGAGAGAGAGAGAGAGAGAGAGAGAGAGAGAGAGAGAGAGAGAGAGAGAGAGAGAGAGAGAGAGAGAGAGAGAGAGAGAGAGAGACTCCTCAAGTAGTATAGATGATTGCGCACGTGTTACTACTTCCGCCGCACGCTTGCCAAAACGTTGCGCCCAGCCTTTTGCTCTCTTTCCTCTGATTTTTGGGTCGGCGCGCCGCCGGGTGGGGTCCGGACAGCAACTGCACTGCCTCCCCACCGCCTGCCCGCTATCTCGGCCCCGCCACGCCCCGCCACGCCGCGCCACGCCACGCCACGCCACGCCCCAGCGGTCCTCGGCGGGGCGGGCCCCCGGACCCCGGCACTGCACATACTGTCTGAGCGGCGCGGCACAACCTGGCCACTGCTACTGGTAATACCAGCGGTCCTGGTGGCTCCTGTGCATTTACATATCGGCTGATACAATCCCGCTCTCTCACTGCCGCCGCTGCGGCCACCGCCGCTGCCACAGCAGCAGCAGCTGAGCCAGTAGGAGAACAGGGGGCACGGAGGGGCCGGACGTATAATACGGAAAACCCTTCCCGCGGTCAAAACTCCAAGCTTGACTTCAGGAGTGCTAGACTTGAACAGACTCTCAGCTACTTTCGGTCTAGGCTGGATCATAGACGTAATTTAAGACTCGAATCAGACAGGGTCTTATAGCGACCAGGTCTGTCTCCTCTTTTTTTTCCGGGAGTAGGATCTAGCGGGGCAGCTTCTCCCGGACGTTTGCGGGGCGTTGACGAGGTAATTGAAATGAGCCCCCGAGGACGGACGAGACACGGATGGTTGGGTGTGTGCAGCTCGAGCAGGCATGCACACGGGAAGAAAATGAGCCTGTCGTTTATGAAAAATTGTTTCGGACGTATACCGGTCAAGGTACACGTATTCAAACATGAGGAACTCCGAATTTTCTTAATGGCCAGGAACTGCTCCCACCTTTATTGTATTTTTTTTTTCAATTATTTTCAAAGATTTCCTCCTTTCAAATTCGAATTTATTTTTATTATTCAGCTTTATTTTATTTTACTGTTTGGCCGCTCCACTTTCAATAAGCTTGACCATAAATCAAGGCCCTATAAACATCCCCATCGCGTCATGGTTCGCTGATGTCGCATCCTCCCCGTTCCCATACCGAGGCGCCGTGTGATGTCGTTGTTCGGTGGTGGCCGGCGCCGCATGCGCGAAAATCGTAAACTCTGCTGTGCTGACCGCTGACAGGCCGCGGGCCGGGCCGGGCCGGGCCGGGCCAGGGGTCGTGTTCCCTTTTGAAATACTACTGCTAGGAATGTCTGCGGGGAGGAACATGGCTCCGGTGGGTCCAGGGCAGCAGCCGGTAGCCGCGTGTTCGCATGCAAGGACGCTCCGGTATTGAGAGGCAAAGAGAGGAGGAGGAGGAGGAGGTGGAGGAGGAGGAGGAAGATGATGATCCAAAACAACACTATTGGCAAGACGGAAGCCGCACGCGGGGCCCCCTGCAACTGCATGCAAGGGCCCCGCAGTGGGGGCCGGAGAGGAGGGGGGGGGGGGGGGGGGCAGGAACATCGGTAGCGGCCGGCATGTCGGACTCAAGCTGAGTGTTTACGAGGCCTGGTCCGGACGGCTCATGATTATCGTTCGACATGCTCATGCCACCACATGACTTCCAGCGGAATATTATTTCATGGCTCCTCTCCGCGGCGCGGCGTGGATCATCATTGCAAAAGCGGCGAGAGAACGAGGGCGCGAGAATGATGGGGGGGGGGGGGGGGCTGAGGGGACGAGAAAGCGGAGACCTAAATGCACGAAGGAGACAAGAGGCCCTCGGCGCCCCTCCGAAAACAATTTCGGTCTCATTCCGAAAGGATAGATTTCATTCTGCTCTTTGGCCAGGTACTGAAGCGAGACGAGAGAGGAACAGGCGAATGTAGTGGAGTGCAGGGTGCATGTCCGCTGCTGGCTGGCTTCGGCTCCTGGTCTTACCAGGCAGGCCCCCTCCGCTCCCCCTCCGGCCCCCCCTCCGGCCCCCACCTCCCGCCCTGCCTCCGATACGATACGTTCACATGCCGTCGACTTGTTTCACTCGCCGGCTCTGCGCCGCTGATAATTCGCCCCGAAGCACTCTATTCGCATGCAGAAGGGCACCTGCCACGCTCACACAAATTACTTTACGGGCTCGCGGCGCTCTGCGATTTTAGTGTCGATAACGAGAAAAAGCAACATTATATGGGGTAAGTGCGGGCAAAAAAAAAAAGTATGATGGAAATCAAATCACTACACCAGGTGAAAAAAATAATTATCAGCAAAAAAAGCCATCAGAATCTTGTAAAAATGTAAAAATAAGCCCGCCATAGTGACTGTCTTAGAACACCCGCTCAACAGCTGTACCACACGCGGCGGACCCATCGGGCAGTACTGGACAGTCCACATTTTTCGCGAAACTCCCCCGTGCCGCGACGGCGTTATTGTCGCGGTCTCCCGGCCGCGCCGAGTGAGACGTGAGCGAGCGGAATGAATGAGTCGCCTGCAGACGACGCTCCGCGCCGCGCCGCGCCAGTAGCCGGCCGAGAAGGAAAGGCGGAGGAAATTTAGAGAGGGCGTTCGCTTAATTAACGGCTGCAGTAAATCAGAGCGGCGTGGCGGGGCGGGGCGGGGCGGGGCGGGGGCCGGCCGGGGATGTAGTGGCTGCGTGCCTCGCGCGGCGCTCTCGCTGGGGCCTAAACTGAAATTTATTGGGTCATTAGTGGCCGTGATTTTTGCATCGCACTGTGTGTGTGTGTGTGTGTGTTTGTGTGTGTGTGCTGACCCTGGCGTTCGACTTTACAAAGCAGCAAGACGGGTCCACGACGGATGGAGTGCTGAACGTAAGAAGTTCAAACTGCTACTGCGCAGATTCACAAATTCCGAAAATTTCAAAATTCCGAATTTCGAAACATCAACGTGCCTACGTGTCTGAACGTCGCTGTTTGTGCGCTCTTCTACTCTAGTTAGTACCTGAAACACCTTCGCGGCATCACAGTACAGCGGTGTAAACGGACTAGGAGTCCGCTTCGCGTCGGCTCTGATTCAATACGCGCTCTGCGCCTTTCGCGGGCCGCGCGCACGACGCTGTCTGATTTATTGGGGCTTATTAAGGGTCGGCTGTATGTATCGGTATTTAATTGCGTTTCGTGGGCCGGGGGCGGCTAGGGGCGGCTGGGGGCCGGCGTCGTAACCGCCTAGGTATCAAACTACTGTTCGATTTCTTCTTCGAGGCTGGGCGCGCTCCTCTGAAGTCGTGTGTTGCGGTGGTCGCATGTGGCCTGTTCGGCCGGCCTCGGCGCCCCGGGTACCCCCTGGCGGTACGGGCCGGTGTGCCGCCGCGCGCGCCGTGCCCTGCCCGCCCTGCCTGAGGCCCTGTCCTGCCCTGCCGGGCGCGGAAAGCGATTGGAAAATGCCGCCGCTGCTGGTCTCCGGGCCGATCTCTGATCGCATCGCATCCTCTGTGGTCTCCGGGAGACAATCGCCCCGAGCAGCAGCAGCAGCAGCAGCAGCAGCGGTAGCGGTAGCAGCGGCAGCGGCGGGGAGGCGGGGGCCGCACGCCGCCGGTAGCCGGAGCAGAAGCAGTTGACAATGGCTGGTATGGGATGGGGGCGGTGAAGCCCTGCGGTCCCCGCCCGGCCCGGCTCAGTTCGGCTCGGCTCGGCTCGACTCCGCGGTACGGCGCTCTGCCGAAAAGTGTCCTGCTGCACCGGGTGGGTACCGCGGGGCGGTACGTGGGGCCCTGGCTGCGGCCAGCTGCACGCCGGAATGCGGTCCGGCCGGCCGCCGCCGTCCACTCGGGGCGCGCGCTGCTCGCGTTCCGTGCGCGTGCTGCGCTGCGTGTGCCGGCCGCGTGTGCTGCGGCTGCCTACGTCCGCGGCGCGGGGCCCCCGCAGCCCCCCGCAGGCCCCCGCAGGGCCCCCGCCCTGCCATCGCCGATCGGCGGCGTATCGACGACCAGACGTTTGTGTGGAATTCGGGGTCCGGCGGCGGCGGCGGCGGCCGGGGTCCTTTGGCGCACGGCCTGCGCTGGACACGTGCGCCTCTGCGCCCCGCACGACTCGTTTGTTTCGGACGGATCATATAAATCCCGAACACAATGGCAGCCACAAAGCCGCGCCGGGCCGGGGCCTGCCAAAAAGTGTGTGCGTCGGTACGCGAACCTGTGAAACCTGTGCGACCGGGAAGCGTTCTGCTCGGTCTAGTGCTCCTGCGGTGCCCCATGAGGGGCTGTCAAGCTGGGCTTGTCCATGAGCACCCAAATCGTCGTGGTCCAAGCGCACGCCGCCACTGGCACACGCTGGTTGCGGCCGGGTGACCCTCGGCGATGCCTGCTGCACCCGTCCCCGCGTGTCTTCGACGACTGCGAGAGTATTTTTATTTTGCTTCTTCCTTCTTTTTTCAGTTTGGTTTTCTGTTGACAAAAGCCTATTGTTTTGGGGCCGCGCCACTTTTAAGCCCTTCGATCAGCGCCCGCCGATGCCCGGCGTGACGCAGCAGCAGCAGCAGCAGCAGCAGCAGCAGCAGCAGAAGCAGCAGCGGCGGCAGCGGCGGCCCGGCAGCAGAAAAAAGAGGAGCGTATTGGCGTACACTTCATCGAACCGGCCGTTCGTTTTGCAACGGGTGCTTCGGTGGGGAATTGTTCTCTCCGGCGGGGTGGTGGTGGCAGGGGGCCGGCGGGCGGAGGGCCGTGCTGGAAGACATACTGCGAGCTGTCCGTCGTACGTCCGTCGGCCGTGTCTAGCAGCCGGCCGCCCCTGGGCCGCCCGCGCCGCCGCGCCCCGCCGCTCACATTTGACGCCGGCCTCCAGGAGTGTCCCCGGTGCACTTACCCGGGGCCGCGGCCTGGAGTCCTGGAGGCTGCTACCGGGGCTACCGGAGCTCGTGAGCACGGCGCAGCAGCAGCAGCAGCAGCAGCCGCAGCAGCAGCAGCAGCAGCAGCAGCAGCCGGCAGCGCCTCGCTTCTTCTCGGTACTCCGCACACCGCCCCTTGTCTCCGATCACAAGAGCAATTCGGCAAAATGAATATAAATCAAGAGGCGTATTTGTCTTTGAGAGGCCGCCCCCAGTGGCCCCGGTGCTCGCCTTTGGCCGTGCATATAATTCTACTGCGCCTTTCACCGCTGCTGTACGTCTTCTTCGACGCCGCGCACAAAAGCAGGAACATACGGAGGCTGGGCTCCCGCTGCAGGCGGACTGTGCTGGGCCCGCTGCCCGCTGCCCGCTGCCGCCGTATATCTGGGCGCCCGTCTACGACAACTGTCTGTGTGCAGAGTGGCCGACAGCGGGGCCGCCGCCTCTGGCCACACGAGTCCCTCCCCAACTTGGAAGACAGGACCACCTAGAGAGGCGGTGACCGGAGGCTGTGTGTGTGAGTGTGTGTGTGTGTGTGTGTGTGTGTGTGTTCGCACTGCCAACCGGCGGCGCGCCGCGCCCCGTTTTGGTCCATTCGCCGGGAAAATTAAGCGGTCCAATCCAATTTCCTGATAGCCGGCGCGCGGGCCGTGTCCGGGCCGTGTCCGGGCCGTGTCCGGGCCGTGTCCGGGCCGCTGCCGGGCCGCTGCCGTGTCTCGGATCACTTGTTGGGGGGGAAACGCCCCGGCCGAGTCCTCGCCGGGTCTCCTGCGTGACCGTGTTCGGCCGTAATGAATGAGGTGTGGTCATGTAAAAGGAGACCCTTCTTATTGCGGCCATCAAAAAGCGATCGGCTACAATTTAAAGTGCAACGGCGGCAAAGTACGATAGCGCGGATATGTGGCTGGCAGGACTAGGGGCCGTTTCGCAAACCGTGTTCTCTTTGACGTGTTCCTTATTTTTGGCGCGTGTGGCAAGTGGTGGCGCTGGAGCAAACTGTCGTTGGCGCGGGCTTGTGTCTCCTGACACTGCAGGCCTGGCGGGTTCGATTCCCACAGACGGTTCCGTTGACGCACTGCTGCTGCCCCGCGCGTCGATTTATTGCGTTCAATTACCCGAGTCAAAAAATCGCTCGATCCCGTCACGTGTGGTTTCATCAGTAAACCGTAATGAAGAGACCGATTAGGTGGGGTGCGACCCGTGAAATAGACCTCACCTGATGAGGGAGTAAGTGCGGGGGATTGTTCCACATTTTTCATTGAGGTGGATTCCTCTCGCATTCCAGGCCCTTCTGGAAGAGGTGTAGTGTAGGAAGGGCGCGGTAGCCAATACCGATCAAGACGATGCGTGCAAATAATGACCCCCTCGGGAATCCGAAAAAAGATTAACCGGGCGAGGGAAAAACGGGCGTTCAGGTACCCACACCGCTACGACACGATATTAATTTCAGCCAGGTATAGTGGTATCTCCCCGAGTAGCGCCCTGCTTCCAGGAAGCCGCACCGAGGCTAGACAGCACGCCGCCGACCGCCTCACACGCGGCGGGTGCAACCCTCGTCATACCTGTCACGGCGCCCCTTCCCTCCCCTCCCCCACCGTGACCTAACCCGCCCCTGCAGACAGGCTGTCTCCGACGGCGAGGGCCCTGCCGGAGCCTACCCGGGAGCCTGCCGGGGCCGGGGGCCGTAGGGGGCGTACCTGATGGATGTCAAGGCCCTTAGGGAAGCTTTGTTTTTATTGTGGGCCGCCTAATGGATCTGGGCGGGGTATCAAAATAGCGACACATATACCTGCGGCGAAAGTCCTGCGCCATGATTCACCTCAACCTGTATACTACCTGCAGACCAGCTCGGCTAGAGTTACCGCCACCTCACGTTACGCTGGGCCGCTGGGCCCATTCCACGTGTGTAATCGCGTGCGCACACCGCGGCCCGGTACGCTTGGCAGTACGCTGCCGGCGCGGTAGGCAGGCGGTACGCGCGGTACGCTCCCCATTCACCGCGCGGACCCCCATTAGATGCCGATCGGACGATTCGTATCGCGGCGGACGAATTAGTAATAAAAGGTTTATATCATGTGAGCCGACGGGTAGTCGTCGCCAAGTGAGATGTTCGATATCGCATTCCGCGTCGTCACGGCCGACGTCCGATGTTGTCTCCCTTGATAGATATCCACGGATTGCACAGCGGAAAAAAAAATTCTTCGGTCTCAACTTTAGCTTTAAACAACAAACCTCACCTGGAAGAAAACTCTGGCCATATCAGCTGAGACACAGCGTAAATAAATTATTTAAAAAACTCACCTAACCTTACCTAACCTATAACCTACCTTTACCACGTAACCTTCCTAAACGAACGGATGTTCGAAAGCTAACATTGCTGCCTTTAAAGAAAAAAATATGTATGATTTCGCTGTGAAACGGGCATGGTCCATTTCGATTCAGCCTTAATGGTAGTATGGTATCGGCTCCGGCATTTTACACTTTTTATTTGCTTCAAAGTGGCCATACCAGTGGCAGAGGCCGCACTTGCGAACCGTTTGGCTGCCGCGCTGGTATGCGTCCGGACCCTATTATAACCCGCGTGCTCTGCTTGCATTTGAGTCAGCAGGCGGAGCGCATCTGCAGACGCGGAGCTGCCGCTGCTGCTGCTGCTGCTGCTGCTGCTGCTGCTGCCGCTGCTGCTGCTGCTGCTGCTGCTGCCGCTGCTGGGGGCTTCCTGGACCCTCCGTGAGTCAAGACAGGTAGCAGCAACAAGGGCGATTACAGTGGCGGGGGAACAAGCAGCGCAGAAATCACTCGGCCAGCGGCAGGGCCAAGCAGCAGAAATTGCAGAGAGGAACAATCGGAGGCTGCTGTACCGGCCGCTGGGCCCCCTTGGGCCCCCGCAGCCCCCGCAGCCCCGCCCAGCCCCGGACGACACGGGCAGCGCTCGGCCGGACAAGCTGCGCCAAAAGACTGCACGGGGACTGTACTCTCCTGCTTCTTCACACTCAAAATGCAAGAGTCTTACTCACCCCCCGATTATGAGCGATAGGCAGGAAGAAAAAAGATTAGTGGGTCGCAACTAATTTTTAAGTTAATTTTCACACATGCAGTAATTTTTTGTTCTGCGAACTTATAATTTTGTTGGGCAACTAAATTTTTAGTTGCACCACCGAAATATGTTAGTTGCTCCAATAAAGAGGTTCGTTGCGAGCACTATTTTTTTTTTTTTTTTTTTTTTTTTTTTTTTGCTATTTGCCCCTTTAGCGAACCTCTGCGTTGAAGCAACTTACGTTGCGTTTGGTGCAATTAAAAGTTAGTTCCTCCAGCAAAATTGTAGTTCTCCGAACCAAAGTTTACCGTTTGCCTAAAAATTAGTTGCGACAGCTCATCTTTTCCCTCCGTGAGCAGCCCGGCTCCCGGTACACTTGTGACGTCTGCAGCGCTCTCATGACCCCCCAGACACCTTTCCGGGACAGAGTTAGGCATAGGTGCCTCCTATCTCCCGACACTACCGCCGCTGCAGCTCAGGCGTCTCTCGGCTTGCTCCGCGCGCAGGGGAGGGAGAAAGAGAAAGAGGGGAAAGAGAAAGACATGCACACAACAATGCTGCTCTCCACAACATACACCGTGAAAACATGAACCGTTCCGATGCGACCACACCGAGTGGGGCCCGCCATGGGAAGGGGGTGGGGTGGGGGTTCTTATATACAGGTGGGTGCATGTGTGTGTGTGTGTGTGTGTGTGTGTGTGTGTGTTATGTGTGTGTATGTGCGCCACAGACGACATGCTGTCGAGCAAAATGTCGCAGCAGGTTCGACAAGGCAGTGACCCGTGGAGTCCCGTGTCCGAGGCTTGCCCGATGCGGTGTACCATACGCCTTTGCTCTCTCCTAGTGTGGAGATGGCGCCGTTTCCGCCACCTCGAACGACTTGCATACAAAATGTGTCCGCCCTGCCATCTCGGGAGAGGCGAGTCGTCTTGGGCGTGCAGTGTGCATTATATTTGTATTTGTATTTTTTTTTTTTTTGGCCTGCTTGTGTGTGATGGTGGCTCAGAGATCTCTCATCTCGGTGCCAGCGACACTTCCGTTTCCAAGAGAAGAATAGTGCATTGTGAACTTGGGCCCTGTGGGGGGGACCTGTGCGGGCCCGTGGGGCGGGTTGTGCTGTGGGGGACCCGGGGGGACCGCTCAAACATCGCGGCCACCCCGCGCACCGCACAAAGCGTCGAGAGAGGATGTCCTCTCAAAGTATGGGACTTGTTTTTTTTTCTTATTTTCTTTTTCCTATTTTTGTAACTGATGAGGTTGCGCGCGTCTACATGGAGTGTCGTCCCGGGTATGATTTAATACTCGGTACAAAATGTGTCGTCCATTGTGTGCCGCGTCCCCATTGGTCATGAATGGACGAACGCGAACGCCGCGGCCGTCGCTCCGAAATGGGTCACGCCAGAGCGCAGGAAGCCCTTCCAAGCCCCCACATTTGTCGGGGCCCCCGTCAGGCCCAGGTGTGCTGGGGGCAGTTTCAGACGGCAGACGACGTCTTACACCGGCGCGGGCCGCCGTGTGCGTTTTCTAGAATAGAAAATGCTAAACGGGGGGATCCGTGATGCTCCAGATTAACATGCATGACAAACCACCGCCGCGCACCGCAACAGCTTGTCACGGAGAGTGTGGGAGGACACTCGCGTGCGACGATTTCCAGCAGCGAGCGCGCTGATACAGAGTGAGTGAGAGAGAGAGAGAGAGAGAGAGAGAGAGAGAGAGAGAGAGAGAGAGAGAGAGAGAGAGGCAGAAGAAAAAGGAGAGGAAAACGTGACATGCTCCAGGGAGAGGACCCTCTCGGAGTGAGAGGCGTAGGCCGAGGACCTGCGGGACCCGGCGGGACCCGTGGCGGGACCTGCCTGCGCCGCGCTCTCTGTATGATTATGGGCGTCGCGACCCATAATTAGTGTGACTTGTGTCGCTCGCGCGTGCGCCGGGGACGGGCCGGGGACGGACAGAACCACTCAGCTGCGGGCGGCGGGCGCGCCACTTACGGCTGGGCGGCCATGCCTCCGCCCGGCCCAGCACACCTCGGCCCGGCACTGCTGCCTCGGCCTTTGTCTCTGGGGGCCTGCCTCCTCCTCCCCGCCATTGACGGATTCGAGCGGTACCGCTCCTCATCGAGTGCGCTGCTAACTACACACGACGTCCCGCGCTGCACTCGCCAGAGGATGTGGGACCGCTCATTCATCCGGCGGCCAGGGAGGCCCGAGCAGGGATGAGCGAAAGGCTGTGAACTCGGCCGGAGGACTTGTGTGTGTGTGTGAGAGAGAGAGAGAGAGAGAGAGAGAGAGAGAGAGAGAGAGAGAGAGAGAGGACGTGTGTGTGTGAGAGAGAGAGGAGCGTCTGTGTGTGAGAGAGAGGGGAAGTAGTGAGCGAGGGTGTGTCCGCTAATCTGCATACGTGCGGCGATTTGAGGCCCCGCTGTCTTCATAACACTCGATCGACCGGAAGGTGCAGGCATGGGGCATCTCCTCCTCTTCTTCTTCTCGTTCCGTCTCGTTCTTCTTCATCTTCTTCTTCTTCCATCTCGTATAATTACCGTCCGGAATGGCGGCCTGGTCAGTCTCTACTAGCGGTTCGCCCCTGCAGTCGGGAGGGTAGGCATCCCCGCCACGCACGCACGCCTACGTTTGCCTACCCCCGCAGGGGCTCCGCGGCAAACTTTTTGGGGCGAACTGAAAGGCGTCCAAAGAGTGGGCATCTTATGGAAACAACAGAACGTGATTGATGGTCGTGTGTCGTGAACCCCGTCCTGCTGCTCCGTCGGCGGAGCGTCCGCGCGGGGCGGGGCGGGGCGGGGCGGGGCAGGTGAAAGGAGAAAGGGAAAGATGACAGGCTTCGGATTCGTCGACGGAAGTGTCCATTCAACTCGGCTCGGGCCACAGGCCGCAGGCCGCACCTTGTCAACCCGCGGGTCGACACTCTTTTTTTTTTTTTTCCTTTTCAATCAGACCCAATCATCTCGATTACTTTTAAAATTCAACAATAGGCCGCGCGATGAATAATTCATGCCAAAGTCAAGAAGCGTCGCCGTAATCACACACACACACACACACGACTGTCTCCGACGACTGTCTCTGCCCCACTCGATTCGCCGGGCGACAGAAAACAATCGCTCCGCCTCGCCGCGCGACCAGCGGTCGAAAAAAAAATACGAGGAGACGCACGACTCCAGCGCCATCGTCTCCTCCAGCAGCAGCCAGAAAGGGGGGGAGGGCAAAAAATGCGTCATTGACGAGATGTCCAGTGTATGATTCAAGCATCCAATCAAACAACTGATTTCGATAGAAACCCTCTACACGCCAGCTGCAGAGGAGCGGTGCGTGGTGCGGCAGGTGCCGAGGGAGGCGGACGGAGTCCCGAAGCGTGCCATAGAGACGGCCGCCGTCGAGTCGGCCGCGCGACGCGACTTGCCTATAGCGACCGCGGAGCAAAACTAGATGTAGCTGCAGCTGGGCATGCGACACGCGTCCAGCGGCCCGGGCCGGGCAGCGGCAGCCCACACCTGCCGACCCGACCCAGCTGCTGCACTTGCAGCGAATGAGGGTTCCACCTCCGGACGACACTGGTTCAAGTGTGCTACACTAGTCTTTTTGCGTGAGGAAAGTTTTGAAAATACCGCCGTTGAGGATCGAAGTGTCACATCATTTATAATTAAAAAAAAAACGGCAAAAATGGGTCCTCAAGGTTCAGACCCTGCAAATATAAAATACAACAACAACAAAAAACGGCAAAAATGGGTGGGTCCTACCTCGTCCCAGACTTCCGTCCGGAACCGTTCCTGCTTAACTTCGGTGTTCGGATGGGAACCGGTGTACCAGGAGTTGACCGCCGCTAAGACACAGGCACGACGCAGCCACCTTGGTAGGCAGGCTTCCGCAACGGCCAACATCGCCTCTTCCGCTGACTAGATTTCAGGAGTCAACCCCCTTCGACCAGCCAGTTGGTCTGTGGCCGTGAGGCCACTCCCTCGCGAATTGAGAGGGAGGTAGGATGCCCAGATCGTACACGGCCGAAGCCGATTGTACTCTACTCTTCTACGCCATGTATCCAAGTAGGTGTTGCCCAAATACTCCAGATTCCGAGGCCTTACGCTTGAAAAATGTAGAAGGCCGAACCCTAGGCCTCTACATTTAACTTCTGCCGAGTCTTGGCAAGCACCATTCCCCTGCTCGGGCGTCGAACCACTGAGTTAACGAGTGTATTCAACCTCCGGGGAATGTCCGCGGCCCAACGTCCGCGGTCACTCAGACAACACACTTTGATCACGTTCTTTTGGTATATTTTACCCACCATCCTCGGTCGGCAGACTTCAGAAAAATTTTTACTCCGGCAAAGAGTTGAACCCCGGACCTTGCGGTCACCGACCGGTCCGCTAGCCCACTACGCTACGGAGCTGCGATGGAGATGCGTAGCGCGTTGCCGGTACTATAGCCGCTGTTGTCCCGCAGAGAGCAGAACCACCGTTGGCTCCGAGAGATGGCGCTAGTGGTCAACGGCGTTTTCTGGCTCGCGCTGCTGCTATACATACAGCACGTTACTCTAGTCTCCGGGCGAATCCCCTCCGCACGTACCCAATGGTTTTGTTCTGAGGTCACCAGTTGGGCATATTTGACACGTCCGACACATATGTTTCTTACAGAGTGATCAGTTCTCTAAATAATAATGGAGAATGCCAATGTTAATCGGTGATCTGTTGTTCGTATGGAGAAGTATGCGATTCGGACACACCGCACATATATCTTTGAGGGCTGGAGAAAGTTTTTTATAATAAACGAACTTTTTGTGTTAAATCCGTTAAATCTCAGTGGCGTCTGCAAGTGACGGACTCTCAGTGGGTTGATTCGGTCTGTACACGGTGGCCTCATCTCCCTACCGTTTCCGATGGCGTAATCAGAACGGAATCACGGCTGGCAGAACCCCCTCTCCAAGACATCCGCGTTAGCGTTGGCTGTTCTGCGCCGAGCGGCGGCGGCAGCGGCAGCACTGACAACACAGCGGCGGCAGCGCAGGCAACTCCAGTGGCTGTCTGATTAAGTGGATTAGTCTTATGAACACAAGGATTAATTGATTTAGCGGATGCTTGCGGCCGGAGTTGGCAGGATTGTAAGCGCAGCAGCGGCGCCGTGGGGGAGGGAAGGGCGGTGTGTGTGTGTGTGTGTGTGTGTGTGTGTGTGTGTGTGTGTGTGTGTGTGCGTGCGCGCGCGCGCCGATCCAGACGCCGCAACGAATCGGGTCGCCGCCCCTCCCCGCCCCCCCCCCCCCCCCCCCCTCCCCCCGGCGCCACCAATAATATCAACCCCGTCAGCAACCCTCAACTTAATTTGCCCCGCGAACAAACAGCGCGCGCGGCCAGACGCAGACCGGGCCGACGACGGTGGCAGCTGGCTGGAAACCGGCGAGCATTCGGACAAAATAAGAGAGACGGCTGACGAACGTGTGTCTCTTTCGATAGACGGCATAGCACCTGGTTAGTATACCGCGACGAAAAGGTTTGGCGCGTGACAAGTTTCAGAAGTGATAATGCACGACAGGACGGTGTCAACATGTCAAACGTGGCAGTGGCAGCGCCGCGGGCGGTTCTGTGGGCCGCAAGAAGTGTTTCTGCGGCCAAAGTTTAACTCGCAGTTTGCCGCTAGCCTTCCGCGCTCTGATCTCTTTTGATTGAGTCGACGGGGAGCAAATATTCATCTGTTTCCGCTTTGGCGCAGCCGCCGGGTCTCATTTGCGGGGCGGGCTGGCAGCGGCTGCCGGGACACCCCGGGGCACCCTTGAACCCTGTGCCGGCAGTATGGCTTTGACCTCCCGGCCCCCGACGACCGTTCAGCGTAGCGCTGCGGCGTCATGCCAAGACCACCGACAGGGCCGCAAATGCCCGCAAATGCAACGGCTGGCGCCTCCTGGAAACAGCTTGCGCGCCGAGGGGGCGGGCTGGCGGGTGAGAGCGAGCGAGAGAGAGACACACAGGGAGAGAGAGAGAGAGAGAGAGAGAGAGAGAGAGAGAGAGAGAGAGAGAGAGAGAGAGAGAGAGAGAGAGAGGAGAGAGAGAGAGCGAGCGAGCAAGTGCGCAGCCAGCTCAATGTGTGCGCCGTGGTCACATTTCCGGTGGTAATTATTGCAAGATGTGCGGCCACCGATCGGGGTGAGGGAGCAGCGCGGGGCGATGCAGGAGGGGATTGAGCACACTCACAGCGAGACGTTTGTTGCTGCTCCATGTGAACAGTCAACACCAAAAGTTTTTTTGTTTTTTTTTTCTTGCACGATAGAAGGGTATGCATAAAGGAATACAGAATATAACTGCCCCGAGAAGTATTCCGGCTGCGCTGCGCGCAGACTCGGCCAGCAGGTGCCCAGCTGTTCAGCTCGGCAGCTGTAGGGGTCCAGGAGGGAGGCCCCCGCCGGACCTCACGGGCTCCGCGGCGCCGTGTGATGATTGGCTGACGCCGTCACGTGACGTCGTGGACGCCGCGCTGCCATTGGCCGTCACGCCGTCGCCTGTCACGCTCCCGCTACGCCGACGTCGCCAGAGAGAGAGAGAGAGAGAGAAGAGAGAGAGGGAGAGAGAGAGAGAGAGAGAGAGAGAGAGAGAGAGAGAGAGAGAGAGAGAGAGAGAGAGAGAGAGAGAGAGAGACAAGGATAGAGAAGGGGTTGGAGATGCCATTTTGTGGCGCTAACGCAGCATCGGCAGCTGTGAGGCCACGCCGCCGCCGCGCACTGACAGGTAATCGAAGCGCCCCACGCCGCGAGGCGGACTCGCCAGAAACGGGAGGCAAAACGATGCGACGCCGGTATTCGAACCCGCTAACTTTCGCGTGCAGTCGGTGCGGCGCGCGGCGTATCGTTCGGCACTACGCCGAGGACAATCGGCGAGGACAAGCATCAGTAGCCGGGCAGCCCTCCCAACCACATGTGCGCGGGGGGGGGGGGGGGGGGTGGAACAATGGCGGAATGTAATGTGCCAGCCGTATGGTTATATTTGAAATTTCTGTCCCTGATACCGCCGGGACGGTCCTGGCCGGTCCACGGCACGCCACGGCACGCCACGCCACGCCACGCCACGCCACGCCACGCCACGCCACGCCACGCCACGCAGAGCGGGCGCAGGACCCTGCAAAACGACTACCGAGAGAACGGAGCGGGCGTTCGGAGCCAGAGCGCGCGATGGGCGACCAGCGAGCACCCGTACCACAGCAAACACAGACGTTCTTAGGAACAACAAACAAGAAGAAGGAGCGACGCGACGGAAGCCGGGAGAGGACACCAGCAGCAGCAGCAGCAGCAGCAGCAGCGGCGGCGGCAGCGGCAGCAGCGTCTCAGAATGAGATGAGAGATAGCAGCGCAAAAAGAATCGTGTCGAAAATAATAGGAATAAAATCAGATAGCTACAATTGGCTTTGTTGTCCCTCGGCCTGCTCTGCTACTGTTTCCTGCTTCTCCTCCTCCTTCGTCTGCCCCGTGATGCACCATATCCCTCGGCGGCTCCAGCGGCTCGGACGCACCGTGCACGCCGCCTCCAGCAGCTCCAGGCTCCAGGCTCCAGCCCGCCGCCCATCGGTTCTGGAGACCCGGAGCTCCGGTCCGGGGCCGTGGAGGCAGCGGCGGCATCATATGCGTGCCGCCAGAGATAAAGGCAGGGAAAAGGGGGAGGGAAATAAAAGAGGAGAGAAATCCGAGATAGGAAAATACATGAAAATAAGGAGAGAGCCAGGGAGAGAGAGAGAGAGAGAGAGAGAGAGAGGGGGGGGGGGGGGGAGGGGGCGGAAAAAGGGCAGAATAGAGGGATGAAAATGGAATTCTCTCTGTGTATGCGGGGACCAGTGAGGCGGTGTTGTTTTCCCATCTCCCTGCGGGACGGAGGCGGCGCGGCGGGGGCGGCAGCGGGGGCAGCAGCAGCAGCGGGGGCAGCAGCAGCAGCGGGGGCAGCAGCAGCGGGGGCAGCAGAGGGGCTTACAGGCCGGCCAACACCCCAGCGGAGCACACACGCATAGGCCTGGCAAATGAACAAGGGCCGCGCGCGTAAACAAAACGGGACACAAAAGTTGTCTGCGTCATGTATGAGGTACGTGTATACCACCACCACCAGCAGCGCTGGCGGTCGCGGACGTGAGATCCGACTTTTGTGCCTTTATTCCGGCATTCGTTGGTTGGCAGCGCGGCGTAGAGCCGCTCTCCGGGTCAGTGTCACCGCAAACACCTTACCCTACTCACCTCACCTCGCCGAGCTGGCTGACCGGGACGGGACTAGAGGTGTGCGCAGGGGGCGAGGCGAGAGGTGACCCCCGGGGGACACGGGGCGGGCAGGGGCGGGCCGGGGCAGGGCCCCCCCTCGGGGACCCTCTGCAGGCCCAGGGGAGTGTTTTATGCAGATGGACTGGCCCGGAGGAGAGCCGGCCGGTCATGTCCCCGCCGGACCCTGCCGGTCCCTAGCTTCCCCTCGCGGTCCACAACTACCAACCCCCCGCGGCACGGCACGGCGCGGGGCGGGGCGGCGGCCGCGGCGCTACTCCCCGCGTCTGTTTGAATACGCCGTTAATGATGAGTCAGCGGGCAAACAGGCACACGCACACACACTCGCGTGTTCTCTCTCTCTCTCTCTCTCTCTCTCTCTCTCTCTCTCTCTCTCTCTCTCTCTCTCTCTCTCTCTCTCTCTCTCTCTCTCTCTCTCTCTCTCTCTCTCTCTCTCTCTCTCTCTCTCTCTCTCTCTCTCTCTCTCTCTCTCTCTCTCTCTCTCTCTCTCTCTCTCACGCACAGCACCAGCTCACCCTTTCGCCCCAGATAGCTCTGCGGCGGCGCTCCACGCGGCCTGCCCCCCGCCTGCCCCCGCCTACCCCGCCTGCCCCGCCTGCCCCGCCTACCCCGCCTGCCCCCGCCCACCCCGCCCCGGCCACACCATTGATTCCGAAACCTCAATGAGGCACGTTCCCTGGTCAGCACAGCGGCAGTCCTCTTGTTGGGGGCGCCGATGTTTGCCCGCTCCCGCACACCGCCGAGGAGCCCCCAACCCGTGTCAAGTATGAGAAAGTGAGCGTCGATATTCTCCGACCTCTGCAAAGCGGGGTAAGCAGATGAGGGGGGGAATATCGTCAAGTACGTAATTTCTTCTTTTCGGCCGGCGGTGTGGTAGGGGTGGGGGTGTTTTTCGTCATGTCGATCGGAATCAAAACGGGCGGCGGTGGCTCTGGGTGCGTGGCGTTGACGGCGTCCTCCTATCCTGGCTTGGACAAGGACGCCGGCGCGGCAGCAGCCGCTGTCGGACGCAGCGAGGACGACGACGACGTTGATGATGGCTGGCGACACTGTAATTTCACAGTCCGCCGCTCGCCGCGCTTCAGTCGCGCTGACGAGCTCGCGGTGACACTCCACAAACACACGCCCCCCTCCCCTGCCACCACCACCACTCCCATGATGGTGGGGCGCGCTTTGCGTACGGGGCCACGGATGCGGTGAACGTATGGTTCATGGTGGAGCGTCTGGAGTGGGGGTTGACAGGGCTCACCCTGATTTAAAATAGTGGTTTTTGCGTGGGAAAAATTAGGGCGACCAAAAATATTGCATCCTTTTTTTTTTTGGGTGGGACCGGTTCTAAAATTTTGGAAAACAGTGGAAAACTTGCAACACTGCGTGGGTGGGGGTTCGCGTTGGATTGCGGGGGGCACGTGCCTTCGCGTGTCGTTCGCGTGCCGTTCGCGTGCGGGTTGTGCGCCACCTGACTGGGAGCTCTGACAGGGAGGAGTCGCCGGCCATGTGTGCGGTGTGGGCACTATGGGCGGCCACAGCTTACGCCCCCGGCACTACGCGCCGCCCGCCGCCACGGCCGCCGTGACACACAAACACAGACATATGGGCCCACACGCTTTAAGAATCCGGCCGCGTGCTAGCCGCCGTCTGCGGGCTAGGGCTGGGGTGTCTGGGGGGTGATCTGGCCGCCGGCGTGCCCTGCCGCGGCCTGGCCCTGCCCCGGGTGACCCCGGGCCGCTTGCGGTAGGTCCGTGCGCGCACCGGACCCCCTTTCCCTTTTCCTCCCCACGCGCGCCATCTTATTACAATTGCTAATGTAAAACTCGCGCCTTGGGGGAGCACAGGGGGTGGGCGGCATGGCCCGGCGAGCGGCCCGGCGTAGCGCCCGCACCGCCGCCCCCGCGGCCCCCCGCCGCCCCCCCCCCCCCCCCCCCCCCCCCCCCGGCCACCGCCAGACAGAGACGGAGAGAGTGAAGATGTGGGGGATGATAAGTGACGGGAAAGGGAAAGGAAATGCCGGCTGGGACTCGGCCTTCAGGGTCAAAGCCCACGGCCACGCATGCCGAGGACGTCCCCGTCAACGAACACGGGCTCTCGAGCACGGGGTGGATGTTGGCCGGGGTGAGCGGCCGTGTCGCCTGTGTGCACTTTCACACCCCCGACCCCGAGGTTCGTGAACGGCCACCGGATCAACACGTCACCTGGAAGGTGAGGCAGGCGACGGGCGACAGCGGCGACACCGCCAACTTAAGTGGCGTGCGAAGGCGGCCATTAGCATCGCAGCAGAGACTTTGGGGAAACTCGAAATCCGAAAATAATATCATCACACTGATAAGAGAGTGTGCCCGGTGTAATTAGGCATGGTTAGGGCTGGTGCCGGCCGGCTGCACTGCGGTACATATTCATATTGGGGCGCTCCCCAATTCCGCATATTTTGTCTCGCGCGCGCGCGCGTCACATTGCGGTAGTATTTCAGCGGCCGATTCAAATGCAGGCGCCGCAAATGTTTGCGTGTCTGTGAGTGCGGGCGCGGCCCGGCGCAGCGAGCCGAGCCTCAAAAGAGCGGCGGCGGCAGCGGCGGCAGCGGCGGCAGCGGCGGCAGCGGCGGCAGCGGCGGCAGCGGCGGCAGCGGCGGCAGCGGCGGCAGCGGCGGCAGCGGCGGCAGCGGCGGCAGCGGCGGCAGCGGCGGCAGCGGCGGCAGCGGCGGCAGCGGCGGCAGCGGCGGCAGCGGCGGCAGCGGCGGCAGCGGCGGCAGCCTGCCTAGCCGGACCACTGTATGATTCATCGGGGGCGACAGCGCATTCCGAAAGCGCATTTTGCCACGCGCCCACCGGTCCAGTTAGTGAGAGCGCCGGCCGCGTCCGGGTGGACCTACTGTCTCTGTCGCATCCCCCGCGGCAGCGCCCGTTGGAGCGACGAGGATGCGATGTGTCCTTCACTCGGCCGCAAGCCCCTCATTGCGAGGCGCCCCCGCGCATTAGCATCGCCGAATAGGATACGCGGGAAGTGCCCCGCACGGCCGCCTGTGTTTTCACTCGTGATCAGTAGCGCCAAGTATTTTTTTGTCTTATCAGAAACCTAAATTTCTAAGTTCCAAGTGTGTGAATGTTCTCAAGACAGGAGTACTTGTTTTACAGACAGAATCCTGTTGACTTCTGAATGGCAAACTTTTTTCAATTAGAGAATTCATCACTCTCCTGACACTTCGCTTCCTACCACTCAGTAAGAAACATGTGTGTCGGACGTGTCACATATGCCCAACTGGTGACCTCAGATCAAAACCACTGGGTACGTGCGGAGGGGATTCGCCCGGAGACTAGAGAAACGTGCTGTATGTATAGCAGCAGCGCGAGCCAGAAAACGCCGTTGACCACTAGCGCCATCTCTCGGAGCCAACGGTGGTTCTGCTCTCTGCGGGACAACAGCGGCTATAGTACCGGCAACGCCCTACGCATTTCCATCGCAGCTCCGTAGCGTAGTGGGCTAGCGGACCGGTCGGTGACCGTAAGGTCCGGGGTTCAACTCTTTGCCGGAGTAAAAATTTTTCTGAAATCTGCCGACCGAGGATGGTGGGTAAAATATACCAAAAGAACGTGTTCAAAGTGTGTTGTCTGAGTGACCGCGGACGTTGGGCCGCGGACATTCCCCGGAGGTTGAATACACTCGTTAACTCAGTGGTTCGACGCCCGAGCAGGGGAATGGTGCTTGCCAAGACTCGGCAGAAGTTAAATGTAGAGGCCTAGGGTTCGGCCTTCTACATTTTTCAAGCGTAAGGCCTCGGAATCTGGAGTATTCGGGCAACACCTACTTGGATACATGGCGTAGAAGAGTAGAGTACAATCGGCTTCGGCCGTGTACGATCTGGGCATCCTACCTCCCTCTCAATTCGCGAGGGAGTGGCCTCACGGCCACAGACCAACTGGCTGGTCGAAGGGGGTTGACTCCTGAAATCTAGTCAGCGGAAGAGGCGATGTTGGCCGTTGCGGAAGCCTGCCTACCAAGGTGGCTGCGTCGTGCCTGTGTCTTAGCGGCGGTCAACTCCTGGTACACCGGTTCCCATCCGAACACCGAAGTTAAGCAGGAACGGTTCCGGACGGAAGTCTGGGACGAGGTAGGACCCACCCATTTTTGCCGTTTTTTGTTGTTGTTGTATTTTATATTTGCAGGGTCTGAACCTTGAGGATTCAATATACTTTTGAATTTAAAAAAAAAAAAAAAAAAAAAATTGAAATGAAACGCTTTATACCAATAAAAAGAGAAAAGAGGAAAACCGCGACAAAACAAATTCGACCAGTAGTGCATGAGTATAACAAGCGCATCACTTTTTAAAAAAAATCAAAACTTTTCATCATTTGAATTCACCTGGACAGTTGTGGACATTTCGTGAACTTCCCTTCCCCTTTAAGTGTCCACGTGGTATCTGAACAGCCCCAAAGAACGAGCCTGTCCTAGAACGGTAAAGCGTTCTCCATGCCTGTCTTGTTTCGTCACTCACTGATTCACTGAATATCGCTGTAGTTACATGAAACAGTACACGATATACTACATATTCGCGCAAATCACGCACAAACGATAGAATTTCATGCATTTTACTCTTTCAATCAGGTGTTGAGTGGAAAAAAATATTTTTGTTTGCTGCGCAGAAAAAACGGGGGTTGGGGGGATGGGAGAAGGTAGGTTCGAGGGTAAAAAGGGAGGGAGGTTCGACAGCTTGCACCACCGTCTTCAGATCGTCTTGGCGCCCCTGCTCGTGATCCGGTTCTGTTTCGTGTTTTGGAGGTGTTTTTGGTCTCGGGTAGCGCCGGGGGCGGGCTGGGTAGACCCGCCTGCTAGCCGGGGCTGCCGTGCGGGCCGGCCTACCCGTCAGGCGTTCGCCGCCGGCACCGCCGGCACCGCTGCCATGCTCGCTGTCATTTTCCTCGCCCTTTCGGTCGGCGTGGAGGTCACTGCCCCCGCCGGCGCGCCGCAGATCGGCAGCAGTGACACGCGAAAACACGAGTCGGACAGGGAAATAGAAGGGGGAAATGAAGAAGAGAGAAGTCTGAGAAGTGGCGATAACCAGCATCGCGTGTCGGATCACACAATCTTCGTCCCGTCCGTCCTCCTCCTGCCGACAGCAGGCGGCGCCACGGGGCACCCGCAGCAGAGAATGACTCATGAGCCAATTACTGACGCGCCAAAATCAAAAACTCGAAAACAAAAACGCTTTAGACAGAAATTTTATATAGGACCAAACCACTGTTCACTTCATGGTCAAGAGCTACAAACTTCTACCTCAATTTCTCATCGACTCCCAAAAAATCGATCTCGCTTCGATGTACCGTGTCGATGCAATTTCGTCAGAGCCCAAAATGAACAAAACGCTCGCGCACCCGCCGGCATCCGCGCGTTCGGACGTTTTGCCGCTGGAGACACAAATCGCCTTACAAGGCATAGTGGGGCACCGGCGGGGGGCTCCGTGGCGCGGGGGGCGATGACGGGCGAGTGGGAGAGAGAAGGGTGTCACTTAGGTCCCGCCCCCTCCCCTCCCCTGGCCACGTGCGACAAATTGTCTGCATTGCTGCTCGCTCCGTACTTGCACCCAGGCGAAGCTTTTTCTCTGAAGTCATGCAGTATCTCTCTCTCTCTTTCTCAGCGCGCGCGCGCTCTGAGCGTGTGCTCTTGTGTTTGTGTGTGTGTGTGTGAGAGAGAGAGAGCGTTGTGTATACGCTCTTTGTTCGAGCCATTATCCTTTTCGGGATCGGAGACAAGCAATAGCCATTCGATTCGATCTTTTGTGCGCATGCGCCGAAGTCCCTGAGGAACCCCCACTCCCCCTTTCCTTACGGAAAAATTCGAGAAATTTGAAAAAAAAACGGCATTAAAAATTACCCCTAAACCTCTGTTCTGTAACCGTCCTGCTGAACGTCGGTGTTCGGATGGAATCCAGCGCGGATTACCTAGGACACACACCCCTTGGTAGGCGGGCATCTCGCAACGGCCAGCAAGGCCGACCGGATTTCCGAGGGTTCCAGTTCCAATACTGTAGTGGATTCAAAAAGGTAGAAACTCGTCGAAGTTGAAAAGTGTACCGCGTATAATTGTTTGCCCGTTTTATTTTTGTTCGGGAGCCTTTGTAGTGGCGTAAGACCGTTGCCACGGGCCGTCAACGCGGGGCTGGCCGGGGGCAGCCGGGGGCAGCCGGGGGCCAGCAGGACCAGGGCCCGCGCCGCATTCCAGCAGGCGCGCCAATGGCATGGGTTCGATCCCTGCCCCCGGCGGCGTGCGTCGCGCGCTCGCGTTCGGAGGGGTGAGGGAGGGCAGGGGAGGGGGGCGACTGCTTATGTCGCCCCGGGCTGGCCCTTGGGCTGGCCGCTGGCCCAGTGCGGCGGGGCCTGGTGCCCGTGTGCACTAGCACATCAGCGGGGGTCCTCCCGTCCGCCTGTCCCGCCTGCAGCCCGTGTCCTGCGGCTCCTGCAGCTCCTGCGGCCGCCGCTGGCTCGGGTATAAATCCTGCGGGGCGGTCGCCGGGCTGGTCGCCGATTGACAGGGCGGGAGGCGAGTTTTAGGGCCCGGGCCTTGGGCAGGGCGGCGGGCGGCCGCCTTGGGCTCAGCGTCTGCAGTCCATCTCTGCGGGCCCAGCGGCCTGTCCTGTCAGTGGGGACTCTGGACTCCTCTCTGTCGCGTCGAGGCCGCCGTTGTCACTCGCGCTCCGATCCCATCCGATCGGCTCCGACATGAACCGACCGCGGGTGCCGGGTGTGTTCAATAATAGAGGTTTCCAATCCGACTTAGAAACGGAAGCTGATGAACAAAAGCACTTCCAGATCGGAAAATTTCGAGGGCAGGTATGAGACATATTTGAAGGGCGTTTTGAGTTATTTATTTGGAGGTTATCTGCCATATTTGGCGCTGCCCTTGTGCATCGAAATTTCTCATACCTGCTCCCGAACCGGGGTGGGAGTGATTTTGTTCTTCAGCTTCCGCTTCTGAGCCTCGTTGGAAATCTCTACTCGACGGGGCTTGGCTATGTTGCGGTAGGCAAGGGAGTCCGGATTCGGGAGGCGGGGGCGCCCGGGGCGTGGCACGCGGTCCGCCACGGTCCGCCACGGTCCGGCACGCTGCTCACGCGAGGCTCCGAAAAATCGGCATCCCAACAGAGCGCGGCCCGGGGCCCGGCCCATGCTGCTGACGGGGCACGCACCTCGGAGGCGGCCGGCGGCCGGCCCGGTCAGACTGCCCGGGATAAAAGCTGTTATTAGGGCTAAATGCACCCACGGCGGTACCAGCTGATCCGGGCCGGCCAGGGCGCGGACCCCGCCGGACCTCTACCGGACCCCTACCGGACCCCTACCGGACAGCAGCCCGTGGACCAGGCAGAGGCTTTGCAGGCTCCCGTCTCAGATAGGGCTCCCGTGCACACACACACACACACACACACACACACACACACAAGGACGTGCAAACGTTCGCCTTACACTTCCTGTTCACGGCGTATCTGCTGCGTTTACTGCTACCTTTTTGTAGAAAGAAAAATAGCTCGGCCCTGTGGTGCCTGAAAACGTTAGCTATAACCAGTACAGCCCATTTTCAGCACAATCAGCCAGGGGCAACCGAGGGGGTAAGTGCAGGTAAAATGATCAAGACGAAAAAAGAAATCACAGCATGTAACAAAACAAACCAAGAAAAAACGAAAATCAGTTCATCCGTTTTGGGATAAAATCCCTACACAATGCACGCACCCGACCAACCCCCGGCTGCAACACCACCATTTCAGGCGGAAACCGGGTAACTATCGGGTGAAGAAACCAAGTGGCCTGTTTGGATTCGGCGCAGATAACTGAGCGGCCACAGGCAGGGCCAAAGGCAGGGTGCCGCCGCGCGTACCCGGGCCGGGGGCCGGGATCCCTCGCGGGCCTTCGCGTGCACCTAAGTGAGTCAGCGTCTGTGTGCGTGCGTGCGTGCGTGTGCAGCGGGCATAAGTCCGGGGAGCGCTGGTCGCGTGCGCGACGCGTTCGTGTGTGTGTGTGTGTGTGTGTGTGTGTTTGCGTGCATGTCGGTTCGGGTGCCGTGTTTGTGAGTGATTGGAGGCGTGTGCACGCGTTTTAGGTGACCGATGAGCTGAGTATGTGTGTGTGTGTGTGTGTGTTTTGAATGCCGTGGCGTTATTGGTTGGCGCTTTCCATCCTTTCAGGGCCGGAAATGTTATGGTCAGATCACACACCTGCAAATCAGCGACTCAGTCCGGTTGTCTAGTGTGCTACACAATTAGCAGTATAGTGTAAGATCCTCCCCCACCGTGCCTCGCGACGAAGAAAAAAGTCGTCCTTAATAAGGGTCCAGTCGGACCGCGTTTACCCTTGACTTTAGTGCGGATCGGCTGTGCTGCCCTCTGAAGGACTCCCCCCGCGGGCTCCGGCCGAGGCCCCGCCGGCCTCCCCTGTGGCCGCGCGCTGGCCGCGCCGCCCTCCCTCCCCTCCCCTCCCCTCCCCGCCGCTACTGTACTTCCCCCCCCCCCCCCCTGATCGATATATGGAAATGAGAGGACATTTGTTGTGGCAGCCGAAAGGGAAAATAATGATGCCGCAAAGACGTTGTCCGGCCAGTGCCAGGCCAGTGCCCTTGTGTCCTCCCTTCGTGTCCCTTGTCAGTCTCGCTAAGGACAACGACGTTCATTTTGAGGCCCTTCTTCTCGGCGTGGCCGTGTGGCGGCGGCGGCGGGCGCGCGGCAGCGAGCGCGGGGCGCAGGGCATCATTTGCCTCCCTGTCGTCCCTCTGTTTGTCTGTCACAGAAGAAACGTCCCGCGTCCTTCGTTTACGTTCAAAAAGTCCGCGTTCAGATCGCATATCTGTTTTGAAATCTGTTGAGACTATAGAATTTGGACAGACCGCTGCCCTGTATATTACCCTGAACGTGATGTCTCGGCCACCGTGAATCATTCCGCGTTGCGTGCGAGAGAGAGAGAGAGAGAGAGAGAGAGAGAGAGAGAGAGAGAGAGAGAGAGAGAGAGAGAGAGAGAGAGAGAGAGAGAGAGAGAGAGAGAGGCGGGGGTCTATTTCGGAGTCCCGCTTCGTCACGCCAACCACCTTGGAATGAAATACGATCGTCCGTCTATGCCGGGTGCTGCGGCTTGTCACCTCCTTTCTCCCGCACCTTTCGCCCTTCCAAAGGGCGCACAGAGCAGCGAACGGGGAGCAGCAGTGAGCGAGCAGCGAATTAAACCCGTGAAACGGCACCGAGTGTGTACACAATAACACGCCATGATTACGGGCACATCGACGGACGGTTTTTCACTCGTGGCGTGCTGCTGCGCTTTCTGCCCGTGATAGTATTCGGGGGGAGGGGGTGAGGAGGTAGGGGGAGGGGGGTGGGGAGGTAGGGGGAGGGGTATAGAATGTCCGCACGGGTCGTGATCTCTTGCGGTTTGAATTGGTGCCGACTTGGCGCGCGCCGCTGGTGAAATATGAGTGTACCGGAATGTCCATCCGTCTGCCACCGTCCGAAGGGTTGTCCGGCCGCGTCCCAGCGCATGCGCCCTCTGCGCGCGCGCGCGCGCGTGTGTGTGTGTGTGTATGTGTATGTGTGTGTGTGTGCTGCACGAGCAGGAATCCGCGTCTAAAATAAATGTGGTCAGTCCCGTCAAACGCAGTGGCCGGAGGCGCGGCGCGAAATTCAAACTCATCCAGTTCAAGTGCTCGGCGGTGGCGAAAACACACGTACCCGCCAGGGCCGTCCTTGCAGAAGCCCCGCCAATATCATCTCAGCCGCCTCGGTGGTTCTGTTTCGGCTGCTCACTTTTGGTCATCGCGGTCAGAGAACGTAAAAACAAGAAGCAGCACGGCGCACAATCGGACCGAGTCGCCTTGGCACGCTTTTGTCGTCAAAATATACAGCTTTGCTCGCAAAAAGGACCCTGGCTGCTGCTTCTGCTGCTGCCGCTGCTGCTGCTACTGCTGCTGCTGCTACTGCTGCTGCTGAAGCTGCTGCTGCTGCACCGCTGCCGGGACCGGATCCGGCAGCTCGCCCCCACCCTCCCCTCCCCGCCACCCCCGTTCCGCCCCACCCCTTGTCCGCGCCCGCCTCCCCCCGCGCCCAACCAAGGTACTTGTTAATTCCGGAGACGTACAGCCCCGGTATTGATTGCCGGGGGTCCTTCTTCTTCTTCTTCTTCCTCCTCCTCTTCCCCTCCTCTCTTCTTTCACTTCTTTCCCTTTCCCTCCTCCGCACAGGCCATCGCCAGCCAAACAGTAGTAGCGCAGCAGCAGAGCGATGTGACAGAACTCGGATAACGAGGCCCCGAGCAACAAATACTGAAACACTTGTCTCTCCTCTTGCAAACGCTGCCGAATTTCATTAAAACGGCATGAAGTGTGTGGAATGCAGTGCCGCGGATTATTGAACAGATTTCTGAAGCAGCAGCAGCAGCAGCAGCGGTAGCAGCAGCCCCGTGCGCTCTATCCTCATCACCCCCGTAGCAGCGGACAGCGATCTGTCATCTATCCGTCCGCCTGTCCCGCGCTCTATCCGCCTGCCAGCCCGCGTCATCCCCCCATCCCCATACCGCCCCACACCCCGCACGCACCCTCAAAGGTTCGCCACATCAGAGTGCCAGAGCAGGCGATACAAATTAGACCTATATTACGTCTCAATACAGCGCCCTCCCTCCCCCTCCCCTCCCCCTCCCCCGCCGCCAGCACCGCCACAGCAGGGTGCCGCGCTCGGTGCCCGCGGTCTACCCCCGCCACCCCTCCCTCCATGTCACAGAGTGAGAAAGAGAGAGAGAGAGAGAGAGAGAGAGAGAGAGAGCACTATTTTTATTTGTTGCTCAATACAGCTCCGGCCGGCTTGGCGTCGTGTTCGCCGGCGCGCAGTGCGCGGGGGACAAATTAGGATCGCTCTATCCGCCGAGTGTGGGGAGCTATTGTTGCAGATATGGTTCGTTTACGATCCCCCCCTACCCCCCACCCCCACCCCTACTGCTGCGGCTACCCCTGCTACCCCCGCAACGCGCGCGCGGCCGGCTAGTTAGCGCACAGTGTGTTCTTTAGCATCGAACCCGGCGCGCTTTGCTTTCCGGTTTCACCCCCCGCTTCACAAACCACGTAACGAATTTGTTTTAAGTTTTTTGCAGGCGGTGTCACGTACCGCTCCGATCATCACTGGGATTGAAATAGATTTCAATGATCAAGATTTCAAACCAGCCTCTTGTCACCCGAAATCATTCAGTCTCGGTGATGACGCATATTTCCAGGACAGAGTTGCAGTGGTGACCTTCACCCGAACGGAGCGATCATCATGGCGTCGCGTCGGGGCTGGAGGTGGTGGCGGGCCGGGCCGGGCCTAATGAGACCGCCAGGGGGCGGGGCCGTGCCTAGTGGGGGAGCGCAAGAGAGAGAGAGAGAGAGAGAGAGGGGTGTGGGCGCGGCCATCTCACTCGCTCCCCCGCTCGGATTTGACGTGTTCAAAGTCGCCCTTTGACCAAACCGCAACGCGCGAGGTCAGCCAAGCTGCTTCACACAACAACAAAAAAATACACAACACGCAGAAATAAATAAAGACTTTCATAAAAATAAAACACCTTGTAAGATCTAATAATACAGAGTGTTTTGAAGGCGAAGACTGTGAGTAATATTGGCCCTTCTATTGTCTTGAGAAGAAAACGCTGGTATCATGGAGAACACGAACAGAAATTCACCGCTCGCCTTTCGCGAAGCCCGCCAGGCTGGTCGCCACATTTGTTGTCCCTCGGCACCCCCCCCCCCTCCCCGGTCCCTCATCTTCAAAAACCCACCGCCGAGAATCACCTCGGGGCGAAACCGCACCCCTCACCGGGTTCAGCCCTCCCGCCTGCCCTCCCCTCCGCCGAAACCCTCTTACTGTCGATCGGTAAGTGTGAAGAGGCCTGCCTCCAGGCGCAGTACTACCCCCTACCCCTTTGCCTACCCTCCCCGGCCCTGGGCTGCACGCCATCCCCGAGGGACTCCCCCACACCAGCAACTCTCTCGACAGACGCAGCGTTTAAACCAACTACCAGCCCATCGTTCAAATGACATGTCGGTGCTGTAGCAGTTCGTGCGCGCATCGATCGCAGTCGACGCGGAGGTGGTAGTACCTATCTGTGGCTCCCGAACACTCTGAGGTCCCACCCCGCTCGGACAGGGAGGCAGAGCGACTGAGTCTAGAGAGACTAGAGAGTCCGAAAGGCCCAAAGTGCATGACGGCAGCAGCGGAGCAGCAGCGGTGGCCCGGGGACTCGAACCCGCGCCACCCTCCCCGCAGCCAACCCCTCCGCCCCGCAGGGCGCCCCCTGTTCTGGCTAAACCAAGTGGAAGAACTCGAGTTACTGCTGCGCGCGCGCACACACACTCGCCCCGGGGGCGGAGGGCGGCGCGGGGGCCCCGGGGCATGCCCGCCCCCACCCCCCGGCCCGCCCCCGGCACCCCCAGCCCGCCCCCGGCACCCCCGGCCCGCCCCCGACCCCGTACGGGACCCTGCGGCGTGCCCGAAATAAGTGGCGGTGGTTGAACAAGCCGCGAGCACCGCGGCGCGAGCCGAGCCGAGCCGAGCCGAGCCGAGCCGAGCCGAGCCGAGCCGAGCCGAGCCGAGCCGAGCCGAGCCGAGCCGAGCCGACGACTCTGCACGATCCGAAAGACCCGCCGGGCTGCAGTGCGGCCAACTGTCACAACACAGAGCGGAGCCGGGGCAGGCTGGGGAAAGAACGCTGGGATCGCACGTTCCCAGCAGATATGGTGTACCAGCTTTCGAAGAAAAACAAGATAAAAATGATCCAAAATCCGTCCGCGCGGCAACCCGACTTGTGGTAATATAACCTGCACGCCCCAGCTGCGCTCGGCGTTGCCTATCCTCCAGTCGGCGGGCGCACATGAGAGCACAGAGGAGTCGCAGGTGTAACGGGGCCAGTGCGGTACTCCGCTTGGTGCGAGCCTCGCTGTGGAGTGCGGCCAAGTGGACGCCCTGATGCACCAGGCGCGCGTGCAGCAGTGCGCAGCAGTGCACAGCAGCAGTGCCCCGGGGCACCGGGCCCACCGGGCCCTGCCGCGGACTCCGTCTGGCGGAGTCCTGGAGAGCCGCTGCTGCTACTGCTGCTGCCGCCGCTGCCGCTGCTGCTGCTGCTGCTGCTGCTGCTGCTGCTGCTGCTGCCGCTGCTGCTGCTGCTGCTGCTCTGGAGCTGCTTGAGCGCCCACATGCAGCTGTCAACCGCTGCTGCCGCCAGACGACTGTACAGTCGAGGGGTGGAAACAAACATGACAATCTATCCCCCGTGAGTTCCGAAGAGCAGCGGAGGAGCTACAGCGGGACGGTCGTGTAGTGACCAATGCTGGTAAGCGGGACGGTCCAGTTCTTTTCTTTTTTTCGGTGGTGGTATGTTTGGACCATCACCTGAACACCGTCTTTTCATGAAAATGGTATCTCGTGGTGCTCATGACCCCAGAAAAGAAAACGTCGGGCAGGTACGCCCTCCAAACTACATATATACTGTTTATAATAAAATGAAAATGAAAATGAAAATAATTTTTTGAAGGGAAAAGTTTGTGAGACGACGGTATATTTGACGCCATTTGCGGGCGCATAGCGAGGCCAGCGCACCCTTTCCTGACTCACCCCCTGACCTCTCCTGGCCTCTCTCTCTCTCTCTCTCTCTCTCTCTCTCTCTCTCTCTCTCTCTCTCTCTCTCTCTCTCTCTCTCTCTCTCTCTCTCTCTCTCTCTCTCTCTCTCTCTCTCTCTCTCTCTCTCTCTCTCTCTCTCTCTCTCTCTCTCTCTCTCTCTCTCTCTCTCTCTCTCTCTCCGTGTTCCAGTCCCTTCACCCCTCGCAACGCCAGGAGCGGCCCAGGCCAGGCCGGCGTCGGGGCCCGACCGCTAGCAGCGCAACGCAGCGCGGCTCCGTGCGACAACTAGATCCCGCCGGCCGATAGTGAACCTCGGCACGCTCACACACACACACACACACACACACACACACACTCACACACACACATACAGCGCTCTGCGACGCGTTCTGGTGCGTATCGCCCAAGGCGCACGTCGCGGGGGGGACGCTCTACCCCTCACTGAGGAGAGGGCGGGGCGGTGGCGGGCGCGGCGGGGCAGCCGAGGTGCAGCGGACAACGTCGTGTGGGCACCCCATCGGGGGCCGCGGGAGCCCCCTCGGCCACCGCACCGGCCGACTCACAACGGCCATCCGTACGGCCGGAATGCGCTGCGTCGTAGCCCCGCGCGCGCTAACTGAATTGGCCTTTAGAATCACCTCCCGTATGTCTTAGGCGAGATGTCGACGGCTCCAGTGAACCACCCTCCAGATCCCGTTTTATAGGACGCCGCGCGCCGATCGGTTCGGAAACAGTCCCTTTTTATTGCCCGCGGGATCAAATACCGGCCCCGGCGGGCGTTCTGCGCCGACACCGGTCTCTGAACTACCTGTCTCTAGGTTCTAGTACACCTCGCTCTCCCGCCCTGCTGGCAGTGGCATCTGTCTGGCATCTCTCTCTCTCTCTGTCTCTGTCTCTCTCTCTCTCTCTCTCTCTCTCTCTCTCTCTCTCTCTCTCTCTCTCTCTCTCTCTCTCTCTCTCTCTCTCTCGTCCTTCAGTCGTCCTCTCCCTCTCCCACCCCCCAGCAGGCTCGGGGGTGTGTCACGCGGGGTTGGCCTGCCGCCGCGAGCCGGAAAGATGGATAAAACGAATTTTCCATACCAACACCTTCCGCGGGCCAACAGCGACATGGCGCACGGCACGCGCGTCCCCTGGTGCCCGCTGGTCCCCGCTGGTCCCCATATCTCTCCGTTCGATATCTCGCCGCGTCCATCTGTGTCACACCCCTCAGCGCCGTCAGCGCCGCCAGCTCCAGCAGCCTCCCCGACCCGACCCGAGCGGGCCGCCTCTGCCAAGCTCTGACGCGCCGCTTCAACGTGATGTACTTTGACACTCGTTAAAAAGCTTTGTAACGTGAAAGGACGGCCGCGGAGGGGGTGGAGGCTGGGGGCGGCCGGGGGCGGCCGGGGGCGGGCCGTCGTCCCGGGGGACTTTAGAAGGCCATCATGATGTGTCCTTTTGCTCAGCAGCACCAGCGGCACCAGAAGCAGCTTTCACGTCGCGTGTTCGCCTTTTGCGTCCGCATACCGTTTCCCTCTTTCCATTTTTATTTCCAAAAGGGAGTTTTTATTCTTAAAAAAAAATAATAGGGGAAATAGCGTGTTTTAGAATGTCTCGGAGGAGCGGTGGGCGTTAACGTTCCTCAAACAACTACCGAGTGCAGATCGGCCGGTGGCGTGCGGGACTATGGACTCGAAACGAGACAAGTGCCGACCGGCTCTGGTGGTAAAAGGATTACGACGGATTCGGACTGAACACGAACGGCGAGGACAGACTTTCGCTCCGGGGGCGGGGAGGTGGGGAGGCGGCGCCCGGGGGCGGGCCGGGGGGCGGCGCGGGCGGGCGGGCCGGGGGCGGCGCGGTCCGGTGCAGCCGGGAGGGGTGCGGGTGGCGTTAAGGGATTAGGAGACCACACTTTAAAGGCCCCGCGGCTCTAATCAGACCAGCAATTCATGCAATTTTAAAAGCAATATTTTGGGCCCGCGCCTCGCGAGACCTTGGCGGCCCCGGCTCAGCACTCAGTACAATTCTGCTCTAACGAAGAGAGAGCGGCGTCTCCGCCTTGACGCCTCCGAGCGCCAACACCCAACACCCTGCTGCACTGCCCGCCCCCGCCCCCACCCCCAACCCCGGAGCGGGCGCCGCCCCGCCCTTTCAAACGCGTTCCTTCGACGTCCGCTACCCTTGAGCATTCCCTCCCCGCCCCCGCTCCACTTTTCAAATAGAGTTATCCCCGAAAAGAAAGACAGTCCGCTCGACTTTAAATAAAAAACTGAAAAAATCCTAGAGAGCGCCGCCCCTCCCCGCGTCCGTGCTGCATGGGCTGATTGTGTGTAATTCAGGTGCCATTTTCCCTCACTCCTTGCTCCTAGCCTTATTTTAAAAAAAAAATTCTAAAATTTTCCTAAAAACACGAGAGTCGCATGATTATTTTGCTGCTTCAAATGCAGGCTCTCTCTTCTTGTCGCGCCTCCGCGTTCAATGGCCGACTTGTAAAACTTTATCCGTTTCTGAAACTAACTGCTCCGTCCAGGTTCTCCATGCGTGTGGCGTGGCGTGGCGTGTGCTTGTCACACGGGCGTCAACTACCCAGCACACGCGTTCGTGCGCCTCACGCAGGCGAGGGGCTCGGCCACGCCACGCCTGCTAAACGCACTGTGTTGGAAATGCCATACAACGTGCGCGAGGCCTGGAGGTCTGGAGGCCTGGAGGACTGGAGGCCTGGAGACCTGGAGGCCTGGAGGACTGGAGGCCTGAAGGCCCGGAGGCCCGGAGCCCGGAAGCCTGGAGGCCTGGACGCCGTGTCCCGGGGCAGAACTACAATCGATGCTGCTGCGTGACATTGGAAAAACAATATTGCTGAAACAATTTTTTTCGTCCGGGTATCCATGATATCGTTAGCTTATGATATGACCCGTGGATGAGAAATTTACGTCCGCCCCGCCGGCGTTGCGGGCGGCGGAGGGGGTCAACCATCGGGCATGCACCGCAGGTCATGACGCTTCCGCCCGAAAGGGTTCATGAGAAATGCGGTGGGAGGGCGTCGCGGCCACCGCCGGCGTCGTGGGGGACGGGAGGGCCCCCGAAGGGCCGGAGGGCCCCCGAGGGGCCGGAGGGCCCCCGAAGGGCACGCCACACACCACACACCGCACACCACACCGTACCGAACCACGGCGACATGCGAGTAGTCCTGCCTATGAATCAAGCGCGGCGGCCCCATGAATGCAAAGCATCCGTCCTTCTCTCTTTCTCTCTCTCTATCCCTCTGTGTGAGAGAAAGGTAATGCCTTCCCAACCGAAACGCGTCAACTCCTTCTAGTTCTCTTTTCTTTTACACAAACGCTCTCTCTCCTTCTCTTACACACACACACACACACACACACACACGAACGGAATAGTTGTCGCGCGTGCGTGGATAATTGCAGCAGGTCTCAATAGCGGAGGAAAGGTGTTGTGCTGGTTGTTGCTGATACCAGTATGTATACCTCAAAGGGACACACATACACACACACACACACACACACACACACACACACACACGACCACGTAGAACGTCGAGTATAAATTCTTGAACGTTTCCTGCGACGATGCAGTCAGGATTCAATGAGCGAACATATAATTGTCAATATAGTTGTCAACTGCGTCCATGACGTTTCATGGCCTTAAAGAAAGAGGGGAAATTGCCTATCTTCCAGGCGGTGTGATGCCATCATGTTATGAGTATTATAACGCATTATAAGAGGTGGGCTGAGTATGAAATACTACACGATCCCCCCCCCCCCCCGGCCTCTCCCTCTAGGGCGGCGTATCGGCTGACCCTTCTGTCTGTCTATCTATCTATCTGTCCGTACGTCTGTCTCTCTGTCTGTCGGTGAGTCCGTCTGTTTGTCCCCTTTTCTCGCTTCATGAATATGCAGGGCCGCATTGCAGCGACGCGCGGTGACGGCGGCGGCGGCGGAGTTGAGTGTATCAGCTGCTATCAAAGTGAGCGGGAGAGCGAGAGTGATAGATAGATTGACGCGGGGCGCGCGGTGCAGCGGGGCAGACGGAGACAGCAACAGCCCGGCGACAGCACAGCCCAACCTCATTAGATCACACACACACACACCCGCGCGCGCACACACACACGTACACGTCACGCACGAGTATGTGCCCTAGGTGAGCTGCGCTGTGTGAGATGACATGTTGATCTGGGAATGCCGGATATAAAATGTCGAGTTTGCGGGTACAGAGACCGGCAATCCAGACAAGAGGTTTCCTCCTGGTCACTTCCACACGACATCTGATGGCCGCCTAGGTTTTGACAAAGGCTTAGGCGGCGGGGCGAGGCGCGAAAACGTAACCAGGCGGAAAACAACCTCAAAGTAAGCCGTTGGTCCCCGCGGCCATCTCTCTCTCCCTCCCTCCCTCTCTCTCTCTCTCTCTCTCCTCAAATGTGCCACGAGGCTTATCAAGGCCGGCACGGGGGAGGGGTATAGGTCGCTGGGGGGTGTTTGACAAGTGGCAGGCGGGAGGGAGAGGGAGGATAGGCGCCGGTATATCCAGTGCGGGCTGCGGCCAGGCGAACCCAGCGAACCCGTCCAGTACCGCACCACTAGCTGTTCTGCCGGTGTGCCGGTGTCGTGTAACTACGCGGATCAGGATGGCGCCAAATTTCTCCGTCGCTCTCTCTCTCTCTCTCTCTCTTCCTTGGTTCCTTATTTATTCTGCGCTACTTGCGTCATCTATATTTGTATATATCACTGCAATTCTTACGTTTTATTATGTCTAAGCACTTTGAGTTGTAATAATTCTTGAACTGAATAATGTTATTAGTATTATCTGCCACATTGGTACTCTCGTAGGACTTTTTAGTCTTTTTGTACCTTTTATTTGAAATAAATCAAATCAAATCAAATCTCTCTCTCTCTCTCTCTCTCTCTCTCTCTCTGCTCTCTCTCTCAGTTGCTCTCCTCTCCTTTCTTATCCTTCTTTTCTCTCTACCGTCGATAACGATCCTTCAACAATAGGACCAGACGACCCCCGCTCGCTCGTCCACGACAACCGGCGCCGACACACACACACACACACACACACACACACACGCGCGCGCTCGGGCTCGGGGGTCATGATGTCGCGTGCGAATCCCAGCGGGGGCACCTCACTCCTCGCTGCGTCAGGCACGAGCCGCGCGGCGCGGCGCGGCGTGGACCAGAGATCCTGTGCCTCGATACCAACGCGGGTGACGGCGCGCCCGGGCGGCGGCGGGGGAGCACTGCGCGAGCACGAGGACACGCGCACAGGCACACACACACACACACACACACACAGATGATTCCAACCCTTTCCGCTCCGCATTATCCGAGCGTGCTGGTGTGAGCAAGGCCGCGGAGGCCGTCGCCGTGGCCAAGCCCCTGGCCGTGCCGCCGTGCCGCCGTGCCGCCGTGCCGTGCCCAGGCCACATCTAAACCACTTTCCCTTCGCGGACCGTCCCCCCGTCACGCCCTTATCAACCCCTTTCCCACAGCGACCAGAGCGGAGCGCGCCGGCGGTCGTTTTGTCGGGCCGTGTTCGCTCCCCGGTATGAGAAATAACGCACAGTGGAGGGCGCGCAGGGGCGCCGCCGGCCGGTGCGCCGAGTTCATTTCAAGCTCTCGGCTCTGCGCCGCCGCTGCCGCCGCTGCCGCCGCTGCCGCCGCTACCACCACTACGACGACCTGCCGCGGCAGCTGGTGCGGTCCAAGTCCAAGGTCACGCCGCGCACGGTGGCGGCAAATTTAAATTTTATCGGCCCTCCTCCCCACCGCCCCACCGCGCCATATTCCCCCCTCCCCCCAGCTGTTCAATGGGGCTCAGCGGCTCCCCCCCCCTCCCCTTACCTCTCCCGGCCCGGCAGGCCGGCCGCTGGGGGCCCAAGAGCCATCCCCCCTCCCCCCTCCCCCCTCTCGGCTTGGCCGCCATCCATATTTGCGCGCGTGAATCGTCGGCCTGATTGCGGGGGGTAAAATCCCGTCAGCTCCCGGCGTCATCATCGCGGTTTGCGGTCGCCGCGTCTGTGTGTGTGTGTGTGTGTGTGTGTGTGTGCGTGTGCGTGTCGCAGCCCCACCTTTAATGAACCACTAATGAAGCCCGCACGGCCGGGCAGCCGCCGCAGAGATGAACGGGAACCCGGCCGAGTCGAGTCCTCCCCTGGTCTGGTCTACAATGCACCGCCGCCCGGCCCAGCCGGCGGCACCAGTCTCTAACGCCCTCTCTCTCTCTCTCTCTCTCTCTCTCTCTCTCTCTCTCTCTCTCTCTCTCTCTCTCTCTCTCTCTCTCTCTCTCTCTCTCTCTTTATCTCTCTCACTCTCTCTCTCTCTCTCTCTCTCTCTCTTTATCTCTCTCTCTCTCTCTCTCTCTCTCTCTCTCTCTCTCTCTCTCTCTCTCTCTCTCTCTCATATATATATATTCGCACACAAAAGGCGCTGAAATTGACTGGCTGTCGGACGGACGGCGAGGCACAACAACAATGCTTGATGTATTATGTCACCACGACGCCGCGCCGCGCCGACGCGACCAACCACCGGAAAAATGGCACTCTCTCTGTCTCTCTCTTCCTCTCTCTCTCATGCTCGCTCGCTCGCTCTCTGTGTCTCGCTGGTCGCGTGGCGCCCGGCGCGTGCGGGCGCGTGGCGGAGCGCCGTCTATTTACCCAACACAGAAAGGGTGCAGCGGGGGCCGGCGTGCGCCGCGCGGAGAGTCAGTACTCTAAACCGGGCCAATGCGCGGGGGCGTGGCGCGGCGTGGCGCGGTGTGGATCAGCGACGACGGCGGCGCGACGCTTCCGAATAAATTAGAAAGTCTTTTGTGGGGGTGGCGGCCGCTATCGCTGGTGGGGGTGGCGGGGGGTGGCGGCCGCCACGGCCCCGGCACGGCCCCGGCACGGCCCCGGCACGGCCCCGGCACGGCCCCGGCACGGCGCAGGCACGGCGCGGCGCGCGCCGCACACGGCCGATTGCATTAGCTTTATAAATAGAGTGCGGACGCGGCTTGTCGCCGATCTCCGGTCCGGGTCCGGGGGATGGAATGGGAGGGACGGGACGGGACGGGATGATCCAGAGGCCAGGCCAGGCCGGCTGGCTGCGCCGCCGCCGCCGCCACCACCACCACCACCGCCGCCGCGCTGCCCCCGCGCGCTCCAAAGTTTTCATATCGCGCGTGGCCTCTCTATGTAAACATATATAGCCGCCGGGGTGGACCCGGCGCGGGGCCCGCGGGCTACGGTGCGGCGCGGCACCCGGCCGGGATGAGCGAAACTCTCACGAAGATCTCCGCGCCACGGCAAAGCTGAGGAGGACACCGCCGTAGTCCGCGCGTGTTTGGCGGCGCACTTCACGGCTCGTGTGTGTGTGTGTGTGTGTGTGTGTGTGTGTGTGTGTGTGTGTGTGTGTGTGTTTTCGGTGTACCGCCGGTTTCATTCACAAAGAAGCGGAGCGACGAATTTCTCATACAAACAAGTGAAGCGTCGCGTGGCTGCAGGTGCGCGTGCTTCTTAGAATTCCCTCGGAGGGGTTTCTTCTCCGATCAGGGCCAAACACACGCACACACACACACACACACACACACACACAAACACACGCAACACACACGTACACACGCGGAAAACAGCAGAAGCTGGCAGCGCGCGTTTTTAATCGGCGATGTGTCCTGAATGCCGAAACGGCGACGCGGGGAGGAAAAAAACATAAAGTTACGGAAAGAAAAGCAAAAAAATAGGTAGCCAACTTGTCGGTTGTGATCCCGGCCCGGCAGCGCCGCGTAGCGCCACGAGCCGCCGCTCCAGCGCGCGTCTCCGCGGACACGACCCACATAACTTAGAGACTATACACTCGTTTGCTCTGATTTAAAAAAAAAAATAAGTCCGAAAACGATTTATTCTGAAAATTAAAACATAAAAATCGCACCGGGTAGTGTGCTAGCTAGAGCTGGGATCGGGCCGTCTCCGCTCTGCGGGATGTATGGGAAAGTGAGCGGTGCGTGAGTCATGCCGCTGCCGCGCGGTGCTGTCCGCGAATAGAAAGAAAATTATGCAAATCCGGGCCGGGGGGGCTCTTTGCCTGATAGTTGCTGCTGCTGCTGCTGCTGTTCTGCCCAGGCGGTGGTGGTTAGGACCGAGAACTCTCGCGGCTGCAACACCTGCAGGTGCCGCAGGCCGTGCTGCCACAGGTGGGGCGCCCAGGTGCAGGGCATCCTTCAGGTGGCTGATCGGCCAACGGTCGGCTATTGTCGGACTCGTTTATGATTTACTGCCACCGTGCCGTCCGTGATGCTGGGGCTCTTGTAGTGTAACGTAGTACCGCTGATGCTGCAGCTCGACCACCTCCCCACGCCGCGGCCCCACCCAGACGCCGGCGGCGGCGAAGCGCCTGCAAGTGCTAGGATAGGCCAGCCCGCACGACACGCGTGCACTCGGAGGCCGTGATTGTCTACCCGGCAGGCGCCGTACTCAGACTGGCCAGGTGTACGGTCAGGGCCGCCGGGCTGGGAGTTAAACCAGCAATTTTCCAGCAATTTCTAGCAATTTTTTTTTTCAAGGGCCTACCTGTGGCCGAATCTAGCCCCTCGACGGCGTTAAATAAGCCCAGGCGCGGCGGCCTCTCTCTCTCTCTCTCTCTCTCTCTCTCTCTCTCTCTCTCTCTCTCTCTCTCTCTCTCTCTCTCTCTCTCTCTCTCTCTCTCTCTCTCTCTCTCTCTCTCTCTCTCTCTGTTATCATCAGCAGTACCGGAGCGGGTCACGCCCTTGACAGGGACGGCGGTATAACTGGGTAGAGCGCGGCACAGCGTCCCTGAATGCGACACGACTGTGGCGGTGGGGGTTGGGGTGGTGGGGAGAGTGGGGATTAGCACGGCGTAACTGTGAGGAGCTGCAGGCGGGGGGCGTGGCGGGGCTGGGCGGGGCTGGGTGTGGCGGGGCGGAGCGGGCGGCGGGCGCGTGTTGTGAGCAGCGGCGCTGCGCGGGGCGGTGGAGCTGGGCCGCTATGTTGCAGAACTTGTTATCAACCCCATTTACATCCGAGGTGCGGCTCTCCTCGGCTCGGCTCGGCTCGGCTCGGCTCAGCTCGGCTCAGCTCGGCTCGGCTCGGCTCGGCTCGGCTCGGCTCGGCTCAGCTCGGCTCGGCTCAGCTCGGCTCGGCTCTGGCCATCGGCGCGGCGCCGGGTTCTGTGTCACGGAGATACGATTGTAAGTATCCGCAGAGGTCCTGGCGGCCTGGGCCCGCCTCCGACAAACCAACCACGGCGGTGAACTTTTCTTGTTAAAGATGTGCTGACGTGGTGTTACACGGGGGGTGAGGGAGGGAGAAAGAGAGAGAGAGAGAGGGGAAGATAGATAGAGAGAGCCTTGGAAGTGGGGGTAATCCGCGTTGTCCTGCGGTGCGCGCCGGTGAGCCAAAGTTACCACCACAGAACTTGCCTCCCGCATACTGCCCAACACGTGGAGGCGGTGAGTTCCTCGCGTTTAGTAACCGCACTGACGGTCTCCGTATGAGTTGCGCTGGCACGTTGGTGGCCGGATGGCGGCCGGGGTGCTCCTGTGAGAGGAGAGGAGACACGGCGACAAGATAGGCTCCCCGTCGGTCCCCGTCGGTCCCCGTCGGTCCCCGCCGTCCCGGCCTCATCCCCTGCCCGGCCCGGCCCGGCCCGGCACCACGTACGCAGCCCCGGCTCTCCTCTTGTACGGCTACGGGGGAGAATTAATATGCAAATTGCAATCATTTCATCATTTTCTTCACGCCGCAATTTCAGCAGGATGTGCGCGCGCGCGCGCGCGGCCACGACGCACGTCCTCTGCACGTCACCGCCGTGATTCGACGTGGCACGCGCGGACCACGCGCGGACCACGGGGGAGGCGGATCTGCTACCAACCTCACGGGGGAAAAAAAAATACCAGAATTACAGAGGTAGGCCCGATTAAACAGCGCTATGGTTTGTCAGGTGGGAAGGGCCGTCGGCAGTACCCCCCGGGGGGGCGTCGGGGACCGTCGGCGGGAGTCGAACCCACCAGGCCCGGGGCTCGGGGGCCCGGGCCCGCACCAACGACAGTGTGCCCCCTTCCTGCACCACCGCCAGCGCCTCTGCCGCACCGGGTTTGTGGACGGGCCCTAAGCACGTCCCCGCCTAACAACAACGCATCACGAACTCCACATACGTCTCCCGGCCAATGAGGGCCGCGGGCGCGCTTACGCACATCTGCGTGCCACTGGTCTCCCCCTGCCTCTCTCTCCCCATGGCGCGGGATTCGGGTTAGGTTAGGTTCTGGCGGGGCGTGGCGGGGAGAACGCTTGCCCCAGACAGGCGATAAAGATGACAAGAGCCATGACTCCGCGAGGCACATAAAACACAGCGCGTTCGCCCCCCGAACGACGCTGTGGCGACGAGCGGCGCAGTTTGGCGGGGCGTGGCGGGGAGCCATACCACCCCACCAGCCCGCCCCGCCCCGCCCCGCCCCGCCCCGCCCCGCCCCCGCGCGGCGCACGACACATCGGAGATGTATTATCTGCGCCGCTTCCGGGCTGGAATCAGTTTCGCCTTCCTATCCGCGTCACCGGAAGGCAAATGGCAACACCGCAGAGCCGGTGCTCTGCTGTGCGGCAGCGCGGGTACAGGACTGGAAAGAGCACCGCGTTACCATCGCGCCTCAGTAGCCGCATGGGTAAGCGGACCGGTCGGCGACTGGCAGGTTCGTGGTTCAAATCTTTGCCGGTTGGTTGATGATCGTTTTCTTGTTACACAGCTCGGTGGACAGTGACTAGAATATTCTTCGGAACATGGTATTAGTATGGCTGTCCAAGAGACCCTGGGACCGTGGGGGCTAAGGCGCCGCCGGCTCAAACTCCTGGTCCTGAGGGTCTAGGGTTCGAATCCCTAGATTCAAAGGGTCTCACCCGAACTTTGAAGGCAGTGGTTGGTTTTTGGCCCCAGCGGTCAAAACACTATCAGCCCCCGTTATTTTTGAAACCCTAATTTTCGGTTAGGCGCCGCCGGCACAACCCGCTAGTTTTCACTCTCGATAGAACTCTGCGACAGTGGGTGCATCACCCCGCAAGCCGACGAGTCTGCGGGCGGAAAGTCTACCGTTGTTTTCGTATTCGATGATAAACAACCCCCACCCACCCCACAGGAGGGGCGCCATCCCTCACTTTTCACGCAGGATATTGGTTGCGGTGCCGCGTTTTTGACCTGATTTACGCCGACCGGAAAGCCTCTCTAGTTGGGATTCCGGCCTTCCGAATCGTATTCGGGCTCGACCCTTCGGCCCTCCTGGCCCCGAACGGCTGAACGGGGGCCCAACGGGGTGGACCTGAACCGGAAGCAATACGTCTACCACTTCCGGTTTGGGGGCACGCGGCCGCGGGCAACGTTCGCCACTGTTTTATTCGCCCCCCTTCTCTCTCTCTCTCTCCCACTCTCTGCCGCCACCCCATTTGTCCCTGTTTTCTGCCTGCTGGCAGCGTGTGGTGTTTCTCTCCATCTCTCTTCCACTATTTTTATCACTTGCTTTCTGTTTGGACTGCCCCACAAGAGACTTTTTAAACAATTTTTCCTGCTTGCCTTTTTTTTCTGCTATAATTTTTCGTTTTCCAGGGAGTGAAGGTTTGCTGTCGGGGCACGCGACGTAGCGAGCGTGCGTACAGTCTATACAAGGGCAGCCAGGCGAGTTGAGTGCGAGGCTGCGGGGCTGAAGGAAAAAAAGGCTTTCCATGTCAACAGCATCACCACCTACACGTAGTAACCACCGAATTGTACCGCGCGCTTCTCACCTAGGAAATAAAACAAAACAAAAAAAAAATAATAATCTAGAATTCATTTTTAATTTTTTGCAAATTGAACCACCTATTCCCGAAATTCGAGTTTGCCTTCCAGCACGGCAGCCGTGGGGTCGTCTTCGTCCCCCGTCCTCCCCACCCCTCCACACCGCCCGCCCCCTGCGCCGCAGCCAGCGCCACTGACACATATTCAGCAGGCACATAACATTTCCATACTAACAAGCCGGCCCGCTCGGAAAATCGATGTCCACCTGTTTGCAAGCCAGCTGATGTCGGCCCTGTGCATCGGCTGCGAAACCATCACTGTCTCCGTCATCACCATAACTTCCACATACTTTTCTTGAGGGAGGGGGGGGGGGGTTAAAGAAAGAAACGACAGAGTTGAGGGAGTTCGAGAAAAATGATTTCCAGAGGTCAAGGGGTCACGAGGTTGCTGCCGCATAGCGGTAATAACTCTGCTCTGAGACGAAAATTTCGCATACTGTTTCTTTTTTTTAAAGTAAGCGAGGTAAAACCGAGGGTAAAAACAAAAGAGCGCGTTTGCTGCGCGCTGCTGCTTCCCTGTCGAAAAACCATCCCACTTTCCATCTCGGCGGAACACTCCCTCCCGTCCCGTCCGCGCTCGGTGTTCAAGGGCGGCGAGCGTACCGAGCCCCTGCGGACCCGGGAGGTAGGCAGCCCGTTCAACAGCTGTCCTGAAAATAAACTAAAGGTAAAAGAAAAAGAAAGTTAGAGCTGCTGCCAGACCCCACACCACAACTTGATCATTAGTATACTCAACCCAAATTTTGGTCGAAAAAAAGGACAAGATTTTTAGTTGTATCGTGATTTGTATAAGTCGATTTAAATTTTCTGGGAACGTTTACTGCTCTGCCAGTAGCCTGGCCTTAAAATACTTCCAAAGCGGCGAAACGGTTTCAAGGAACGAGCCTGGCCGTCATGATTTTCGGTTCGCAAACGGTGCTGCTGTTGCCGCTGTCGGAGGCGTCTCGGCCCCCTGGCCCCCCGGCCCCCTGGCCCCCCGGCCCCCTGGCCCCCGGCCCCCGGCCCTCCGGCGACTCAAGTTCAGAGGCAGACACAGCAGTCCATGGAGGAGTTCAGCCCCCCGGGGCAGGTAGGCCAGATAGATCTTGAAGGCACAGGCCCCGGAAGGGCGGAGAGAGAGAGAGAGAGAGAGAGAGAGAGAGAGAGAGAGAGAGAGAGAGAGAGAGAGAGAGAGAGAGAGAGAGAGAGAGAGAGAGAGAGAGAGAGAGAGAGAGAGAGAGAGAGAGAGAGAGAGAGAGAGAGAGAGAGAGAGAGAGAGAGAGAGAGAGAGAGAGAGAGAGAGAGAGAGAGAGAGAGAGAGAGAGAGAGAGAGAGAGAGAGAGAGAGAGAGAGAGAGAGACAGAGGGTGAGAGAGAGAGAGAGGGAGGGAGAGAGAGAGAGAGAGCGGGGCTGCGAATCGATCGTAAGCAGTGCTGGGCTCGGCCGTTGGGCCGCTGGGCCGCACAGGGCAGGAAGGCCCTTGCCCCGGGCGCTGCTGGCGCTGCCTGAGACAGGCCAGGGCGGCCAGGGCGGCCAGGGCGGCCAGGGCCTCGGCCAGGGCAGGTGAGTGGTCGGAGCAGCCCCACGCTACGTGACCCGTCCTCGCCGCCCACCCCCTCCCCTCCGCCCCGACATAGGCACCACCCTGCACTGGTTTCCGTTTCGGCCCAGCGACCGCAGCCTTCCAACTTCCGTATCGCAGATTAAAAATGGTAAAACCCTCCCACCTGCGCGAATATTCCAAAATTATTTATTATATTTCAACATTATTTTGAGATCTGTTGTATTCAAAACATGTCGCCATACTCCTTCCGCAAGTGTTGGTCACCTATCATCCTCCATCAGACACACACGCACACACACACACACACACACACACACACACTCACACTCACACAAGCCCGCCCGGCAGACACCGACAAAAACACAAACACGGCTCTCCCTGTGCACCACACTGCGTGGTGGCGTGTGCGTGCGTGCTGGAGTGTTGACCGGGCCGTCGTGCCGGCGCTGTTCCACATACACAAACACCGACACAGATCCGCCGCCGCTGCTGCCGCCGCTGCTGCCGCCGCTGCTGCCGCCGCTGCTGCCGCCGCTGCTGCCGCCGCCGCCGCTGCAGTCGAGTCGGTCCACGCATTAGCAGCAGCGGCAGCATCCCTTCTCATGAAACATTCATAAGGCCTTGGCGGCTTGGGGGTGGCAGGGCCGCGACGGGGGCGGCGGGGGCTGGGCTGGGGGTGGCGCATCGCGGACGGGGTGGACGACACTGTGCGAGAGAGAGAGAGAGAGAGAGAGAGAGAGAGACAGAGAGGGGCGGCACGCCGGCGCCGGTGGGCCCGCCGTGCACCAGACAGAGACAACTACTGCAAGGGCCCTGCGCGCCGCGGCTGCGGCTGCGGCAGCAGTGGTGGTGGTGGTAGTGCTGCAAGTGGTAGCGTAATGCCTCGTCCCTTTCCCCCGACCCAGACCAGACCAGACGGATCCGGGCCGGGACTGCGTCGGACGCCTGCTGCGGCCCGGAGCCCGCCGGGGCCCGGAGCGCCACCCGGAGCTCGGCGTCGTCGGGGGGTGAAAGTGAAAGTGAAAGTGATAGTGGGGGCCGGCCAGGGCGGCGCCGGTGCCCTGTGGTGCCCTGCTGCCAGTGGTCCTCATCCCGGCACGGAGTATTGTCAGCGCGGCTTGTGCTGCATGCAGGAAGCACACGAAACCCGTGCGGTACCTGAACCCGCGCCTACCCTGCTATGCGAACGATTCCCGCATGTGTGTGTGTGTGTGTGTGTGAGAGAGAGAGAGAGAGAGAGAGAGAGAGAGAGAGAGAGAGAGAGAGAGGAGAGAGAGAGAGAGAGAGAGAGAGAGAGAGAGAGAGAGAGAGAGAGAGAGAGAGAGAGAGAGAGATAGTGCGACAACCCCGGGCGGGCGCCGCTGTCTGATGCACCGCCCGCCCGCCGCTGTGCCGTCCTCTGTGGGCGCGCCATCGACCGCGTTTGTGCTGTGACGTCACGGGGCGCCACGCTGAATTTAGAAAAGCTCATCATAATGCCCACCGTGTGTAGTCCGTACACACCGCGTCGTGTGTGTGTGTGTGTGTGTGTGTGTGTGTGTGGCGGCGGCGTGTACCAAACGGAGGAGGGGGTGGGGGAGGAGGTCGTGAGGACGGCCGCCGCGCCGAGGCGGGGCTCACGTCCAGTACATCGTCTTGACGTCCACGTCACGCGTGACGCCCGGCCCGGCCCCCGGTCCGCGTCCCTGCCGAGGGCCCCGCAGCGTCGTCATCGGGGTGGTGCAGCCCCGCTCCGCCGAGGCCACGCCGAGGCGCACGACGACAAGGGGCGTAAAACGGAGCGGTTGCTGTCGGGGGCTCGGCCCTGATCCCCCCGACAGAGCAGCCCAGTGGTTCGGATTGGGATGACATCTTTTTTGGCGGGGAAACGGCGCGTCGGAGTTTGTTTTCCGTTGTCGGATAGGACCTCCAAGCCGTTGGGTGACTTTACGACTGCAGGCAGGGGGGTCCCGTCCCGGTCAGGGGTGCCGCGCCTCCCCGACCCACCCCGCCCCGCCCCGCCCCGCCCCGCCCCGCCTGCCACGCCGTTCTGATCCTATCGATCACCGGTAGTATACTACCCGCGCCGCCGACAAGGAGGACAACCAAGACGTTTTCGCGCCCACGATCGACGGCGGCGCTCTTGGTGTCTCCTAGAGAACAGTGGCGCCTCGTGCGGTGGGCCGGCGAAGCAACAGCTGTCCCATGAGCCCCGCTATCCACCTCTTGAAAGTCACCCCAAAATCTTCGGGCGCAATTTTTCATACCCGCTGCTGCGGGATCCGTGGACTACGGGGTCAAGAAACGGGGAGCAAAGCGCGTCTTTGTGTTCCCAGCTGAACCAAGCGGCGTCCGCGTCCCGAGCACGACGGCGACAGGGCGGGCGAGAGAGAGAGAGAGAGAGAGAGAGAGAGAGAGAGAGAGAGAGAGAGAGAGAGAGAGAGAGAGAGAGAGAGAGAGAGAGAGAGAGAGAGAGAGAGAGAGAGAGAGAGAGAGAGAGAGAGCGGCCGGTGTGGAGTTAAATTAAATAACGCGGCAAGCGAGGAAGCACAAGGACTTTTCGCTCCATTTTTTTTCCCGGGGTGGGTGATAGATATAAAGGCGTCGTCGTCTCCCTGCGGTATGCGGTAAGCCGAGCGCGACGGCCTGGTCCGGCCGGAGATACTCGCGGTGGTCACGGTAGCGTGGATGCCACCGGCCGCCACCACCTGTCCCACCCCCACCCTCAGGGGGGGGGGGCGCGGCCGGCCAGATGGATAGATGGATGGAGTGGCGGAAAGGGTTGGTGATCCATCACACGGCAGCAGTAGCATGGACGTCGGCGGACGTGGACGGGCCGTCGGCGGCCGGCGGCCGGTGTGGGGCGGACAGCACACCGCGTCACGTCTCGTGGTGGTCAGCAGGCGGCAGCGGGCAGCAGGCGGCAGCGTACCCTGTCAAGCATACACGCAAAAACAAAACAAAAATATTTAAAAATTCAACATTTAGTAAAGTAAGCTGGATGATAAATTCACTCGAAATTTAAAAACTTTTTTTAGATGAGGGTAGTTGTGGTGGCTGCATGCCATCGGCTCTGACGGCTCGCTCGGCTCGGCTCGGCTGCCCTCGGCGCCGCACGGCACGCGACACGGCCATGGCCATGTTGGTGCCCGCTGGAGTCTTTGATACGACTGGCGGGCCTCACGCCCGAGTGGTCCGCAGCGCCCGCCCCCCGCGCCCCGCCCCAACCCCCAGGCCGCCACCCCCGCACGCCCCGCCCCTCCACCGCGCCGCGCATGCGCCGCCACCGGCCACCCCCCACCGACCCGCCGCCGCCGCCACCGCCACCGCCCCCAACCCCGCGCTGCCAACCTACGCACGATGAAAAGGCGCGGAATGCCAACCAAGGGGTTGTTTGGGTGTCGGCTGCCGCGCCGACGCGGCGATGGGGACAGATCGCTTTGACTTTGCAGGAGTACTGAAACAGATCTGGAACTGACGGCTAAAGCTGGATTTGTTTTTTGATCAGTGTTTTTCCATCTGGTCCGCCAAATCAGTCCATATTTTTCATACTGTCATCATTTTTTTTTGCGAGGTGGCGGCAGGCCGCGGGGGGCTCAGTGGTGGCGCCTCCCTCGCCTTATCACCCCGGTATCACGGCAGCGACCGCGGAGGGAGGGGGAAGGGGGGAGCCCACCAGATCCCGCCGCATCCCGGGGATTCCATTGATCCACCAGCTGAGTGAAACACTACCGTTGCCACCAGGGTGCTGGGCTGGGCGCGGCTCGGGGTGAAACTACCGTAAAACACATGGCGGGCGCTTCTCGCAAATCCGTCATATCCTCGGAGTCATGTGAGTCCTGAGGAGTTCTCGGCCCGTGTGGTCCTGGTGTGTGTGTGTGTGTTGTGTGTGTGTGTGTGTGTGTGTGTGTGTGTGTGTGTGTGTGTGTGTGTGTCCAGCCGGCGTCCGCGGCTCTGCTGGGCATCGGACCTATGGGGATCAAACAGGTTGCCAGTAGAATTCAATTTGAAAGGTCCCGCCACCGCCACCGCCACCGCCGCCGCCGCCGCCGCCGCCGCCGCCTCAGCCGGATGAAATGTGCTCCCGGGCAGACAGTGTGAGGGATGTCCCGTCCCCGTCCCCCACAGCCCCGGCCGGGCCGGTGTGGCCCACGGCCAGGACTCCCAGGACCCGCAAGGAGCCATCGGGGACTTTTCGCCGGGAAACACAAGGGCGGGGCGTAATCGTGTGATACATCACCGATGTCCTCGGGTCGCTGTCCCAGAGTCGGAACCAGGAGGGCAGGACCTATCTGCCCTTCTGGACCTGCTGCGGGGGCCGGCGGGGAAACGACAGTGATGACCACCACTTTGCGGAGACCGTGTGAAACATGCTGTCGTCCGTTCGGGACAAGAAGGAAAAGCCGCTACCACCCAAAAAATAAAAAAAATAATTAAAAAAAATCAGGCGCGATTTTTGTTTTTGATTTGGGGGGGAAGAGTGTGGGGGAGGGGTCTGGATTTTGAGCCCGTACTAAAACAAGTGAACTAGTAACACAAGTTTGTGTGTAACCGGCCCAGCTGGGCCTGGCGGGGGTTTGCGGCGCGCGTTCTGAATTTGTTTTCTCCACAAACACGACAGGGGATCGGCCGGTCTCTGTTATTTCGACGACTCGAGATGAGGGGTGTAAATCGGGGCAACACTTTGGAGGCCACTCGGAGCGGAAGGCAAACATTCTGACGCGATACGACCCTTGACCGGTGCGCGGGCGGCGCGGAGCCGTTGTAATGTTGGCAGCGCAGAAATGTCGGCGGTGCCTTTGCGAAGAAGCAGTACACCGCCCGAACGGGCACTGCCAATATGCGGCTGTGCGGGACGGGCGACACACGGACGCATGACTTTTGGGGGCACGGATGGGGGTCAGAGGTCACGGGGGGAGGGGGAGGCGGAGGGAAGGGAGGGGGGGGGCAGAAAGTTTGCCAGCAGCGAGAGTGATCGTGAACCGGAGCAAACGATAGCACAGTGTTTGTTTAAGACTCGAATGGATGGATGGCTGCGGTGTAGTCCGCGCGGGACTCGAACCGGAGAAAAGGGAAGTCTATGCCATCTTATGAATAATGCAAAAATGGCGACCGGCGCGGGAAACCTTGCCCTCTGTAACGCTAGCAGCAGGGGCTAGCGGGGCGCAGCGCGCCAGCCAGCCAGCCAGCCACCCACCGCCGGCCACCCCCACCCTCTCTCTCTCTCTCTGTCCCTCTCTCTCTCGGCAGCTAAAATCGACAAACATTTGGGAAGGAGGGTCTGGGGTTGGTACTCCTTCCCCCCCCCCCCCCGCGCCCTCCCTCCACACCCGCTCGCGTAGTAGCCTAGGTGACGCCGGGCGACGGTGCAGAGGCGCCCGCCGCCCCCGCCGCTCCCGCCGCCCCTACCGCCCCCACCCGAGCCTCCCCCACCCGTCAGTCAGCGCCCCTCTGTCTATATGCATGCCATTGATCCAAGGATGGGGTGTTGATTTTCCCGTCCACAGGGTGTTCCGGAGAGTACACGGAGGGGGGGGGGGGGGGCTGTGTAAGGTGGCGAACGGAGGCACTCTGGGTGCCAGCAGCAGCCTCCGTGCCGGGAGCGACGCCCCGATGCCGCCGCCGCCAGGGAGGTCTCTGCTGGGTTTGCACCTCCCCGTCGACGTCCTGACGTCAGTGCGCAAGACGGAAAGTTTTGTTTCGTTTGTTTTTGTCATTTGGATCTCGGGGATTTCGATTTGAGGATATTTTTTAGGGCTCAGATTGAAATTTCGATTAAAATGGTGCCCCGCTCCGAAACAATTTTGTACTGTCGGCTCATTTGTTTTAATTACAGGGAGGGGGGGGGGGGGGGGGGGGTGTATCCGCAGGACAAGTAGTGGACTGCAGCACGAGAGGGAAGGGACGTTCCAGCCGCACGGGATATGGAGACTCGATGGGGAAGGGGGTGGGAAAGGCAAAGAAAGTGCGGGAAGCAAAAAGGCGAAATAAGCCAGGGGAAAAAGAAACGCAGAGGAGAGGAGGGCACAGCGCAGCAGTGGCGCAGCGCAGCGAAAGGGGATCGAGGAACGCTAGGGTCCAATAGAAAGGGGGGGGGGGGGCATCAGTGACGTGCTGCCATTCCAATGTAAAGTGCAAAATCTCACTCTATTTTACATCTTTTTTTTTTTTCTCCCACCCTCTCTCTCCTCCTTGTGCCCTATAGGTATGTGTGTGTGTGTGTGTGTGTGTGTGTGTGTGTGTGTGTGTGTGTGTGTTTGGCCTTTCGAATATCACGAGAGATTCCGGACCCCGGCCTTCCTGTTGTGCGGGATCCGGCCGAATCTGGTCCAGATAGGCCAGGCGGCGGCGCGCCGCCGTCGTCCGGGAGGCCGAGAGGCGGCAGCGCTGCTGGCGGCTCAGCGCCCGGCGAACAAGGCTAGGCAGCCCGCGCGGCAGCTGCGTCCAACAGGACTGCATCCCTCCTCCATCCGACGCCGTCAGTTATTTTCAATTTTCTTTTTAATTTATTTCAACATTTTCTTTATCACAAAATGTGAAAAGTACGGTCCTGGAGGAAGAGCAGATAGACCAGGAGGATAGAGGGGTGTCTATCCTATCCGTGCGCCGCGCCCTGACGCCCGGCCACAGCGCGCGGCAGGCGGATAGACGCGGGGGCCGGGTGGGGGAGGAAGGGGAGGGAGGGCGCGGATAGGCCGTGCCGTCGTGTCCCAAGCGCTGCCAACCCTGCCTGCCCTTTCCTGGCCCGGGTCCCAACCAGAGAGCCGCGGATATGGAGTAGTGTTGGCAGCCGAAGATCAAAGGGACCCGCGCCACACCACAGCCCGTCCCGCCCCGCCCCGCCCTGCCCCGCCCCGCCCCGCCCCGCCCCGCGCCTGCCTTGGCCGCCACCACACCATCCCTTCAGCAGGGCAGGGCAGGGCGGGGCGGGGCAGGGCGGCCTCTCTGTATCATCCTCCATTTTGCTCCACACATGCAGGGCCGAAGGGGCCCCCTGCTGAAAAGGCGGGGTGTGGAGTTGGGGGATGGGGTCGTCGATGCTCTCTCTCTCTCTCTCTCTCTCTCTCTCTCTCTCTCTCTCTCTCTCTCTCTCTCTCTCTCTCTCTCTCTCTCTCTCTCTCTCTCTCTGTCCTTAGGCCCGTGCTCGCACCAACGAACCCTCCTCCCCCTACCCTCACTCACACCCACACATGCAAACATACACAGACACATCGCTCCCGAAAACAAACTAGTAGGGGGACGGCGGGAAGAGGGAGGGGGAAGGGGGAGGGGGAGGAGGAGGGGGTGCGTTTCGTGATGCGATCCGACCAAGATGATACGCCTCGTGATAGGGTGAGATACATCAGTGTGTGTGTGTGTGTGTGTGTGTGTGTGTGCGCCTGCCACAAAGGGGAGTATCGCCGGCAGCGGCACGGCGTCAACAGGGTGCGCGGTTATGAGAAATTCATCGCAGATGACAATTTCAACGCTGTTTGTACGATTCCTGTTGACATGGTCTCTTCCGGTCAGATCTGCAGAGCTTTCGCCTTCCGACAAGAAACTATACAAACTCAGGGTGAAATACATAAATTTTGTGTTTCTCTGTCCGTTTCAAAATTTTGGTTTTGTCTATACCATCGGGCCTCCGTAGCTCCCCCCACCCGGTCAGCCGCGGCCGGTTTCGACGCGGTCAAACAGATGGGCTGCCCGTTGGGGTTCCCGTTGGGGTTGGCCACACTGCGGTGCACTTGGCGGCCCACGCAATTAACGCCCGTCAGGTTGGCGGCACTGCGCCACGCATAATATCGCCATTAATGCGGCGGTAGAGTGCCGCGCGCAAAGCTTTTTCCTGGTTTGGGTCTTTGTGATCAGTGGAGTGTGACTTCCCTAAACAACGAGCACTACTGTCAGTCTCTCTCTCTCTCTCCCCCTCCCACCACAGGGTGCTTGCTTCCTACTCGTCAGAGCCGTTCTGCCACAACGCGCCTGCCCTTCGCGCCAAGGCCTGAAGCCTCTGGGGACGACGCCGCCCCCGGCCCGCCCCCGGCCCGCCCCCGGCCCTGCCCCTGCCCCCTCCGGACCGCCCCCGTGCCGCTCTCTGTCCGTTTCTTACGCCTCCCTGGTAATTGATTCCCAAACGGATATAATGGGTTGCTCGCGACAGAGAGAGACAGCCGAAGGGGCCTCGCGGACCTCCCATCTCTCTCGCACAGCGTGAGAGAACAGATGACACACACACACTGTAATGACGCGCCTAAGTGGCCTAGGGACGCCGGGTCGCGATGGGACGCGCTGGGCCCCCATTGACTCCTAATCACTGCACTTCTCTGTACGGGACCACGGGCCGCGTCTGGGCCGTCTGGGAACTCAGCTGGCTCCGAGGTGTTCGCGGGCTCAAAGGCTACGCGAGCTCTGATAGGCAGCGGCAGGCTCTCGACCACCACTTGGCACTTGGTGGTGAGGCGCCGAGTTGCACGGCTGTAACAAACTCGGATACACACATTCCCAGACCACGACGCGTACAACTTTGCCGCCGTGCGGGTAACAACATCGTTCTGCGGTGGATAAGAAACGGTAACCTGGAAAAGATCACGGCAGGAAGGGGGAGAGAGAGAGAGAGAGAGAGAGAGAGAGAGAGAGAGAGAGAGAGAGAGAGAGAGAGAGAGAGAGAGAGAGAGAGAGAGAGAGAGAGAGAGAGAGCAGCGGGTCACATACACAGCACCAGCACGGAGCTGCCATGCCCTGCCCTCTCCAGGGGAGGTGCCCTGCCCTCTCCTCTCGTGGCGCGCTCTCCACCTTTGCGGTCCTGTTCACACAAGGAGGATAGGATCGGGGAAGAGAGCGGCGCTGTCTCTACCACTCTCGCCCTCGCCGCGCCACGTCCAACCTTACCCTCCCTCCCTCCCTCTCTCCCTCTCTCCCTCTCTCCCTCTCTTCCTCTCACCCTCTCCGGGCCGCGTGCTGTCTCTCTCGTGCGCGCGCGGGGGGACCGTAGACTCGGAGGGCTCCTGTCTCTCTCGCACCCCTTGACAGTCCCAGCTCATGAATATGCATCGACAAGTCCAAAACTCAACGGAGTTCCTCAACTCAAGTGTGGGCTGCAGGAGAGGAGCAGGAGAGAGACACGGCGAGAGAGGCAGCGAGAGGGAGGAAGAGAGAGGGTGAGAGAGAGAGAGAGAGGTTAGGGAGTACCAGGGGTACAGAGAGCGGTGGGCGGGGGCGGGCCGGGCCGGGGCGGCCGGGGCCGGGGGCGGCACGGGGGAGGAAGGAGATGATTGGAAGGGCGCCGGAGTGATTGGAATTTGTCGCTCTGAGTGAAGGAGCTTCGTGGAGGTGAATGAAGTTGGGGGAGGGGGTAGCGGGAGTAAGGGTTGGTTGTGGGCCAGGGGGCGGGGGGGGGGGGCACGGAGGGGTGCCCCGCGGCGCGCGCACCTTGGTCATGTGCTGCGGAAGCCCTCCGCGCCTCCTGTAAGCTAAAATATCACGATGAAGGAGTCGCGGGCACGGCGCTGCTGTGGCCCGTACGGATTTAGATTTTCTAAGAGACTCGCACGCGTTCTATATTGCATATATCACGGCATGCAAACTAGAGGGAAAGGAGGGGGGGGGGGGTTGGTGGGTGTTTCTGTGCGCGTACAGGCACGTCCTTATGACGAACCGTCGGCTTGGCGGTGTGGCGCGGAGCGCGAAACGGGGCGCGAAGGGCAAACCGACTTGTGATTGCGGCACGTCGTCCGCGTCCTCGTCACGGCGGCGGGGCGGAAGGTTCAAGGTAGAAAGGGCCGGACGGACCGGTGTGTCGGCGTGTGTCAGCGTGTGTCAGCGTGTGTCGGCGTGTGTCACCGTGTGTCGCGCACGTCCACAAAAAAGTGTTCTTATCCTTTCCTATGCGTACGCAGATGCAACCGGCCACATCTACTACACGCATATGAAAATAAAAAAATAACATAAAAAATGATCAGGAATATTTTTTTAAAATGCTATTTTAGAGGGGGACAGAGAGAGAGAGAGAGAGAGAGAGAGAGAGAGAGAGAGAGAGAGAGAGAGAGAGAGAGAGAGAGAGAGAGAGAGAGAAAAGAGAGAGATGGAAGGAGAGCTTTGCTGCGCTGCTGCGAAATGCCTGGCGGTACAGCTGACTGGGCACGGGAGCGGCGCTGTGGAGTGGGGCGGAGCGAGCCTGTGCCTCTGCAGGGGGGAGGGGGGGGGGGAGGAGGAGGGAAGGGAAGGGAAAGGAAGGGAGGGGGAAGTTTGTGGCTGACGCCGGCAGAGCGAGGCACCTTCAGGGACACGAGACACTGCCGCGTGTAGTATTCAATCTGGCGCACTCTATTTTCCACTCTAATTTCGGGAGCCCACGTCGTTCGCCGCGAATTTCCTGAACTTTCAGGGTCAGCACGTATGATAGGGCCGGTTCAACAAAAACGTGTAGTAGTTGGGATAGATTCAGAGATTCATCCGTAAATACCTTCCCACCGAATACATACGACCCTCTGATTCGAAATAGTTGATGTGAAAATGGCGATGTCTGCACTCCTATTTCCGCGCACCGGGCGGCAGTGACTCGCTGACGTCTGCTGACGTCCAATGGACTCCCGCGCCGCCCCTGCCGTGTGCCCCGACCCCCCTGCAACACCCCATCTCAGCAGTCTGCGCCCCTGACCAGCGCCCCATCCAACAGCCCCGCTGTCTCTGCAGCACGGGGTATGTCCGCGTCGCAGCGGGGTGCAGTGGGGGCGGGGGCTGTTGGGGTGTGTCGGTGCTGTGGGAAGGGGACAGGGACAAGAGATCGGGGGCCTGTTGTCTTTTGATGTCGTGCTGATACCTTCCAATTCCGCACATCAGTTCCAGAGTCGTTCTGTCCGTCTGGTAGATTTCTTCAAAAAAATCTCCAAGCCGAGCGCTGCAGCGGGAGCCCGAGCCGAGAGAGGGCCGAGGGGCGTAGCGGCGCGGCGGCTCTGGGAGCCGATCCCCGCGCCCTCTAGCGGCCGCCGCGCGCACCGCGCCTGACTTCCATTTTGTTTCCACGCCCCGCCGCGGCCCCCGTGGGGCGTCGCTGGCGTCGACCGGCTCGCGCCGTGATTGGCCGCCGCTCCGCGCCCCGCCACGCCACGCGGGGGCCGCAGGGGGCCGCGGCGGCCGCGGGGGCCTCGGCGGGTTTGAAACGGCCGCGCCTCGCGCCCTGCTGCGGCCCGGGGGCTCGGGGGGGCCCCGGCCTTGGCGACGACACGTTCAGCCACGTCTCAATCGACAAAACTCAGGAAATAATATATCCTCCCTTGGACTTACACAGAGTTCACTTTGTAATAAAGTTATACAAACAGTTGAGAAGAACAACCCATTCTGGAAAAAAAAATAGAAATAAAAAAAAAAGACATTTATGGGACAGTCCCAATCAAAATTACATTTTTGAATTTATTAGCAGTGAGACTTGACTCACAAGATTTACTTAATTTCATACACGCCAGACAAACGTAGTGAATGCAATGAGACTATGGTTGATCCTGCCGCAAGGGCAGACCTCCTATCATTTTGCCGGTATGGGCAAAGAGATGGCGCCTGCTGCATAGGCAACCACAGCTTCTGTAATGCACGCGTGTCGTGCGGGCTAGCCTACCCTGGCACACGCAGGCGCTCGCGGCTTCACCTTCGAAAAAAAAAAAAGCAGCTGATAATCTAAGGATTAGTCGATGGAAGTAAACCTTTTCGTTTTTGTGTGCGCTAAATGAATACCACTTTCGCTTCTTTGTAGCGGCCATACACGAAATATCGTTTCTACCTGCATAGTGTACCAAGCGAGGGCGCAGAGACCAGGCGGCGGGCGTCACCCTACGAGGAAGAAATATAAATACTCCCTCCACTGTTCATGACGGTGTGGGTCTGCCATCCATGACAGAACTGCCATGGGCCGCCATGGGCCGGGGGGTCATACGTTCACCCAAGCACAGCGACGCGCAGCGCGCCCAGTTTTTCCTCCCGCTGCAGCCTGCTCGTGTAATTACAGTGCGCGCATTCGTGTGTGTGTGTGTGTGTGTGTGTGTGTGAATGCGTGCGGGGCTTGGTGCGGTATGCAGCAGTCTTGCATCAGGTCATCGCGGTCGTCGCCTACGCCTTTGTGTAACCACTACAACCAGGCTGGGTTTGTGCCCGGCGTGCGGGTGTGTGTGTGTGTGTGTGTGTGTGTGTGGTCTTGTGCGTTTACCACTACTTTACGGCGTTGTCTCCTCTCATTCTCGATATTACCGGCAATTACACACAATAACGGCCGCTGAGTATACGCGCAACTCTCTCTGTCTATCTGCTTGCCCCCTCCTCTCCCTCTCTCTCTCTCTCTCTCTCTTCTTGCGCGACCTGACCCGACCCGGACGCGCGCGACCCGCGATCCTCGGCGATTACCGGCGGCGCAACATTGCGCAGCCCCGTGATTATTCGCAGTTTGTGAGCGCGTGCGCGTGTGCGTGTGGAAAAAAAAAAGAGACACGTTCATCCTTATTTGGCGTGCCTCCTACCGCCGGCAGGGCCAATGTCATAAGGGGCGGGACAGCCGAAAAGAAGAGATGAGGACGCCGACATAGTCCCTGCCGTAAGTATAGCAGCGGCGCAAGAAAAGAGCAGAGCCTGCACCTTGTACTCGCAGGAAATCGAGCCAGAGAGGTCTTTCCTGGTATCAGAGAGGATATTTTCTTGCCCCACCGGACAGGATAGTAATAGGATAAAAAGAGAGGGTACGATAACAGAGGCGCTGGATACCCCGGGTGCATGGGCCGCAGGACATGCAAGACAAGAGGAAAACAATGCGCTGCGGTGGTCCCTGGTCGCGCCGCTTTGGTTCCGGGGTGCACCGGAGTCGGCCGGAGGCGCCCGGAGGCCCGGAGGTGCCGCTAGCCACGGGGGCCGGTGTCCGCGGCGGCGCCTGGCGGCCGGGTGAGCAGTCCCGCTGGGCCCGCTGGGGCCCCGGCCAGGCGGGGGGCTCCCGGGCTCCTGGGCTGCTCGTGCCGAGGCCCCCGGCGAGGCTATGCTAATCCCTGGCATAATACGCCCGACGCGTCGGCGGCGGCAGCGGCGGCCAGCGACAGGGTCGGGGCCGGCGGCCGGCGGCCGGCCGGCGAGCAGTGCGTTTGGGAACACAAACACAGCTGACATATCGGTACAGTGCCGGGCGCCCGGCTGCTGCCGAGGACGCAGGCTCCGCCCCCCACCGCGCACGGCTGTGCTCCGGGCTGCCTACCCGCACAGGGGCGGCCGCAGCACACGGTCGTTACTCTCCGACCCGGCGGCTGGACAGAGCGGGGGCACTGCATGGCGAGTGTATTAAGGTTCGAAAACTAACAGTGCATGCGCGGCTACCGGTGTTTACTCCCGGGCAGGCGGCGGGGCGGCGTCCAGCCGACCAATCACAGCGCGGCCGTGCCGGGGAAGGGGTACCGGCCGGCCGGTCCGGTCCGCCCGGCCCGTCCGGCCCCGCCGGGGAGGTCATTCATCCATCTGCGTGGCGCGGCGTGGCGTCGCTTCTTCCTCCCGCACTCGGCCGTCACGGAAGAAAAGGTAGAGAAGAAGCACAAGAAGAGTTTTTCCCTTGCTGCGTGATATAATGAGATTCCCCTATCCTTCTCTCTTTCTCTCTCTCTCTCTCTCCTCTGTCTCTCTGTCTCTCTGTCTCTCTCTCTCTCTCTCTCTCTCTCTCTCTCTCTCTCTCTCTCTCTCTCTCTCTCTCTCTCTCTCTCTCTCTCTCCTCGACGCGCAATCTTCCGTCTCGCTTCCTCGCTGCGGACGCGGTGGCGGCGGGATGAATGGTGTGCTGGGAGTTCGCCGCGCTGCCGTTGGCCAGCCTGTTGGCCGGACTATCTGTCCGGACAGCCAACATCGAAACACTTTCACGGCCCTAAAAGTAGTTATGGCCGCACTTGATACTTTTTCACAGACTCGTGCGAGCGCGCACGCACGCACACACGCACGCACACACGCACGCACGCACGCAGTGGAAGTGAGCGGCACTTGAAAACTAGCAGTCCTCACTCGAGTTGTTGATGTCCATTATACTCTGATATTTGCCCGGGCCGTTCCTTGATCCAGGCCGTAAAAACTAGAATTTATAGACTTCCGACCCGCTCAGTTTAGAATACGGAACAACTGTGCTCCCTTTTTTATCGGCTTGACCTTGTTCTGTTCACACCCGCATATTCCTCCCTCATAGTTCTCACCGAAAAAAAGAAATAAAACAAACAAGAAATACACAGAATACCAAATTAGGTTAACGCGGTCTTTGCGTCGGCGGGTTTTCGGCAGGGAGGCATTTTTCCCACCCCCGCAGTTATTTGTTCCCCCCGCCTTTTCGTGTTCTTTTCCATGTGTCCCTCCCTCCCCCCCCCCCCCCCCCTTCCGCTATGGCAGATGCGTATCATTGATGTATGTCCAGGAAACCAACACTGCAGCGGAGGCCCGGGGCCTGTGCGTCGGGGGTCGGAACTCACTGCGGACGCCACCACCGCTGGCCCTCACACACACACACACACACACACACACACACACACACACACACACACACACACACACACACACGCACATACCGGACGACAACTGCCGCGCATATTTTCGCCCCCGTTAGCCGCATTTCTTTTTCCCCTCGTCGTGCTTCGCGCGAGTTTAAAAAGTTTCCAGCAGAAAAAACCCTTTCTCATCTTGCGAGTGTATACGAGTGGCAGAGTATATTCGAGGCGTGTTTTACGACGCGATTCGAAATGTGGCTCGGTATGTCCAAGGAGTCAACGTACGTCGAGGCAGCTCTCTTTATCCTAGTTTTCAGACCAAAGCCCCATTGAGAATGGAAGAGTCGTGAATGTACCGCCCAATTTCAATTTCGGGCATTGAGGACACGAAGACGGAGAGGCAAATGAGGAAGTTAGCCGTGGTCCACACCATCGGGAAATCAACATCGATATCTTCTGAACGAAAATGTCACATATGACCCCATGCTTGAAATCCTGGCGCCAAGCTGAGTCTTACCTAGATTCTCAACTATCGAAAGTAAGGCTAAGTTTTAATGATTTTCATGATTATCACTATTTCATTAGAAAAAGGTGGCACACACGGCGTCCTCTGTTTTGGCGGGACTCGTCCGCAGCCGACGCGCTTTATGAACAAAAAAACGCGCGTATATTCCGCAGGACTTAGTAAATCACCGGCGTGACGCGCGCGCGCGCTCTAGCGGAGTTCATGAGCACTTCCCCTCCGCGTCACTCGTGACGTATGTTCCGTTTCCGTGCACGCAATGTATGGCGGCTACCAAGGTCGCGCCGCGCCCGCCGTAATAAAGTGACACGCGGCCCGGGAAATATGGGAAATACGGCGTGCGAAAAGAACGAAAAGCGGCGCTGGCGCGGCGGTGCATTCCGGGGCGCCGCCCTCCAGCAGTTCGGCGTTAGAAAGGCTCGCCCAACGCGCACATACAAAGAAAAACACCAATTTTCTTTTCGGATGGCGACAAAATTTCGCTGTTTTAAATTTGTAAAAGAATAACTGAGGCACGGAGATAAAAGATTAGTTTGAGCAACTAATTTTTAAGTTGATTTTCAGTCAAACAGTAAATTTTGGTTCGAAGAGCTAAAATTTTGTTAGGGGAACTCAATTTTAGTTGCTCCAATAAAGGGGTAGTTGCGGGCACTAAACTCCTTTTTGTCTACTTTTTTGCTCCTTTAGCGAACTAACGTCGGAGCAACTAACGGTTGCGATGGTGCATCTAAAATTTGGTTCCCGCAACGAAATTTTAGCTCTCCGAACCGAAATTTACAGCTTTTCTGAACCTTATTTCCCAGTAAACTTCATTTCTGGCAAAAAAAAAAAAAAATTGGCAAAATTTTAATGCTTTGTCAAGCGTTGTATGTTATGACCGCCTAAAAAAAATCGATCTGTGTGATTTATTTTACTAAATCGCACGGTGGGAGCGTGCGGCCGCCGGTGGTGGGCCAGGCCCGGCAGGGCAGGGCAGGCCGGCGGGAGGCAAAGCAAGGCGAGGCGGGGAAGACGAAGAAGAGAAGGGAAGAATTGTTTGCAAATACGTGGCGCAGGAATGCAGGAGCGGCGACGCCCTGGCGACGCCCCGGTCGTGCGCCAGGCCGGGCCGTGTGGCCGAGAGCTCTGGTCCTGTGCCTCCGACCGCTCACGTCGAATTACTGGAAAATCGGAAAAACTTTTCCGCGTGTACCGCATATGCGTGTTGTGCAGCTGGGGAATCACGACTCATGTCAGCCGGTCGCTTTCAAGCAAGCGACTCTGTCGGCAGCTCGCGGCACTAGAGTACTCCGCGGAAAAGCCAGAAACGGAAGTAGAGGTAAAGCCTGGAAAAAGTTTGAGAAATTGTTTGCTTTCACCGAAAAGGGAATGAGTTTTTAAAAGTTAGAGCGGGAGTCCGAACGCGCGATTTCTCATACTTCCCCTGCGTTTGTCATCTTCGTGACGACCTCTCACCTTGATTTCGGACCTCTCCGTCGTCGTACTCTATCGAATCGATCACATTCAAAGTCCGTGGTTATTATTGAACAGAAAACTGCCCCAATAAAAACAGATCCGGCCGACGTGATTGGGTCGGCGGCGGCCGAAGCGGGCGGGTGGCGCGGTCTTGTTTATTTTATAAGCCAGATCACTTCCCCTTCCACGGAAGGCTGTAAGATTTTATCTGGCACGACACGGGCCGGGTGTGTGGCATGGCCGGCCGTGCCGTGAGGCCTCGTGCCCTATGGCGCGTCCTCTGTCTCGCTCCCACTACCGGCACTGTCGTATGTCGGAGGGAGAGAAACAGATAGGGACATAAGGGGGGGGGGGGGTAAGATAGGTAGCTCTGTGGGGAACGCAGATGTTCATCCGCGAAAATCACACAGTCGCGAAAGGGGGGTGCGTCTTCAAAGCAAGGCGCGAAAATTCTCGGAAAGAAAAGAAAGAATAACAGAGTAGTTTGTGCTGACCATGGCAACGTCGGCTACCGGGCAGCCCCGGGCGGGGCCGGGAGGGGCCGGGAGGGGCCGGGAGGGGCCGACGGACACCGGCCACACCGCGGAGGGCAGTACGGCGGCATGTACACCGTGGGAGCCATTGTTTTAGCGCTGGCCGGCCGCCGACCGCCGCGCCGAGCCGAGCCGAGCCGAGTCAACAGCTCTCCGTGACGTAGTTTCTTTTTCGCGCCACCTCCGTGCATAACTTGCCCTTTGCTCGGAACTACACTACTACACTCTGGTCCAAGAGGCGGCGGCGGCGTCGCGTCTACCTCACAGCCTTGTGCACACCTCCTGTGCACTACTACTTCGTCCCCCCCTTGCGGCCGCGCGGAGGTTTTCGGAAAAAGATTCGGGGAGCAGCAGCAGAAGCTGCTCAGCAGCGTGACGACGGTAAGCGGCGGATTTGTCGTCTGCATCCCCCAAAGTATGGAAATTCTCCTCTCCGCGGGCGCGGCAGATCGGCCAGGACGCCGACGGCGCGCGCGGCCGCGACTCCCGGTCCGCGGCCGCGGCCGTACGTGAGTCTGGAGCCGGGCTACGGCGGCACGCACGCACACACACACACACACACACACACACATGGGGGTTGAAGTGCGCCCGGGCAGCGCAGAGGGGGAGCACAGCAGAGACGGTGAGCTCTCTCGCGTTTCCCGATCTGCTCGGATCGCAATGAGGCACGAACGGCGGCTTACTCGTCACGTGCTGTAGTGGTATCGGAGGCACGGTGCATTTGCGTATTTATACGGGGCCACACACACACACACACACACTCACGCATACACACACACAGACACGCACACACGCACACACGTCATCTCGTTGTCTCACAGACAGCAGAGAAATTTCGGGTGTTCTGCACGCCCAGCAGTTTCTTCGTCGTTCCGTCTGATGAATTTGCTTCAGGTTATATCATAACACTGTCTCTCCGCGCCTGTGGCGCGCTCTAGCCGGGCGAAAAGTGCGACAGCGGCAGAGCGTCGGTCTCGAGAAGGGCGCCAACAGTGATGGCGGCGTTCCTCGCGGCGTTCGGTCACCGCACGTACACGCACACACGCACGCACGCAGACACGCACACTCCTCCTCCTTTGGCTCCGAAAAACGTGTCTCCGTTCGTGCTTTCTCAGCTCTTTGGCGCCACCACGGAGCCGCAGACAATGGAATTGCCGCGGCAGTCCACTGGGGCTCTCCGCGTAGACCGGGTCGTTTCCCACAGCAGCAGCAGCAGGAGCGGTGGCGGCAGTAGCAGGCGGGGACGGTCATGATGAGGTCCAGCGAGCGGCTGTTACACGCGCTGCCACAATTTCATTCACTGTCGGAGAGGTGGACTGGATGTGTAAAATCTCGCATCCGTCCTGTGTGCGCATTTTGAGAAATATTTTTCTTCGTCATTACGGAGCCTTTCTGTGACCTGCAACCGCCTGCAAACGCGGAAAAAGGCGACAAAAAAAAATATTCTGCAGTACGCCACGGGACAGGCGTGGGTGGGGCGGCGGGGCCGGCGAGAGAATCCCATGGGCTCTTGCCCGGCTCTGCCTGAGGGGGCGTGGTGGGGCGTGGCGGGGCGTGGCGGGGCGTGGAGGGGGCAGGGCGGTACTTTCAATTAGAGTAAGTTACGTGGATTGGAGCGGTGGCGTAGCGGCGGCGGGGGCCGTTGGCGGCCATGGCAGCGACACGGTGGTTGAGCACCACGGCCAACGCCGCGCCACTCCACCCCCGACGGACACCGACCGGACCGGAGGGACCGGCTACTCGGGGTCCTCAAGAGGATACATTTTCTTCTCGTATTCTTGGGTAGCAATACCTTCGTGACAGAGACAACCATTGCATTGCACAAAAAGACTTTTCCGGAGTGTATATTCCTGGCCGCGTTCAGCCGGATCGCCTGCTTTTCATAGCGCCACGCAGAGGACGATCGGGGAGCGGACGCACCGTTGGAGACGACGACGAGCAGCAAAAGGCCGCAAAAGGCCCGTGAAAGGGCTGGAAAACGCTGCGCGCTCAACAAACGGTCAGCTGGACATAATGCTCAATTACTTATTCATATTTCTGTGTAAGAAACAATGGGGAAGGGCAGAGCGCCGCCGAGCCGACCGTGTGCCGCCGAGGCGGGGTCTCAGACAACCTCGGCAGCGCGCAGGCCTCTGTACACACCAAATATCGAACCGAACTCTGCTGGAGAAACAAAAAAAAAATTAAGAAAAAATGATTACACTGAAGATGGAAAAGAACAATTTTGGACGATGATCATGAACTCTTGCATTCTCAGTGGCGCAATGGAGTTTTGACATAACCTCAAAAGGACTCACAGGCAGGGGCACGGCTAGCTCACACATCTGGAAGGGGGCGGCCCATGCAGTCCATGTCGTAGAACAAATGTACTCCCGCGCGCGCGCACACACACACGCACACGCACACACACGGCGCGCGCAAAGCTTTTACAAGATTTTATTACTTGCATGCATATGCAGCGAGAGATGTACGTAGTGCGGCTCATAGTCTGTTTCGCGTCCCGAGTGGCATTACAAACCGGCCGTAATAATTATCATTACTGTTACACAATCACAGCGGCCCGCCATGTCCATGTCCAGATCCCTATCTCGAGGCGTGGCGCGGCGCTGCTGCGGTCAGCATGTTTGGTTGGCCGGCCTGACGCACGACGGCCCGCCAATCGGGACTGCCAACATGACGCCGCGACTACTGTTGGTGTATGTGTGTGTTTGAGTTAGAGAGAGAGAGAGAGACTTGGCGGCCTGTCACTGCGAGAGTGTGAAGAGAGGCTTTTTGAGTAGTCAGCCGTTCCTTCAGACAAGCTGATGGTCTAGCTAGGTCACTTTTGCGTGACAGCTAAGAACTGTGAGAAACACGAGGGAAATTAACTTTGAGCAGCTCTCTGGTGCGCGGTGGCCCAGCGATGTGCCCAGCCTCAAACTGCCACTCGTGGGTGGAGGCCAAGCTGGTGTCGGCCTCAGCTGGAACTGTCATACCCGTTAAGGAAGCAGCTGCAGTAGGAGGTCCTACTTGGAGGAACGATCCTGCGATTGGACCTCCTGATAAGACCGCCTGCCCGGCCCATCCCTGGAGGGTAACGTCATTTCTCGCCCCCCCCCCTGTCTCCTTCCCTCTTACACGTACAGGTGCGTCATTCCACGAGAGCGACGAGGATGGGTTGAGTTCTCCCTCGGACACAGCCTGGAAGGGTGTTTCCCTCCGTTCCGCGGCCCGTTCCGGAAGAGCTGCTGCCCGTCTTCACGGTGAGTCGATGACAGAGGGACACCGCATCGCGTCACAACTGTTGAATTGAATGGGAAGAGAATACGGGGAAAAGCAGACCTCGTCGGTGATAAGGACGAGCCAGTCCTGCGCCGAAGACAGCGCTCTAGTTTACGAACAAGGCGAGGAATTAAATAAATGTCGTCTAAAGCAGAAGGACAACAACCACTACTACTCGGTTGGGATGGGAAAAAAATATCGTAATCAAGAAAGGACGTCGAAACTGTGCAAAATTGATCATCAAAGCTGATGACAGTTTTCGAGGGTGACGTCATTAATTAGGGGGTCGAACGACGACGCGGCGGCGGCTGCTGGAAATGCCGTAATCATATTACAATCCGTGTGGCCTTGAGGAGGCCAAAGCGGTACAGGCAGAGCTCCTGACCCACCGTAACCAGGCCATTACTACTTCCTCGCCTGAATTATTCAACGGCGGGTCATTCATGAGACTGAGAATAACGATCAGGCAAGCAGCAGGCTCCTTCAAAATTCCCTTCCCTTTCACTACTTATGGTCGTTGCTCCTCCTTTCTTTCGCCAGCAGCGCACACGCTAGCGCCGCAGTAGTATGCGGCCTGCTCCCTCTGGGTCATCGGTCCCAATACTGTATCGATCCTTAGAGCCCATTGCGTGACAGCATTCCGAGATGCAACTAAACACGGCGATACGGCGAAGCCAAGCTTTAGTGAAAGGGAACGCAGACACTGGAAGCACTAAGTGTGTATAAAGCAAGGGACAGGTACGAGAGTAATTACACAGAGGAGTAACTAAGAAAGGTGAAGTCATTCCCTTTTCCAGACGTGGTCGTAGCTTCCCACCGTCAGACCCTTTGCAGGACGGGACCCCAAATGGTGCCCCCCAGCCTGGCCGGGAGCGTCCGGGGCCCGCCAGCCCGCTCAGGTGTCTCAGAGGAAGAGACACGTCCCCACCAAATACTCTCACACTTCATCATCAACTGTTTTACTGCCAAGGTATCTTTGTTTGTACAGTATCTCCTGCTGCTGCTCCCACACCCGGGTACCATGGGGCCCCTCTGTGAAACGGCTGTGTGTGTGTGTGTGTGTGTGTGTGTGTGCCAGACACGGGATGCGCGCCGGGACGTGATAGCTATACGCGACGCAGCACGCCTTCTTCTTGCTTCCACCCGCCACGCCCGGCAACGCCAAGTCACGCCACACACACACACACACACACACACACACACACACACACACACACACACTCGGACGCGCGCGTCAGAAGCGCCAACCTTGAAGGCGGCGCGCACACAGCTCCGAGCGCCAAGGCATTCGGCACGAGGAGCTCCCTCCGGCCGCCTCTGGCTGTGGCCCATGGCGAAACTACGTGCCAAGCCAGCGCTGGACGCAACGGCGGCAGCACCAGAGCTTCTCCCGTCGGGAATATGCGCGGAAGATGCCGCGAAAACCCTTAGGACGTGTGCTATCGTCCTGTCTAGTGCGTTATCCGGAATCTGCTCAGAGGGGCGTTACAGCCGCAGGATTGTCCTGTTCGGATGGGCGAATCCATTTATCCCATCCGTACGATCGACGGGGCACGGTCTGCCGTGGGGGCGGGGAAAGGGGGGGGGGTGTCTCGGCTGAGGACTGGACGGAAGTACGAGGGGCAGGTGCTGGGAGGGGAGGGGGCAGCTGAGGTGGGGGGGGGGGTCAGACAGATAACATCTTTCTGCTAATTTACCACAGGGCGGGATGGCCATGGCCAGCGCAGCGGTGCGCCGCGTGCAACCCCGGCCTCTCTGGAGTCCAGCACTGGAGTCCAGCACTGGAGTCCAGGCCTGGCGAGTCCACCGTCACGTGTGCGTACTCTGCCGACCGCGTCTGGAGGAGTGTACACACATTCTCACTTTACGAAACGACGCTTCTGTCGTGAACTGTGTAAAAACACACGCCATACGTCATAACATTTGACACAGAGTATTGGTCCCAGAAGGGTATCTACACCGCTGACACTGCAAAGAAAAATTAAAGTTCCTCTACAAAAAATATAGATATATCTACTGCTGACGAACGTTTCGTGGAGTGCACACACTGCCAGGACCTCCGCACCCCTTCCCAGCGGCCAAACGAGCGGCAATTCATAAAATGCGGTCGCCGCGTAAAAACCGTGACAGACACACGACACGGTGTGCAGTTAGCCCTTCATTACTCTCCCCCCTTTTAAGTGGGGCGGCGCGGCCACAGTGCGGCCAACCCACGATGACAGTGCAGCGGAGATGTGCACACACGGAAGCTCACACCATGGCAAAAGGTGTCACGCGATAAGAAGTGAACCTGCGCCTTCTGAGAGGGTTAAACATTTAGGATTGAAGCAGCTGACCTCAGAAATGTGTTCAATAAGCCTCTGTGCAGAGGCCCCAGGCGTGGTGGCCCCCACTCCACTGCGGGAGGGGAGGGGTGGGGAGGGGAGGGGTGGCCGCGGACCGGCAGGTGCTGCGGCTCAAGACAGAAAACCACGTCTCGTGTTATAACCGTCACAAATTGGGGTCGCGCACGGTGCGCGTGGGTGTAGGGTAGGGGGCCCGTAGGGGCCCGTCTCGTCGGCAGGGAAATTGATTACGTTTACAGTGCCGGTCACAAATCATATCTTTGCAACGCGGGAGAGGGATGGGGAGGGGGACGAGGAGGGGCAGGAATTAAGGTGGGGGGTTAGGCTCGCGTCTACTTCCGAAACTCGAGGCATATCATGTCGTTCAGGGGGCTGATTTTTGTGCAATAATAGAGACGTTGTTTTTTCTTTCTTCCCCGGCGCAATGAGTTTTTAACTAGGCGCCCTCGTTCCGTCCTGTCAGATCCAGGCCGGTGTGTTTGATGATGGATGAATTACAGCAAGGTGTGTGCCATCCCTCCCCTCTCCTCTCCTTATAGCCTCCATGAGAGACAGAGAGAGAGAGAGACAGAGAGAGAGAGAGAGAGAGAGAGAGAGAGAGAGAGAGAGAGAGAGAGAGAGAGAGAGAGAGAGAGAGAGAGAGAGAGAGAGAGAGGGAGCCTGCAAAAAAGTAGACGTGATGCCACAGCAAATTTCTGAGATGCTTTCCCTTCGGTTGATCACCGAGAGAAGCGGACGACGGCGTTCCCGGAGAGGCAACGGCTAACTGTGAGCCTCGCTGCAGCGGCTCGAGAGAGCAGGTGAGTGTCTGACCGCTGCCGCTGCTGCCGCTGCAGCCGCACTTCATAGAGGCACGTGCCCCTGTCAGCCCGTCTACCGTTGGCGCACCTGCCGGCCCCGCGGTGCTCGCGGCGTGTACTCGGAGCAGACGTGATGCCTCTCGTGTACAGCCAGCTGCTGCTGCTGCTGCTGCTGCTGCTGCTGCCGTGTTCGAGAGTTTCCTCAATGTCGTCCTACCCGTGCTGAAGGACTAGTAAGGGCGCGGAAGAACCCGCTTGGAGTCGTGAGCGTCGTCGGCCTTCGCGGACAAAAATGGAGAGACGCCGCCACGGCGGGCCGGAGGGAGCGCAGGGGGCGCAGGGAGCGCAGGAAGCGCAGGGAGCGCAGGGAGCGCAGGGGGCGCAGCAGGGAGCGCAGGAAGCGCAGGGAGCGCAGGGAGCGCAGGGAGCGCAGGGAGCGCAGGGGGCGCAGGGAGCGCAGGGAGCGCAGGGGGCGCAGGGAGCGCAGGGGGCGCAGCAGGGAGCGCAGGAAGCGCAGGGAGCGCAGGGAGCGCAGAGAGCGCAGGGAGAGGCAGGGAGCGCAGGGAGCGGCAGGGAGAGGCAGGGAGCGCAGGGAGCGGCAGGGAGCGCAGGGAGCGGCAGGGAGCGCAGGGAGCGCAGGGAGCGCACAGCGTGGGGGACGCCGCCGCCGTCACCAGACGTGGAATATACACAGGAAACGATAAATATACACGTTCACGCACACACGACCTCGGGGAGGGCGTCTCGTCCCGTCCCGGCCGTCCGTCCCGTTCGGAGGGTCTCGACGTCGTCCCCATGCAGGTGAGAGGCCCGAGAGGGGCGGAGCAGGCGGAGCAGGCCGCCGAGCAGGCAGGGCGACCACGACGGCGAGGTGCAGGAGGCCATCGCCGACCACCAAATTCAAACTTAAATGTTTTTGTTGATTTTTTTTTTTTAATTTAATTTTCCCTATTTCTTTAGCAGCCACCTTCCACCGATTTTTTTTTTTTTTTTTTTTTGCAGTGTCTAGTCCCTTTGGTGTTTGGTGTACGCGCGGCGTTTCAAATTATTTTAAATCTATTGAAACTCCTTTTTTAAATCGCGAACTATGGAAGAAAAGCAAACATCTTTAAAGGCTCTGAAATTCAGGGTTTCCGATTAGGCTGTCTGTCCGGAGGGACTGCAGCAGCGGCGGTGACAGATCCAGGACGCATTGGCATGCGCGCACGCCACCATCGGCTGTCGGTCCATTTCCTGTTTGTGTGTGTGTGTGTGTGTGTATGTGTGTGAGAGAGAGAGTGTGTGTGTGTGTGAGTGTGTGTGTGTGCTGCACGCACGCGCACACACGCACGCCGTGTGCAGCACGCCCGCGGGGACCACCGCGTGTCACGGACACGGCTGGCGAGCAGCAGCAGCAGCAGCAGCAGCAGCAGCAGCAGCAGCGCACGCGTGGTAATGGCGGATTACCCATTCATGTGCCCCGGAGGCCCGGGGGCTGCATCTCCGTGCGCCGCTGGACCACACGGCACGCTCAGCCCCGAAAACACAAACACACACACACACACACACACATACTTTTTCCCTAACGGTGAAAATAGTGCGCTAAGGCTGAGACCGCTGAGGCTGTGTGTGTGTGTGTGTGTGTGTGTGTGTGTGTGTGTGTGTGTGTGTGTGTGTGTGCAGCGCCTGCAGCGGCATGGCGGACGCAGTGTGCCTGCCGCGGTTCTGTGTCTCCTCGCCTCGGGCTGTTGGACCAATCGTGGCCGAGCCGTAGGGCTCTGTTTACACAACGCGACACACACACACACACACACACACACACACACGCGCGCAGACGCACACACGAAACGGTTTCACGCCGTGACGTGTGTACGTGTTTATTTGCCTATGTGGTGGGCGTGTCGGTAAATAAATACGATACACGCACACATCAATATGCGGGAGTTCTATGGACCGTAAGTTCTGCCTTTATTTCTGTTGTTTGCGCGCGGCGCTCTCTTTTGTTTTACACTTTTATTCGCCTCTCTCTCTCTCTCTCTCTCTCTCTCTCTCTCTCTCTCTCTCTCTCTCTCTCTCTCTCTCTCTCTCTCTCTCTCTCTCTGGCTGCTGCCGTTCTCCTTTTTTATTATTTTTCAGTTCCACATGACGGGAGGCGGCGGCCGGATCGGGTCGCGGATTTGCCCCGCGGAGTGTCTGTAATTATCGGGGAATTGGTAATTTGCGATCAAACAGCGCGTAAAAGCGAGCGGTAAAACGTCGCGGCCGCGGCCCCGACGGACACCTGCATCATTATCGGACGTATTTCGCGAACGCGAGTTCCGGCGACGAGGTCATAAACCCGGCAGCGGAAAGTAAAAGTCGTCCCGTTGTGTGTGCGAGATATATTTAACGCAAGTGCGTGGAATTGCGTACTGCACGTCCGATGAAGACGAGGACGGGCGGAGGAGAGGCTCCGGTCGGAAGGAGGGGTTACACTTCACGGCGGGGGAATTGAAACTAATTCGGACGGCGCCATTTAATATGTCACGTGAGGGTAATGTATTGGTCCTCTCCCTCACTCTCCCTTTTTGGATTGGCGCCATGCAGAGGAAAAAAAATATATGAGAGAGACAGAGAAGAGGGCCCCTCTCTTTTTATGCCCCTTCCGAAGCAGGAGTGTAATTCCCGCGGAGAGACGCACTGCATTAGCGGAGTAGTGTGTGGGGCGGTGAATTTATCGGCGCTCTGGAAAATGGAAACTTTTTTTCGGTCCAGGAATGAGAATCTGGACCAGGAGGAGAAAAGACGGAGGACGACTTGAGGAAAAGTTTTCAATATTGTGTGCCAACGAGCAAGAAGGGGCAGGACATCCCCGACCTTCCTTCTGCTCGAAAAAAAAAAACTTTTTAAATTCTTTCCTTTAAAAAAAAAAATACTGGGTGGCGCCATCTAACGCCTGTCCTTTCGCCACATAAAAATCAACATTTTTATGTCTGGCAAAAGTTCCCTTCCCTCGCAGTGCTGCCCCGCTTCGCTCCCCTTCACTTACTTAATTCTTCGTCGCGTCCCTATGAAACACGCGTAACAGAATGGTCACTCTGATAAACAGTCGTAAGTCTCAAGCACTCTTTGAAACACACGTAAGAGCAAATGCTGGTTTCAAGTGTTCGTAACTGTGGCCGGGCCTCCAGAACTCAAGCAAGTCTACCAACCGCGTTGAACCTACGTAACTCTCTCGGGACCACCCAGACCTACTTATCTTTCACGCTGTACTTTGAACCTTAGTAAGTCACTTTTTTGTGGAGGTTGAGGTAAAATTTGATTTCGATAGCTACTTTTTCACTCTATCGAAATCATGTTTTACCTCAACCTCCACAAAAAAGTGACTTACTAAGGTTCAAAGTAAGCGTGAAAGATAAGTAGGTCTGGGTGGTCCCGAGAGAGTTACGTAGGTTCAACGCGGTTGGTAGACTTGCTTGAGTTCTGGAGGCCCGGCCACAGTTACGAACATTTGAAACCAGCATATGCTCTTACGTGTGTTTCGAAGTGTGCTTGAGACTTACGACTGTTTATCAGAGTGACCATTCTGTTACGCGTGTTTCATAGGGACGCGACGTCTTGTTTTCTTCCCCGTTTCCCCCCAGATCACAGCCGGTGTTGCACAATGTGCGGTGCGTATCCATACTCGTCCCCCCACCGCCACCCCCTCAGAAAACGCGTCCGGGTGTCTGCAAAACATGCCTCACGATGTAAAATTTCGTAAACCACAGCACTTTTGTTGTTTAAAATAAAAAGTATACAAGGGCCTGAAACGCTCTTCTCTTTCTTTGCCGACTTGTTCTGCTTCTTCTTCTTTTCCTTCTTCCCCTTCGGGTGCTCACAGCCCCTCGCTGCATAGTACTTCAGGCCGTACTTTTAAATATGCACGGATTTAAGACAAGAAGAAAAGCTGAGAAGAAGGGCGGGGGAGGGGGTGGGTGAGGGGAGGGATGGCCGATCGGGTTTGCCTTTGGGGCCGCGGGGCGGGCTGCGCGGGCTGACTCCCCGTAAGCCCGGAGCTGCAAAAAGGTCAGGGCGCCCCTTTTTCTCGCAAACACGGCTCAAATACGTGCTGATCGCAGGAGGTTTCGGGCAAACTCCCTGGGAGGGGTCTAAGTGGCCCGCAAGATACACAATCAATAGCCCAGAAGAAAAGGGGGAGGGGAGGGGAGGCGCTTCTTGTTTTCCTTGGGGCGCCGCCTCTCTCTGCGAAGAAAGGAGGAGCCAAGAGGGCTTCCCTGTGAGAGAGAGAGAGAAGTTTTCAAAGGCGGCCTGCCGATAGTGAAGGCGTTTTTCTCCCTTTTCTGTTTATCCATCGATCCTCTGTGAAGGGGAAGGCTGTTAGTTCGGGCCCTGGTCGCTGTTTGATATCGCGGACGTGGGATGAGGCCGCCCCGCTCCTTGTCGGGATAGAAACACGAGATAGCTCTTGAGATAGCTGCTCGCGGATAATCCCATTGCGATGTACAGGACCCCGATGAAAAAACATCTGAAAAAAAATCTGATGTGTTTAAAATACACGCGTTTTATTGGCGATGAAAACTAAATGAACATGGTATTAAAGCCCGCACGCCCGCTATAAATTCAGATAACGATTATTTGCCTTGTGAACGCCTATCCGCCGTGTCTGCGAGTGGGAGGGGCCGATTAGAGCAGCGCTGCTTTGGCCCCCGTTTTGCATTTCTGCTGCACAACAACCCGTTCCCTCCCGCAAAATGTATAGTCTTCTTTCCTAATTGTCGACACGGCGGCCATTCAAGAGATTATTTCCCGCCCTCTTAAAAAAAAAAAAAAAAAAAAACGCGCCGGCTTTAATGCGCGCTTTAGAGCCCTGGCTATCCGCCTGGCTCCCCTCAAGACGTTCCGCCCCAGTGGCCGTCTTGCCGCAAGGACCAGAAGTATTGCAGCCCCTGACTGTTCCGAGGATAACGGCTAACTTTTCAGGAAGAGGAAATACGCGGTCACCCCGGCACTTTTCATACGAAATAAAAAGTGAGGGAATACGGGGGGGGGGGGGGGGGGGGGGGGCATTCGCACCCTCTGTTTTATTGTATTAAGTAAGTCACTGGGCGATGGTCCGCGAAGCCGAGCCAAGCTGGTGTCCAAAACGGGTTTACGGCCCTGAAATAAAGATGAACGGGGAGGAAGAGAGACGCAGCACCCCGCGGTGACGTACGGACGGCGTAAAAATGTTGCAGGACAACTCTGCGCATTATTTCGGAAAAAAACATTTTTTTAAAGTCGTGCATTGTGCATTTCAGTGAAGGCGACCAGAGGAAGGCGCGCCGTGACCACCAGACCCGGGGTCCGGTCCGGTCCGGTTGGGCCGTGCAACGCCACGCACGGTGCTGCGCTCTGGCGTGCGGACCGGAAGCGCGGGAAGTGAGATGTCCTGCAAACGATTAAGCGGACGCATCCATATTCATAGGAATGCATGTGCACGGTGCGGCACGGCACGGCACACAACACACGCACGCCAGCTGAGCCGTACACACGGGTTCGGGTACTTTGCTCCCCAACCGGGGTCAAAGGAGGTAAAGCAGAGAGGGAAGCACGGGCGTTGCGTTGGCGTGGTTCGTTCGTTCCGAGCACACACTGGCTACACATCCGGAATTATTCCATTATTCCTCATTGATTTAACACTGTTTTCTTTTTTTCTTCCCTCGCGGGCTGAACATACGTGTGATAAAACAATGCAGGGCGGCGGGGCAAAAAAAAAAAAAAAAAAAAAAAACGCCACCTTTTGTTTCAACGAAAATTGAAAATATCAATCCGCCGGCAGCAGCGGCGCGGGGGAGGATTTGAAAAGAAACAACCAGGGATGATGCTGCGGCGACATCTCCGTGTCAGCCGTCACGCACCAAAAAGCCCCAAATTAATAACAATCAACATGTTTAATTCATGTTGCTCCGCGGCCATCCATATGCATACGCAGAGGGCGCAGGGCGGAGCGCAGGGCGTAGGTGTGAGCGCGCGCGCGCGCCGCCCGCCACTGCTCGTCATGTCAATACGGGGGCCCCCCGCCGCCTCAGATCCTTACGGGGTCCATACGGGGCCCCTGACGCCCGGCCCGCAGCGCACAGCCGCGCTCGGGTTGCCTACCCTGCGGATGTAAGGCGCTCCCACCCCGTCGCCAGCCGGCCGGGTGGCCCTGCAGTGTAATGGTCACACAGCTCGGCCGTTTGCTCTCCGCAACGGTTCGTATACACAAAAGTGTCATCGTGCGTATTCTCATGGCCCTTCACTCAGTCCACTAAGAATGAGAAAGTCACGACCGCCTAATTACGGGACTTGGACTGTTTAAAAAAAAAATGCCCTTTCCACTGCGAAGATTTGAGACACTTGAGACTGGAGTTGGATGCAGCTTAGCGTCAGAATCCCAAAAGTAGAGGCGCATGATCTTTTCTGAGAAGCAATGGGGAAGTAAGTGAGACGCTTCATCGTAACCACCCCAACACATATCTCAAAAAAAAAAAAAAAAAAAACAGGAATAGGTCATGTGACGTTTTTCTGAATCATGGTGTCAAACTGCGTCTCAGGTCTCAATTCCTAAAGGTTAGGCCAGCAGTTTTCAAAGTGAGCCAGCTTTCGGCAGCTTTCGGTGCGTTAGTCCGAGTTCCGAACAGAACGAGATGACAAGGCGGCAGACGGACCGGCGGGCCGACGGCACACCGCTACACACACCGCGGAGCAGCGCGGAGCAGCGCGGAGCAGCGGCCCGCTACTGCCGCCACAACTTGGGAGTAATTTATGATAATGTATTCGGATTGGTCGGCGATATGACTGGTGCAGTCCGGGAGGGCCCCTACTGGACGCCAGAGAGAGACGGAAGAGTGCGGGAGAGGCGGAGAGAGAGAGAGAGAGAGAGAGAGAGAGAGAGAGAGAGAGAGAGAGAGAGAGAGAGAGAGAGAGGGGGGGGGGAAGGGGGAGTGCAAGGTGACTCGGGCACGCCGATTCCGTCGGTGAGTGAGTGAGGGAGAGCTAGGAAGGTGCACCAGCGGCAGCGGCGGTGGCGGCGCGTCAGCCCGCGGGGGTGGAATATATTATGTAACAGCAAAACGACGGCTGTTACGCTAACGTCAAAAACTGCTGTTACACGGGGGATGCAGACATTCTGTGTGACAGGGCCGGTCCGGGCTGCCGGGGAAGGGGCGGCGGCGCGATGCATAGGCCGCTGTGGGGAAACAGCAGGACGTTAGAGTTTCTACGGGGAAAGCATATCGTCCAGTTGTTGCCGTTCCAGAGCAGATTTTTCGGAGGCGACCGCAAAGAATTCGCGTGCCTCGCGTTATATAAGGCAGACCAACACAATATTGCTCGAGTTTCTAGGAGGCTGTAGTTGAGCCCCAGTCGGCTCCAGTACAGCCCTCCAGTCGCTCCAGTACGGCTCCACAGGGCTCCAACCACTCCCTGCAGAGAGCTGCAGGCGCCACACTCGGCGCTACCACGGTGCGCTCTGCCGGATGAAATGGAAATTTATGCACAGTAAATAATACCCCCCATCTCCCCGACGAGGCCGCGTGCATTTGCTGTGTTTTGGCCCGAGCGGTAAAAACAACAACGGCCCCGTTTTCGACACGTCCTTCATGGCGTGTTACGAACAAGCAGCGGGCACTAGCTGCTGTGATAATGTGCGTGGATGTGTAGGTGAGCAGGCATCTGCCCCATTTTTTATTTACGTTTTGTTTTCCGGGGGAGCAGCAGCTCACTGTAAATGAAACACGGGTATCGTTATTTAAACTATAGTAATGGTTGAACATTCGTTTCATAGAGGTTTCCAATGAGACTTGAAAACGGAAGTTGAAGAACAAAAACACTTCCAGACCGGAAACTCTGGAGAGCAGGAATGAGAAACTTAAATGGCGTTTTGAGTGAATTTGGAGGTTATCTGCCATATTTGGCGCCGCCCTTCTGCATCAAAATTTCTCATACTAGCTCTCGAATGCCTCCGGCTGCGTGGAAGCTGAGACGAGAGTTGAGGTTCACAGCCCGGAGCACTGCGTAGAAACACGCGTGCGGAATCCCTGTCTGCCGAAGTGTTTTGTGCAGTGCAGGGCCCGGTGGAGCTCCGGTGAGTCACCAGCCCTGACTACGGCGGCCGCCCCGCTGGCAGCCCTCCGTCCATCACCGCGCGGCATTCTACAGGTCACTCGATGTGGACGCTCTCTGTCGTTGTGTCCCTCCTCCCTCTCCGTCCTCTGAGGCCAGGGCAAGCCGCGCTCCCAATCAGCCCACCTGGACCCTGCAAGGCCCAGGTTTGTATTCTAATATGTGATGCGGCGGCGACCTGACGGAGCAGTTTGCAGAGTGCGCAGCGGCGCAGCGCGGGGCGACTCGCGCGGCCGCCCGTCCCGTCAAAAAGACTCCGCCGTGCGCGTCGGCCGCCGGTTCCTTTTGCAGCGACGGCGGCCTGTAGCGGCAGCGGCAGCAGCAGCAGCAGCAGCGGCGGCGGCAGCGGTGTCCGTGAGTCACTGTGCTGACACGAGTCGCGCTGGCCCCGCAGTCCGGAACGGGGCCGGTAGGTGCGCAGGGATGGCGAGGAGTACAGCGAGTGCGGCCAGCGTGAGTCAGAGACCCGGAGGAGGCCCGGAGGAGGCCCGGAGGAGGCCCGGAGGAGGCCCGGAGGAGGCCCGGAGGAGGGCCGGAGGAGGCCCGGAGGAGGGCCGGAGGAGGCCCGGATGAGGTCCGGAGGGGGCCGGAGGAGGACGGCACATCGCATCGGAGATCGCCACCGTCATCCATCGAAGCCGTCACCATCGTCGTGAGCCGGGGCCCTAACCCGGTGCCCGGGTGCGGAGACCGAGGAGCAATGACGCGAAACCAGCACGAAGTGAGCTGTCGATAATTTTATTTCAAGACATAGCCACACGCACAGTCAGTGAGGACAAGCCAAGGTCGACCAAGTCAAGGTCGACTCAGGGTCGAGTCAAGGGTAACACCATAACCCCTTCCCCCTGCAGCCCAAATAGGGGATTTCGTAAACTGGAAAAGCAAGCGTGAACCGAACAGAAGCGACGAGTGCGGCGGACCCAACGGGACAAGCGTACCAAAGGGCCTGCCAGCGGCCGCCGGGCCGGGGCTGGGCAGCGCTGGGCAGCATCCACGCAAAAGCAGCCCGGCTGTGCCGACCGTCAGGCAGGCGGGGACTTTTCGTCCATCAATTCAAAAAATATACACAACTCGTGCTGAGCGTGGTCGGGCTCGCGGCGGCAGCGGTGGCGGACGACGAACGCCGCGCAAACTGCCTTCCTGTTCCACCGCCGCCACCACCACCGCAGCAGCGGCAGCGGTAAGGAGCGCTGCGCCTGCCAGGTCCTGTGGGCCGTGCCGGCCGTGCTGCCGTGCCGGGCCAGGTACCCGTAGCGGTAGTCACATCCCGGGGAACGCCGCTCGAATACTTGATGAGCAGGTATTCGTCACTGTCAAGGGTTCCCTCTGGGCGGCTGTCGCTGCTGCTGCTGCTGCTGCCGCTGCCTCCGCCGCCGCCGTCCTGCCGTTCGTCACGAGCTCGTCACAGTCGTCACAGCCCGTCAGAGAGCGTCACACACAACGCCATGCCGTCAATGGCCTCCTACCCTGTCGTCGCGTGTTCCCTTTTGTTGTGTAGCGGAGGGGGCCCGGCCGCCTCCGAGTCGGGGGGGCAGACCACCCATTCCGGCCGTGAGGAACAACAGTGAAATGTCTGCGTTGACTCCGGGCCGCTTCGGACGCCGCACTAGATGTTGTTACCCTCCGGCATTTTCAGGTGGGCACTGCGAAGCGGGCTGGTAGCTCCGCGAACTTCCCCGTCAGCGAATCACCTGACTGACATAGATAACAGGCCAACCATTCTTTTCAGTCTACTTAGCTACAGCTGGTTTGGTTCCTTCCACCAAACCTTGGCCGGTACGGCGCCAACGCCATCGGGACGGTCCTCGGTCCCCCTACGTCATGTGACGTCACACGAGGAGGCTCCGCGCGGGACAAAACGATTTCATTGCAAGAAATGATGTCTGCTTTTTGCGCGTTGCTTTGCGGCCTCCAGAGAGAGATATTACAGGCAACGTGTCCATCGGCCGGAGCCTTCAGTCCCCTCACGTTGGGGCATTGGTGCCGATCTCTTCTTGCGCGGCCCTCATTATTTCCAAAGTCATCTTCTCCGGTCAAAGTGATTACGAGTCGGGAAAAAGAAGTATAGTGAACGCTAAAGTTAAGAGCCCAAAATCAGTGCACTGCTTCTTTCTTAAGAACGTGTTTCTGCCCCTTCAGCCGAAATCAGCTGAGCAGCTCAGCTTGTTCTCGGGTGATGACGTCCTAACTGTTCCGCTGTGACGAGGACTTTGGTGTAATGAACTGTACCTGCGGCCTGTACACGACACCAGGTGGCCATGCAGGGCATACAGTACACTTCACACACTGTACGGATCGTGGTTTTTAGGCAGGACGGGCATCAATAGCATTCCCGGGCACGGCTCTCGCGGCTGCGTCCGCAATTCTTGACGCACAAGCAGAGCGCACCGCGCGGCACCGCGCCGCGCGGACGCAGCCTTGCACGACCAAGCAGCAACCTTGACAAGGCTGAACAGTCATTGACCACTCATCTGCACACTGATGAGAGCACTGCTTTCACTCGACAATCCGCGCGCTCCCGGCGGTACTGAGTATAAATAAAAGATAAAGACTTTCGTTTTCCGCGCTGCATAACACGCAGGATGATGGCTGTAACTGACCAGGCCACGCGGACGGTCTCCGCGCGGTACGCGGCATCCTAATGGAGAAGACGCAGCAGTCATTGGGATTCACCGTAGCATACGCGACCAATCAGCGACCGCCCCGCCCCCCACGTGGGCTCGGAGCCTGACCTGAGATCTATGGTCGTAGCGGAAACGACAGGAGGGGAAAATAGAGGTTTCCAGCGCGGCTCAGAAGCCGAAGCTGAAGAACAAAAACACTTTAATACCGGAAACTCTCGAGAGCAGGTATGAGAAATATTGACGGGCAAGGGCCAAAGATGGGAAACATCCACCTAATAGAGTACTCCGGAGAAGCTCAGAACGGAAGTAAGAAGTCGGAACGAAGAAGAAGAACGCTCAACCAAGTATGAGAAATCGCGTTTTCCGAACCCCGCTCTTCTTAAAAAGTCACTCGATTTCTCATACTTTGTTCAGCGTTCTTCTTCTTCGTTACGACTTCTTACTTCCGTTTCGGGTTTCTCTGGAGTACTCTATTCACTGAAAACGCCATTCAAGTTTTTCATACCTGCCCTCCGAAGTTTCCGACCTGGAAGTGTTTTTGTACTTCAGCCTCCGTTTCCAGGCCTCATTGGAAACGTCTATTCCAGCCGCGTGTGGAAGTTTTCGGCTAAGTAGATGTATAGTACGGTTTGACGGAAGTCCCTATACAGTCAGGATCGCTAGCGCGCGCGCGCCTACCGGTGAGTGTGTTTGTTAGTGTGTGTGCGCGCGAGTAGTTGCTTCACCTGGCGCCAGGCGGCAGCACCTGCCGCGTACCTCATCCTCGCGGCAAACGCGTGGAGAGGGGGACGACCTCTCGCTAACGATACAAGATACCAATATATAGGACACATGACACTACGACTTCTTTCAAACTTGTTGCAGTGTTGCGCAAAACGAAAGAAACACGCGCAGCGTGAATAGCGTGAGCTGTGTGTGTGTGTGTGTGTGTGTGTGTGTGTGTGTGTGTGTGTGTGTGTGTCTGTGTGGCTGTGTCTGTGCTGCCGTGCCTTGCCCCGTTTGGCTACCGACGTTGCGCCTGGCGGTGTAGGCGCAGCCGGCTCGCGCGCTCCGAATCGAACGGGATTCAAAAACAAACACCAACGGAACGGTTTCGCTGCTGCAGCGAGCTCCGCCTCATCGCTTGGCTCCCTTTGTTTACGCTCATGGCACGGGCCCGACCGCCTCGGCGCGGCCGCTGGGACCGCCCAGCCCAGCCCGGCCCAGCCCAGCCCAGCCAAGCCCCGGTCATAAATGTCCTCTCTCCCGCGATGGATATATCGCTTGGCTGCGGTGCAGTCTCTGATTCCAGTGCCCGCGGAGAGGAAGAAACGGCACAAAGGAGGAACAATTTCAATCTGAATGAAACGAAACCCAAACACTTTTCGAGCCGATGAGAAAATAACTGTCACCGGATGAGAAATAAAGTAGAGTGTTCACGAGAGAGTGAAGAAAAAACGAAAACCTTGGCACGTTCAAAAGTTCGCGTCTCTGCAGGATAGTTGGTGAGGGTGCACAACTCAGCTTGATTCATCTCGCGGTGCTGGGCCCCGACATGGTGCCCGACTGTTGGTCCAGACCGCTGCCCGTCACAGAGATGTTTCCGCGAGCGCCAAATTGGATTTCCGCCTTGCGTCCGAGGAGATGTCACCCAGATAAGTTCCGAAGTAACAGTCGACCCCGCAGGCAGAGAGGGGGGGGGGGCACCCAGCAAACCAAACTGAGGTCGAGGGGATGCTTTCGGTCACAGGAACATGTTGACGTTGGGAATGCTGCACTATAGTGCGTCGCGAGACTGATAACAGTAATCAGTAATTTCCCAAAAAAATGTAGAGTGAATTTTTCACGCAGTGGCCAATAGAGGTTTCCAATGAGACTTTGAAAACGGAAGTTGAAGAACAAAAACTCTTCCAGACCGGAAATTCTCGAGGACAGGTATGAGAAACTTAAATGGCGTTTTGTGTGAATTTGGAGGTTATGTCCCATACTATTTGGCGCGCCCCGTGTGCATCGATATTTCTCATACTTGCGCGTAAGCCGGGTCACAATTTTCAGACGCCCCCTCGAAACGTTACTGAACAAAAGAGAGAGACAGAGATCGCTCTTCATGCGCCACGACCCCGCTGCTGCTTTCACCTCACTCACGTCGCGTCGTCAAATTTCCCGAACTGATCGAGAGCAGAACGACGTGGTTAGTGGACGCCCGGCCCTGCCCGGCCCCGCCCTAACCAGCTCACACTTCCTGCTTACCATGCAGCCGGGCCCTCGGCACCCTCAGCCCGGGACTCACAATGCACAAGGTCATGACACGTCCCGAAAGGTTCCCATGGCGCCATCATGTCGTCGTTCGACAATGGAGAGAGAGAGAGAGAGAGAGAGAGAGAGAGAGAGAGAGAGAGAGAGAGCCGGACACCCATGGCCCCCCGGTGCCCCCCATGGGGCTCGGAGGGGCACGAGCGTCACATGTCAGTGGCGCGTATGTGTTGGAGCCATTGTTAGAGCGGCTCCTTCGGTTTGTTTGGACGGGGGGGAAAACCACATCGCGGTCGGGTTTATTTACACTAGGATTGCACTTCAATCATCCAAACTTTAGAATTTCGCGGAATCTGAAGTGTTGTGATTCGTCACAGAAAGTTCAAGGAATACCCTAATGGGAACATGTTCGGAAGCTCTTATGCCTCATCGATGTCCTGTTTAGTGCTGCTCTTGTATTCCCTGCCCAACTCCCTGGCCATCAGGGGGACACTGGGACGATCTCCGCGAATGCGTGTGTGTGTGGGGGGGGGGGGGGGAGAGAGAGAGAGAGAGAGAGAGAGAGAGAGAGAGAGAGAGAGAGAGAGAGAGAGAGAGAGAGAGAGAGAGAGAGAGAGAGAGAGAGACGCCCCTGCCTGTGGAGGGGCGACGACCGAGGACCCTTTTCAGTACACACACGCACACACATACCCATTGGGCGATCGGGTCCGATGTGTCATCAAATCACTTTGCTGCACTTTGCGGCCGGCGACACCAGCAATTACACGCACGCCAACGTCGAGTGCAGAGGGGAAGGGGGGGGGGGGGGGTTTACAGATAACCACGCGTCGTTAAATGAAAGCGTTTCGCTCTCCCACACATAGGGAAGGTGCCAACTCGCGTGCGGCACGAAGGTCCGTATGTAATCCATCGCCACGAACCTCACCGCCTGCTCTAAAACGACTTGAAAACGAGCGCGCGGCATCTGCCGCTGCCGTTGGCTACGGTCTCAGGGGGTTTGTTTTTGTGTAGCGCCCGGCGGGGAAAGGTGTGAGTGTGTGATATCATTTTATTTTTCCGAGCTGGTGATAGGAATAATTTGATAGTGTACCGCAAGGGCGGCGGCGTGGGGGCGAAATCACACTTCCGCTCGGTGAAACGTGTGGTAGAGAGAAAGAGAGAGAGAGTAGAGCGAGAGAATGTTCCGTCGTTCTCGGGCTGGTGACGCCCTAATGCGCCTCCGCGCAAAAGTTTTCAAAAAATATATAACGAGGTGAAGAGGTGAAAACGCTTTGTGGGGCCGGCGGCTGCATTTACAATGTAGATTGAGAGCGGCGGTAAGGGGTAAGGCGGGCGCGCATTACGGTAAATTTTCAAAACAATAAAAATGTTAAAACGGACCGTCCCTTATTTGCGGATTCCTCCTTGTTCTCCTGCCCTCATTATTACTGAGAGGGCAGAGAGACAGAGCTAGAGAGAGAGAGAGAGGATCAGAGGCAGAGTGGGAGAGAGAGACAGAGAGAGAGAGAGAGAGAGAGGGAGTGCTGGGAGGGGCGGATGGTCGGTTTCAAGATGGTTCTCTTCTTTCTGAGCAGTGGGATGGGGCGCTTGTGCTCAGCTCTTTGACGACCCCTTTCTGCACACGACGCCAGGACATCAAAGGGCGACGCGTAATTAATAAATATAAAAAAAAATAAAAAATGGGACAAACCCAGAAAAAGGGGCCAGGCCGCGGGGGATGAGTCCAAGGCTGCTTGGCGCCTTGAAAGGGAAAATATGGAAAAATATTGAGATTGGCGGTGGGAATGAGGTATCAGCCCGCGGCCACGACGGCGCCGTCAAAGCCTCTCCGAGACGGTTTTCGTCAAAGGCCGCGGACGTGACCGCCAATGTCGATCTCTCTCGCACTTCACTTGGACGACGGTGATGGCATAGACTGCTTCCCGCTCAAGATTCGTCAGCTGGACCTTTTTTTCACCCCCATCTTTTCTACCCCTCCCTTTGGATGTTACCACCTATCTTGTCCCGAGCAATTATTTTTAGACGGCGTGCCAACGTGAGAACTTTGGAACCTGCTTGTTGGCGGACACTGCTGGTGGAGTTGGCGGATGACATTGTCGAGGGCACACCAGAAGTGTAGGTTGGTCCGTGCTACTCACGGGAGAGTTTGCCTCCGTTCTGTTCCCGTGACGTTGCGGCACTGCAGAGAGCTCCGCAGAGTACGACGGACAAGTTTGGTTTGGGGGGCCGTGGATTAGTCTGTTGCAGCGGGCGGTTTTGGTGAGAAAAGTAAAAAGAAGGGAGGTCGGGAGAGAGGGGCGGGGGCAGGAGTTCCTCTTCTATATATATACTGTCTTAGCCCGCATTATGCAGTGACCTAAGAAAATCAACCTCTCCGGACCACACGCTGGCTAAAATAGGAAGACAGGGGCGGGAGGAGGGGAAGTGGCAACAAAAAGGGCTTTGCCGGGGGAAAAGGAATAAAAAGGGGAGCGCGGTGAGCATTGAGGGGGCTGCGGGGGCCGCGGGGGCGGCGGGGGCGCCAGGGGGAGGGGACGGCCGTTGGTCCGGGAGCCTCACCTATCCGAGGCGCGCACGGGGATGCCGCCCCCACCAGGCCGTCCGGCCCGCCCCCGGCGGAACGCCCCCCTCCGCCCCCCTGGCGCGCTCGGCCGCAGCGGCCAATGCGGACAAAACTTTTCGGGACACAAACTAGGGGGGAGAGAGAGAGAGAGAGAGAGAGAGAGAGAGAGAGAGAGAGAGAGAGAGAGAGAGAGAGAGAGAGAGAGAGAGAGAGAGAGAGAGAGAGAGAGAGAGAGAGAGAGAGAGAGAGAGAGAGAGAGAGAGAGAGAGAGAGAGAGAGAGAGAGAGAGAGAGAGAGAGAGAGAGAGAGAGCGTCCGGTGTGTTTGGTTTTTGCGTTGTTTTGTGCGACGACAGCGGCCATGGCGGGCGAGGTGCGGTGAGACTAGAGTAACGAGCACGGAAGAACACTCTGCCAAAACAACTTCTGCGCCAGGAAACTCATCGCTGCACAGCAGCCCCCCGACACACACGTCCCTGCTGCGCACCGAGGTCGTCCCCCCACGGCGCCTGCCGAGGACGTGGTAGGCAACCCGCATGCACTGGCGCGTGGCGGGACGGCCTGCCTACGACTGCCAGGGGTTCCCGGACCACTACCGTTGGCATTTACTACGGTACAGTACGGGGGAAATCTTATGGCGAAAAATCATCCATCGATTTTTGAATGAAGTGACACGCGACGGAAAAGTCGAAAAAATGGATGGACGTTGCCCCCGCCCCCTGGCAGATTGTGTACTGACCCTGTACCAACCGAGCGGTGACGGAAGGGCGTAAGCTATTGGAACTAGAAATTTGGGAATTTTGTTCTGCGATGGACAGCTTGCCCCGCACGACACGAAACAAACAGAAAACGCGTCGTGGACTGCGCAGTCATCATCATTATGTTTTTCACTTCTTGCTGGCCGGTGCCGGTGGAGTGCATTAGCGTGAAAGAGCGAAATGTAATTCGGAACCGTTGACGTTGTGCGTCACCACGCCGTCACCCCGCCGTCACCCCGCCGTCACCACGCCGTCACCTCGCCGTCACCGTGCCACTTGCTGCAGCAGACGGACGTGGAGCCGCTGGCCCGGATATCATATGTTATTTCCCAAACGGAACCGCAGCGTTCACATCCGCCCGCCCTGTCCACCGGGGGCAGGGGTTGCCACCCCCCCCCCCGCCAGGGCCCGCCCATTTTTGGGGGGTTGCGGGGGCCTCGGCACACACACGGCCCCGCCCCTGCTCCACGGGCCACGCCCCCCGCCGCGGCAGCCAATGGCAGCGCCCGGATGCGGGGCCCATCTGAGCGGGGGCTCCGTGCGGCGCGGCCGGGGTCTGGGGCGGGGGGCAGCGGCCAGCGCCACTCTCACCGCAGCTCCGCCCCGTCCGCCCCCGTCCGCCCCCCGCCCCCCTCCGACACGCCATTTTCGGCGAATTTTCCCTGCGCGCGCGCTGTGGGGGAGTGTACCTACCCTCTTTGCTGATGATTGCGGTCTTAGTACCTACTCTCCTACTCGTCGAGCGCGCGGACGGGAGAGTGCAGGTTGTCAATCAGCGAGTGCTTGACTAGCAGCCGAGAGCGCTCGACTTGGCATGTGTACTTTTGACAAGAGTAGGGCAAAATCTTCTACATTTTTTTTCGGAGTTCTGAGATTTTTTTGAATTTTTTTTTCTCCAGAAATGTAGAGACACTTTACAAAATTTAGTTTACTTCAGTTCTCAAAATTATTCTGATAAGCCGGGCATCCCGGTCACTCTTCGTGTCCGCGTCGCATGGTAGTGCGCCCAAATATTGTTCCCCTCCACCTCAAACTTGGCCGTCTTTGCGGCGACTCGCTCCGCTCGGCGGGGGATCACACACTGCGGCCGCTGCGCCGCCCTGGACCACAAGCGCGGCCGCCGCGTGCGATCCGCGTCGCCTCGGCGTCCGAAAGAAGAAGAAGAACAGGAAGGGCACGGTGGGGGGCCGTGGGGGTGCCGAGGGAGCCTGCCTGCTAACTTATGGATACTGATGATGCGAGTCAATGAAGGTGCCCCCCCCCTCCCCTCCCCCTCCCGTGTGCCCCTTGTTCGAAGGGCCGCCCTCCCCTCCGCCGCAGTGCCCTGCTCGCCGCGCGGCGGTCTTGGAGCCTCTCTCAGCAGACACCAAACGGACTCCAACTGTTCTGCTACAAGAAAAACGGCTGGGCGAAGGGAAAAATATAGCCCCACTAGAGTGGTAGTGGTGTAGCCCGCGAGCGGGGCGGGGCGGGGCGGGCGGGGAGCTCAGGCCGGCGAGGCTTACAATGACCAGGCGGAATCAACGCGGGTCTGCCACACTCCATCGGGATTCTGTTCTATATATTTCGCGCCAAAACCACAGAGGTCCCTTTACTCCGAAACCATGACCTCTGCTTGCGGACCTTTCGTTCACCAAAACGAGGATCTCTCCAACAAACCCAATTTCGGGCAGTAAGAGGCTGTTTAATAACTTTTTTTTAAGTGTTACTGAAATCGTGGAAGATGCAAGTCGCGTGGCCCTGATGAGACTGGAATGGGCCTCGCACCAAGCTTCCTCATTTCGGATCAGTAAAGGTCACATGACCCCATTTCTGAAATCCTGGTGCCAAACCGAGTCTCACTCCGGTCTCAAATCTTCAGGCCGCAAGGTTCTGACTGTCTCATCCCCAGTGAGTGCCCGGTAAGATAAACGTCCAGCGCTCTGCGAATGTCGGCCGGGCAGCAGCACGCGGCCGCTCTCCTATTCAGATCACTATTCAGCCCGCGGTATCAATCTGCGTCTGGGGTCCACATATACATGCAGACGCCACGGGTCCATATCTCCCGGCTGACAAACGCCACCGCCACCGCCGCCGCTGCTCAGTCCGCGCTCACGACTCCGGAGCAGGCAACGAATTATAACGGGGTGCGCTCATATAGGGCACTCCTCTACCCGGTCCGGTCGGCGCGGTCACATTAATAAATGACCGCGGAGCTGTGAGTGGGCCGTATCTCGCCCCGTCGGTCCGTCCTCTCCCATCAGCGGCTGCCTCTTCTATCCGTCTCGCTCTCTCCCCATCTCTCTCTCTCTCTCTCTCTCTCTCTCTCTCTCTCTCTCTCTCTCTCTCTCTCTCTCTCTCTCTCTCTCTCTCTCCTCTCTCTCCCTCTCTCTGTCTTAGCAGCACCCCTCGGGCTCCGCCGCGGCCCGGGCTAGAAAGCACGCGGAAATCGGCGCCGTTCAATTTCGCCCGGAGTCCCCCCCTCCGGACGTCATCGCCGACGTCCGCCCTCAGCGCCGGGGCACTTGTCGGCCTCCCCGCGCACACGTTACTGTTATACGCGGTATAAAAGTGCTCCCAAGCCCCGCCAGCCCGCGGGGGGTCTCTGTCTTAGAGCATGGCGCCCCGGGTCACCTGGTCTGCCCGCGGACGCAGAGGCGGCACCGGCCGGCCGCGCTCCGCAGCGCCTCGAGCTGACCGCCAGAGAGGGAGGGACGGCAGGCAGCTCAAGTGCGACGACAAACACCCACACGCGTCAGATGAAAAAGAGGGCGTGTGTGTGCGAGTGCGTGTGCGTGTGCGTGTGTGAAACGTGGAGGAACGAATGGGCCCAACTCTCATCCCACCCCTTTCCTGGGGATGGAAGTGGCTTTTAATACGTGTGAGCCGGCAGTCGCTTAGCATACACACGCGATATGAGAAGCTCATGACGAATGCCACCCCCTCAGCACACGCGCGCCAATAGAGGGGAAGTTTCTCATATCACGTGCGGAGAATCGCAACCTGAGCAACAGGAGATGACGGGAGAGAGAGAGACGGTGGAGGTGGGAGAGCGAGCGCGAGAGAGAAGGAAGCACAGCGCCCGCGGCCGTTGGCAGAGAAAGCACCCCAAGAGGCCGTGTAAATATTTCCTCCCCCTCCCCCCGTGATCTTGTTGTCACCTGGCGCGTCGCGGTGGTGGCGGACGAGGCGACAGGAGAGGTGGTGAGGCTGGTTGCCTACCACTCGCCACATTATTCTGCCGGTCAACATCCATACTGGTGACATTCACGGTGACTTTCCTCAAATAAAACAAATCAAAACAATTTTTTTCCCCGTAAATCGAAAGCGTATTCGACCGTTCTTGTGATACGCTGTTCTGCAGTAAAACTGGCCGCTAACAAAATCGGGGAAAAAATGGTGGGAAAAAAAACACCAAAATACGCAAACCATTTTTCGTCGATCGCTTTTACCTCTGTGATCGCATTTTTATTCCGGCCCCCGTCCGCGCACCGCACTTGCCGCCAATAGAGCTGGCTGCTTTGCATGTACTCATCCAGGCTGACGCTGCCGTGCCGTGCCGTGCCGTGCCGTGCCGTGCCGTGCCGTGCCGTGCCGTGCCGTGCCGTGCCGCGCCGCAGCCGTGCCGTGCCGCGCCGTGCCGCGCCGCGCAGCCGCCACGCTGTAGCTTTTTGGCGCCGGTTGTGGCAGCGGTGCGCGACAGGGGAAGGGTTGGTGCCTAGTGATGTGTGATCCACACAATGTGTCTGTCGGCGCACCTATATAGCATTGTGATGATATTCCACCCCCGTGCGGTCCTCCCCCTGCTCACACACACACACACACACACACACACACACACACACACACGGCGGATTTCGCGAACACACCTTTTTCCCGCCCACGTTGCCAAACAGGGAAGCTTCGCTCGTGCGAGAAATGTTTGGTCTCCAGCGGCGGCCGAGCCGGTTTTCACAGTCAAATTCCCCCCGAGGTGCGATAGTGCGGGTTGACAGGTGCAGCCGCGCTGGATACCGTGCCGAAGAGAACGCTGCCGCTGGATTCATTTTTCCGATAGAGTACTCCGGAGAAGCTCAGAACGGAAGTGAGAAGTCGTAACGAAGAAGAATAATTCAGGGTAAGTATGAGAAATCGAGTATTCGAAACCCCACTGCCCTTCAAAAATCATGTGATTTCTCTTATTTTCTCCGGGATTCTTCTTCTTTGTTTCGACTTCCTACTACCGTTTCGGGCTTCTCCGGAGTACTCTATTCTGATAATATTTTGCTCCGGGGCCTGTCTCCGGGTGTGCCAGATACCGACTAGACCGCATGATTAAACAAAAGACGGCAGTAACACACGGAGTGCGCGCCGCGCTGCGGAAGTTTTAGTGGCGGCTAAACCGCTGCTTATCTTGTTTCTCTCCGGCGCCGACGACTTCCTCCGAGTTTTATGGCCGCCTTTTCGCGGTTTCCGTGTTTACCGCCGGAGGCGATGTACTCACCGCGGTGACCAACACGATTCATATCTGGTTGGGAGAGAGCTGGTGGGGATTCCCGCCGATTTTTCACGGAGAAAAAAGATTAGCGGTCGCAACTAATTTTTAGGTTATTTTCAGACAAGCAGTTAATTTTTGTTCGAAGAACTAAAATTTTGTAGGGGGGACTAAATTTTAGTTGCACCAACGAAACGTTAGTTGCTCCAACGCAGAGGTTTGCTGAAGGAGCATAGTGCAGAATATTTTTTTTTTAGTGCCCGCAACGAACCTCTTTCCCCTCAACAAAATTTTAGTTCTCCGAACAAAAATTTACTGCTTGTCTGAAAATAAACTGAAAAATAAGTTGCGACTACTGGTCTTTGCAAATGGTACCGAATGGTACAAGCCGAATGCAGGTCGGAAAATCCGGCCCACGCGCCCGACCAATCACAGTGCGCAGTGCGCCGATCACCGCCGTTAGGGGCGGTCATGGCAGGGTCAAGTTACAAATTGCAAGTTCGACATATCAAGAAAGTTGGCCCGTCCTACCAGAAGCCCAAAAATATTTTTTTCAGAATTTTCGGACAACTTTTCGCGTTGCCGACAGAGCCATTTATGTTGAGAGTAGGCAACCCGCAACACATTGTCGCTTTTTCGGCTGTTCTGGCCATAAATCACGGTAAGTCGGTACGTTTTGGAGTCGGTTGGGGTCGGGTCATGTTGGGTAAGTGTCTAGGGAGTGACCCAAGCCGGCAGGTCACGTTACGACACCCAATGCTGCCAACGTAAACAAAAAACCCTAAAATATAGCAATAATGTGTACTTTTTTAGCATTGTTTCCGCTGTTGCGGCACTAAATAAGGTAAGGAGAGCTACTCATCATTCCGCCCAAGCCAATCCAGCTCCCAGCGACACAATTAGTCCCTTATCAACCCATATCACAGCGTACTACATAGCATGTGTGAGAAATCCAGAAGTAGGAAATGTCACAGCCACCAGCAAGTCTTGCAAGTGTGGCGGACCCACTGGACGACCCAGAACATACCACGAGGAGGTGGCTACAGTACGAGATTTATCCCTACTCCCCCACCTCTTTTTCCTTTCTTCATTTGACCCCGTGTCGGTTCTTCGTGCACCTGAAGTCTTGCTTGGAAGGAGACTTCGGCATGACCTTCCTTGAATTTATTTAATGACGGTTACTGTCGCGATCCAACGGAGTAGTGAGCATCACCAACCTGATGTGTTTCTCTACGGCTTGGGTATGGCGCGGGAGGTCGGGGACCACGATTGCAGGTATGAGCGTCCTTCTCCGGGATCCTCTAGCATGTCCTCCAGTTCGGCGGTGCTGAAGCACATCACCCCCGTCATTAAGAAGGTGCACGTCCTCATATGGTTTCGCATCAAAAAGAACACGAAGGTGACCGAAGGCGCCAAACACGTCTTCGAGACAGAGCGTGTTTGGACTCTTCGAAGAAGTGCCGCGAGGTGGTGTACGAGTACATCCAGAATAATGCGTACTTCGCCCACCCCGTGCTCCTGGCCATGGTGACCGACGAGCGGCCCGAAGGCTTGGCATTCAGCGGGTCGTGGAGGCGAGGCGGCTGCACCAGGACGACGAGATCCAGTCGTTCTAGGTGCTTACGCCCAACTTTGTCGCAGCTGACTACACCAACATTATTGACTTGGACCCCGTCAAAATCACGCCGCCGCCGTTGCTGGACACCATCTCAACCGCCGACCAGGAGGCCATGCTGGAGGATTCCGGGGAGGGAAGCCCACCTGCCACCGTGGTTCCCGGGCCATGTCCAAGCCGTAGAGAAGCACATCAACCCAAAGTATCACTCGTGTTTAAATTTGGAAGCACCATGAGCCATGAGGTTCATTTTGCTTAAGTTTTCTTATGCGGTTACACAACTATTAAGTAATATTATACTCCGTGAAATACTGCTAGGAGCAAAGTATCAATTGCTTCGAATTTCTCAATTTTGGTCGTATCGTACAATGTCCAATGCATTGGTTGCTGCCATCTATGCGTGGTTCTAAAAAGTACCCAAAATGTGATTCTTATCTCTGTTACGAGATGGCAGGACTAAGAGGGGTTCAGTATTTATAGAGCAGTACTTCCGTTTCGTCCCTTCGGAGGAAAAGAGAATGATCCCATAGGACATGTCTGAATTGTCCAAGCATTATCATTGTGTCTCTTCTTTTTTACGAGAAAGATAAATAAGCAAATAACGTTGGCTAGGCTCAGCCATAACGACAGTCAAATCGCAATAGACGCTGTGTTGGAGTAAAAATCAATCGCACTCTCTTTTTTAGTCTTTACCGCGGGAATGAGAGAACAAAGGTGGTGACAGCCCCGACCCAAGTCTCCGTAAATTTAACTTCTTAATTTCACAGAATTGTCCATACAGATTTCAATGGCACTTCAGAAATATCAATTAAGGGTTACTGGGTATCCTCTGTAGATTTTAAACTAAATATAACAGATACAACACTCGTTTTCATCAAAAATTGACATGTCATAAGTGGGATAAGGCTACTTCGTGCCTAAAATACGAAAGGGGGGGGGGAACTCGTATTGCAGCAATCTTGTTGTGAGTTCTGGGTCATCCGAGGGTCAACACTTACAGGACCTGCTGGGTGGGCGAAGGGATGTAACATTTCCTATTTCTGGATTTCTCTTACGTATGAGTATGCACATGCTAAGTAGTCCGCTAAAATAAGGGTTGGTAAGGGACTAATTGTGTCGCTAGGGGCTGGATTGGCTTGGGCGGGATGATGAGTAGCGCTCCTTATCTTATTTAGTGCCGCAACAGCGGAAACAGTACTAAAAAAGTACACATTTTTGCTATATTTTAGGTTTTTTTTGTTTACGTTGGCAGCATTGGGTGTCGTCACGTGACCTGCCGGCTTGGGTCACTCCCTAGACACTTACCCAACATGACCCGACCCCAACCGACTCCAAAACGTACCGACTTACCGTGATTTATGGCCAGAATAGCCGAAAAAGCGACAATGTGTTGCGGGTTGCCTACTCTCAACATAAATGGCTCTGTCGGCAACGCTAAAAGTTGTCCGAAAATTCTGAAAAAAATATTTTTGGGCTTCTGGTAGGACGGGCCAACTTTCCTGATATGTCGAACTTGCAATTTGTAACTTGACCCTGCCATGACCGCCCCTAACCGCCGTGCCTCCAGGCGCCGGCCCGTGCGTTGTGAACACGTCTGTTTTGCGACGGTCAAAATTGGGTCAGCGAGGCCAGTGGACCGGCAAAACGCGAAGGTCACTTGAATTATGCATCCGCGAAAACTGGGTGAGCCCGGGGGCCAAGCCGGGGTATGGGCTGCTGGGGCCGAACACAGTGCAGGCCTGCCTGCAGCACCGGCCCCGGGCCCCGCCATCCCCGCACAAGGGTGCATAGTGAGCAGGCAGCCACACTGCCACCGCTGTGCTGTCGCCACCACCGAACTACACCGCCATTACTTGCAGCCACACGAGATACAATAACAAATCAGAGGGACGAACCCTCCGCCGTGTATGGGAGCCCATGCCGATCCAGGAGCCGCAGGTCCTCGCGGTCGATGATATATATTTTCGAATCCCAGCGTCCACCTTCTAGTACACCGATTGCCGCGGGGGAATTAAGTATCGAGAGCAAAGTAGCAAACGTCCGAACCGGACATGGGAAGTGCGGCGGGCCTAGGCGGGCGCATGTGGAAGGTTGGCGGCTGGTGAGGACGGACGGGGGGCCGTGGGCTGCCGGGCCCCCGGCTCTGCACAGCCTGGTCCAGCCCAGCTCCCGTTCATCCATAATGCATAAAGTCCTATCTCTCTTCCCTATGGCCGCCCTGAATCTTCTTCCTCTCGCCACCGCCGCCGCTGCTGCTGCTGCTGCTGCTGCTGCTGGGGCAGCTGCTACCGTGGCGACCAGAGCCAAACACTAACGATTATACAGTTCTATTATTTCCCGGGTCCCCCGCAACCCCCACAGGCTGGGGCCCCGGGCCACCCTCTGCAGCGCAGACGGCACCCCGCGCTGCCGAAGGGACCTGAGGGGCCGCGGGGCGGGGCCCCACTGAAGCACTGCGCCTACAGAAACTGCTGGCAGCGCCCGAGGAGAGTAATTGGAGTCGGAGCGCCGGTTTCGAACGTGATTTTAAACGCGGCTTGAATTTCTGCGGTGAGGTATTTCAGTGATGCTACTGTCAGAAAAAATAAATCACCACAGTCATATGTCAAACAAAATTTAATAGGGAGATCGATCGAGAAAAAAAAATTGCTGCTTTTGGTTTTCTCAATCGATTTGGTTTCGAGTATATCTGCTAGTGCTAAGCTTGTCGACGCCCTTCACTGGTCCTCGCCCCTCCTTCAGACCAAATTCAGAAATGCTGATGTCGAGATTGAGCCGCCAGATCCGCCGGTAGGGGCCAGCAGGGTGCCGATGTTTAAGAGACGCAGAGCGGACACTCCGCGCTGTTGTGTCGTTTAAGCGGGGGATTCCACTTTATTTCCTCCCGGATTGGCGGGACCGCTGTTTGAGCGACAAGACACTGTTATCATAATGCCGCCACTTGTATGCGCGGGACGCGTGTAACGACCCTAGTTTACGTCGCAATGTACCACTTGTTGCTGCAGCAATTAGACAACGTCGCGGATTGAGGGATTGTACCCCCAACTCCCGCGGCCTCTTTGCAGCGCAGGGCCAAGGGCACTGTAGTTCAGCAGCGCGAAATTAAAGCGAAACTCTGCCAAGAGAGAGAGAGAGAGAGAGAGAGAGAGAGAGAGAGAGAGAGAGAGAGAGAGAGAGAGAGAGAGAGAGAGAGAGAGAGAGAGAGGGAGAGAGGGGATAACTTCTGCGCCGGGATTACGGAGAGGGGCCCTGCTTCTCTCGCTCTGCGGGCCGAGAGTTTAGCGGCGAGTCAGAAGGGGAGGGGACGTCTTTTGGAAAGTGAGTTGAGAACGCGTGTCGTGTGTTGCTCACACCGGTTAATGAAAATTCTTCATAAATTCGCGCGGCAAGAAGGATAGAGATTGTACGTCGTTGGGGCTGCTGGGGTGGGGGGTGATTCGCCACGCAAAAGTGCCGCCTCTACGCGAAGAGATGGGGCCGAGGAAGAGGGACAAGAAATAACAGTACCGAAAAAAAAATTGTGAAGGCAAAGGGAAAGCGTGGAGCTGTCGCCGGAAAGTTTGCGATGAATTTATCACTGCGGACGGTGTGTGTCATTCGCAGAGAGGGGGAGAGAGAGAGAGAGAGAGAGAGAGAGAGAGAGAGAGAGAGAGAAGAGAGAGAGAGCGAGAGAGAGAGAGAGACAGAGACAGAGACAGAGACAGAGAGAGAGAGAGAGAGAGAGAGAGAGAGAGAGAGAGAGAGAGAGAGAGAGAGAGAGAGAGAGAGAGAGGGGGGGGGGGAGTTAATCCCGGGTGGGAGAGAGACGACAAGTAGTGTCGCCAGCGGTCGAAGGCAGCGGCCGCGCGCCTGCGATTACCTGCATAGGCAACCCGGCGCACGCCGGAGTGTTGCAGACCCGCCTGGAGCCAGAGCGCCGGGACGCGGCCGCCTGTCTGTGTCTGTTGGGTTTGTCGTCCTTGTCCACAGAGCTGCCTGGGAGCAGCCTCAGCCCAGCAGACCTAGTCCGCTCGCATCCGCCCATACGCACGGCCCTCTATGCCCACTGATTATTCCATCTCCCGCCCGCCTGAACCACAGGCAAACACACAAAACACATAACGCACTGCCGCTTCCTCGCCACTCCAGACCCTGCCCTGCTCCCTCCCCCTCGCAACTATACGTACCCCACCCCCTCCCCATTTTCCTCCTACCTCCTTCCTAACAGTCCTTTACCTACCTTACTTCTCACACCTTCTCCTCAACTCCTTTCCTTCTCCTACCTTCTACCCCTACTCTACTCTTCTCTCTCTCTCTCACTCTCTCTCCCTCGGCCCGCACTCACACAAGCGCGAGCACTTCCGAATGAATGCATGAATGCATAAAGCTTGCCGCCCCCGTGCCACCCCCGTCCCGCCCCCGTCCAGCCCCCGTGCCGCCCCCCGCCGCGCCCCGAGCCGAGCTGGGCGACCGCATCGCCGCCTTTCCTTCGCTCGCTCGCGATCGGCGGGCGCTCAGAACGCCGGGCCGAGGTGGAGAAAGGCGGCGGTCTGAGGGGTCGGAGGTGCGCGGGGCAGCACACACACACACACACACACACACACACACACACACACACACACACACATGCACACACATCCGCGAGGGGGATCCAAGACTCTTCCAGACGCGCGGGGCGGCGCGCAGAGACCCATTTCTGCTAAATCCCTCACCTTTTTCCAGAGCGCACACCACTTGAGCTCCCCCCTCCCCCACCCACCCCCACCTCCCCCCTCACCCCTCACCCCCACCCAGGGCAAACACCGCACCAGGCATTGGCCATGTATGAAAACAGCACATTGCTATGCAGGAGCTGACACACAAACGTCCACTGCCTCCACCACCGCCGCCGCCACCAGCACCAGGACCAGGAGGACCCACCACAGAGAGCCCACCACCAGCCCCTCCGGCCTCCGGGGCTCCGGTCGGCGGCCGCCCCCTCCAGCGCCCCTTGAACGGTCTTTTGACCAATAGTGAACGGGCTGTGAAGAAGCCCCACTGGGATTATCGGCTCCGCCGGGCCTATCGACGCTTCCAGCCTCCCCCTCTCTCTCTCTCTGCCCTGTGTCGCCCCTGGCCTCTCAGGGGGGGGGGGGCAGAGGGGGGGGGGAGAAGCCGCCCAGACAGACGGAGACCCCCGACAGCCGAGAGCTGCCCCGGACCTCACGCCATATACTCCCAACGCCACACTAGGTTTTCTTCCAGGTCTACCACGAGCACGGGGGAGGTCCTAGCTGTAGACATAACACACTAGGCCGCCGGCGCCGGGGGTGGCCGGCCGGGTGAGGTGTCTGCCGCCGTCTCCAGGCCCGGGGGGGGGGGGGGGGGGAGGCGGGAGGCAGGCCGGGTGCTCGGTATGCCGATGGGGGACCTATCACCGTGACCGGGGCGGAGGCGTCGGCAGACGTGACGGAGCCGGCGGGGCCCGGAGGCGCCCGGAGGCCTGGAGGGGAGGATGTACAAGGTACACACTCTGAACACCCCGACGGCGGGGCGCGGGTGGGGGCCGTGGGGGCCGGTGGGGGTCGACGGGCACCCGGGCTGGTTCGGGGACCCACGGCGCCCTGGCCGCGCCCTGGCCGCGCCCTGGCCCCCACCACAGAACGGCGCACAGCCATAGCCCCTCCTCCTTCTTCGCGGCCGCCACCTCCTCCTTCCTGAATAACGCCACTTTAAATTGTATGAAAGTTACATGAGCAACGTGGCTGTATGCGGCCCGGGAGAGTATAGCAGCCTGGTTAGTTTACAAATGAATACAGCGATTGAAGCAACTTATAATATCAATGCAGTATAGCGGTCCTTGTCCGTCGCCGGCGCCTGTGCGGAGGGCCGCGCATCGCGCTCTCTCGCACGCACGTCGGGGGCGCCGGGGTGCGCCGGGCCCTCCACCCTCGCCACCCGGGCCCCGGCTGCCAAACCAAAACCTCCAGCCCCAGACTGAGGCTCTTCCTCCATACCGAATGGCCATATTAACTTGATAATTAGCTCTGTTATAGACTTGCAGATGAGACAGACTGTTGGATGGAAAAAGGCAAGGCTGCCTCCTCTCTCTCCTCTCCTCTCTCCTCTCCCTTCGGCTCGGCCCCAGTACGGCCCGGCCCCAGGCCCCCCTTGTGACTTACATATAAAGTTGGGTCTGGGCTCTGCCAATGGTTGCATTCTTGCTCGACGCGACGCATGGTGAAGACGTCATACAGAGCGGCGCTCCGCTAGGCCGCCGGCACCGGGACGGCCGCCGACGCCGACCCCGCGCCACGCGCACCGCCCGGGGGAGGAGGCCGCCCGGGGGCCGCCCTCTGGGGCCGCCTGGCGCTGCACCTCCGGACACGTGCCGGCCACGTGAGCTGCACCTGCTGCACCCGCCACCACCGCCGCGTCCCTGACCCTGCGCACGGCGAAGACAGCCGGAGAAACAGAAGAACAGCGGCAGCAGGGAAAGTGCAATCAGTTTGTGTGGTGCGGCCGCGGGGCCCAGTGACAGAAGTGAGGTTAGGGACGGCCCAGGTGCGAGCCGGCGGCGGCCATCTTGGATGCTCACATCAGTCGGTCTCTTCTGTTTGTGTTTGTGTGTGTGTGTTTGCGTGCGCGCGTGCCCTCAGTGAGCCCCGTCTTAAGATCGCCAGGATCATGTTCGTGTTTACACCAGTTTACGCCCGGCACCCTATGTGGAGGGTTTGCGGTGCCGTTCCTGCGTACGAACTTCACAAGTTGACACCAGCCAGCCGCCAGCCTTTGAGCACCCGCTGCACCCAGATGTGTTGTGACGGTGCCATCGCTGACGTCATCAAAATGGCGACCGCAGCTGCTGTGATTGTGCGTGTGTTTTGTTGAGTGGGCGTCGATTGCTGACGTGCCGTTATGTTGGCAACAGTTTTCAAACTTCTTCATTAATCAAGAAGTTTGCCAGCAAAACGGAATACTTGGATTACCCACTCATTGTCCCGTGCTAATCTAGGTAAGGAATTGGGAAGTTTCGAAAAATTGTGTTCTTCAGCAAAATCACAACAAAATCGAAAGGTCATTTGACGAGATTAATATAAGGTATCCCCTTTATTATTATTGTGGTGATCTCAGTGACCTCCCACCACTCCCTTCTAGCAACGACCCCCCCCCCCCCCGGCCGAACCCACTGCATCCCCCTCCTCCCCCCGCGCCGCGGGACTACGCCGGCCTCATGCGTTGAATTCCCCGGTAGGGGACCACGCAGGGGACACACCCAGCAGCCGGCCCAGACACGACGGGGCCCTTGTGACTGTACTTAAAATGAAATTACACCGAGCCAAGTGAGCCGGTAATGAAGTCCTCAGCCGGCTAACGAGCCGACTACCGCGTCACGTGACTTCGGGGTCATTTGTGCGGCCCTGTTCACCTTTAACAGCTCACCACCCTCAGTTATTTCCCAAAGCTATTGAATCGAAACTCTTTATTGTGTTTCCTTTGCTGCCATTATTTTAAGGCGCTTCTCAGACGAGGCTAAAAATTGCTACAGTTGTGTGAAAAAAAATAATTATGTTTTGTGTGTCAATGTTCTGGAGCATTTTTTTTTTTTTTTTTTTTTGAAAATCACGACTTGACGGATTGCTTCAAAAAAAAAAAACATTATAAAATTATTATACGGCAGAGAGAGTCGTTTCTGGGATAATACTTGCCCTCGCTTGCGGTGGCTGATCCCGCGGGCCGCGCAGCAAATTGCCGAATCACCGCGACCCAATCGCGCTGTCGCGCCATCGGCCGCCGCTGAGGTTACGGCACAATGGCAAAGCCCCCTTCCCTCGGCAATTAGCTAATTGACTCCAAACTACGAGAGTCGAGTCGCGCGGGGTGACGCGGGGGGGGGGGTGCACGGCGCCGTAAAACCGCGCGCACCACCGCGCGCAGCATTCCGCACCATTAACGCATGTGCAACAACTGGCCGCTGTCCACTCCGCGTCGAGTGGCTCTCGTCCCCAGGGGAGGTTTTTATTGACGGACACGGGGTTCTCGGTGGTGCACTTGCAGCTGCCGTCTGTCGTCTGTCGCATCGCATACCGGCAGCGGCGTATCGTCGCTCGCTGCTGCTTGTTTCGGAATTCATTGCGTTTTCCAACCTGATGCGCGCCCGCTATTTACAGCAGCGGGGAGGAGAGAGTGTCGCAGTGGGAGTTTGAAGCCGAACGGCGCTCTCAGAACGGAAGCGATGCGGCCGAAATAGCAGGGGGGGGGGGGGGGGGGGGGGGGGTTACGACGCTTCGCCCGAAAGTCGCTCTGTCGTCAATCGGATACGTAATGGGGCTCAAGTTCATCTTGGGCGCGCGGGGATCGGGCAGAGCAGTAGGGGAGCGTTGCTGAGAGGGAGGAATTGACAATTTATTTTGACCTAGTGGAACGATGAGCAATTCATATGCTGGGCTGAAAACCGTGCGTCGCCCCCGACCGGCCGGGGGGAGAGAGAGAGAGAGAGAGAGAGAGAGAGAGAGAGAGAGAGAGAGAGAGAGAGAGAGAGAGAGAGAGAGCAGTTTGTTGTTGTGATTCCCGAGGAGGTTCTGTTGTCCACGGGGCACTTTACAAAGGGCTAAACTAAGTGCCGCCCCCGCCCACCGCTGTAAAACGGCTTGAAAATACTTCCCCCCCCCCTCTCCCCCGCCACTCTCGCGTGTGACCGTACCATTAGCGGGTTCCGGCACACCTGGAGGTGTCCACCACCCTCTTTATTTCTCCTCACACACGCAGACCAGCATTAGCACACGGCCGGCTGTCATTCGGTATTTATAAGACGCCCTGCACGGAGAAAAAAGATAAGTGGTATCGCAACTAATTTTTAAGTTGATTTTCAGACGAGCAGTAAAATTTTGTTTGCAGAACTAACGTTTTGTTAGGGCGAACTAAATTTGTGTTGCACCCACGCAACGTTAGTAGGTGAAGGAGCAAAAAGCAGGGAAAAAAATTGTTCAGTGCCCGCAACGAACCTCTGCGACGGAGCAGCTAGTGTTTCGTTGGTGCAACTCAAATTTAGTTCCCCCAACAAAATTTTAGTTCTCCGATCGAAAATCTACTGTTTGTCTGAAAATCAACTTAAAAAATACTTGGGACCACTAATCTTTTTTCTCCGTGTGTGAAGACTGTTTGCTGGGACCGATTGTAAATAAAGTGTGCGTTCTCTTGGGCGGCTTGAACTCGCAACGACGACGGAAGTGTATCATTCACTCCTCCGCAACATTCCCTTTCGTCCTGGAAATGGATGGTCTTCTTGGGCCCTGCTTCTGATATAGTCTTTCTCTTTCTCTTTCTTTCTCTCTCTCTCTCTCTCTCTCTCTCTCTCTCTCTCTCTCTCTCTCTCTCTCTCTCTCTCTCTCTCTCTCTCTCTCTCTCTCTCTCTCTCTCTCTCTCTCTCTCTCTCTCTGTCCGTATGTTCGTCCGTCCGTCCGTCTGTCTGTCTGTCTGTCCTTTTCTCGAAGGCAGCAATCCGCGAAATGGGGCTAATGAACGAGTGCGCGGCCTCACAACAACAACTGGGCCCGCGCTGCGTGGGGGTCTCCACCTGATGTTATCAAACAAAATGGCCGCGTGGTTGTTTATATAGTGGCGGGGTAAACAGAATCACCTCCCGGACGACATGGCGGCAGATCCGCGCTACTGCGGTCGGCGCGGAAAGCGGCTCCGATTTATTAATATTCTTACAAACCCGCGCGAACGGCCGCCGCCGCGGTGGAGGAGTGAAGTGTGACGTAAAACAGAGGCAAACGGCGCTATGCGGCTGGTTGTACTACCGGTGTACGTACCCGCTTTGCTTTACGGCTCTGTTCCTATCACGATCTCATTCCGCCCGTCACAGGCAGCTGCGGGGAGAAATTTATATATTTGGCGCTGCAGTCGTGTGGAGGTCCGCAGTGCGCCACCTCACAACTTGTGGTTCCTGCTGCACCGGGCAGGGAGGGCCGCCGTCCCGACCTGTGGAATGCGGCCGGCCGCCGCGGCAGCAGCAGCAGCAGCAGCAGCAGCACCGCCCGGAGCCGCGCGCGTGCCGAGAAAAGACACTTTTGACCCGGCGCTTAAAAAGCCGCGCGCCGAGCTCTGAAACTGTCCCCGAGCGCGCGGAATTATTATCATCATTCCGAGACAATATATACCGCCCAAAACTTCCCTCATCCGAGTTTTTTTTTTTTTTTTTTTTTCAATTTCCCCGCGTCGGCACGCGGCGTGATGCATACCGCGCAAAGTTAGCGCACTCTTACACCAGGTGAACGCTGCTCTTCCTCTGCTGCTGCTGCTGCTGCTGCTGCTGCTGCTGCTGCTGCTGCTGCTGCTGCTGCTGCTGCTGCTGCTGCTGCTGCTGCTGCTGCTGCTGCTGCTGCTGCTGCTGCTGCTGCTGCTGCTGCTGCTGCTGCTGCTGCTGCTGCTGCTGCTGCTGCTGCTGCTGCTGCTGCTGCTGCTGCTGCTGCTGCTGCTGCTGCTGCTGCTGCCCTCTGCCCGCATAAACTCGCCCCGAGGGATCGCATCCCCCGCAAAGTGGGCGAGGAAACTGCCGTGCGGACCTCCGGAATGGCTCTCTCATAGCAGCACGGAGCTCGCCCCGCCCGGCCCGGCCGCTCAGTGGCCTCGACACCTCCTACTGATACTTAGCTTTAAAAAAAATTTATTAAAAATGATTATATTTCGTAAAAATTTTGTCGAAATTTTCTTGCGGTATACTCACGGTATTTCTTAATTAACATATTTCGGTTGGAAATCCTGATTTCCGACCAAAAAAAATTCACCCGTTACCCCTCGGGAGAGAGAGCGAGAAGAGTACCGTTTGTGTTGTGTTTTTCAGTGCAGGTACCCTATGGACATCCTACGGGTGCCGTGCTGTGGGTGCGCTCAGGTGGTGCCCTCTGCACGGCTGCCGCCCCAGGTGACACCACGTGGGTAACGGGCGTGGGCAAGGTCAGGGCTCGCAACCCCACACCACGTGAATAATGGATGATGTGCAAATGTGTGTGCGACCGTGTGTGTGTGAGTGTGTGTGTGTGCGTGTGTGTGTGTGTGTGCGCGCGCTATTACCACACAGTGCCAATGCTTAGGAGGAAGTAACAAGTGTGGCGACGTGCAAACTCTCTCTCTCTCTCTCTCTCTCTCTCTCTCTCTCTCTCTCTCTCTCTCTCTCTCTGTTGAGGATCACTTAGGTGCGAGAGAAAGAACGGTAGTGCTGTGGTGGTGGTGGTGGTGACTACAAGTCGTGTGTGCGAGGGGTGAAAGGGTTATCCGCACTCTACAGGTGACGGTGTTGTTTTCCGCACCTGCGAGCGGGAACCGCTCCACGTTATTCGCACGAGGCCCGCGGCGTCATCGTGGGCTGCAACTTGCACCCGCAACTGCGCGTCCAGTACTGCGCCGAGGCGGCGACCCGGGACCCGGGACGACTCGTTGCAGATTAAATGAACTCCGACTGTTAGCCGATTTAAAGTCCCCCGCCGCCGCCACCACCACCACCACCCCTTTGGGTCCCGTTCCCTTCATCGCATTGTCTGTCGTCGGGCTGTGACGGCGGTGCAGCCAACCCCTCAATCTCCTCCCTCCCTCCCTCCCTCCCTCCCCACCCCTCCCGCTGCCGGGGCCAAATTAAATAAATGCCGAACGTGGCCAAGACACCGGACGCGAGCGCACGGGGAGGCGACGACCAAGACGGCGCAGAGGAAAAAGTTGTCGAACCGCGGCCGCGAGGGGCCGAGAGGGGGGCCGGGTCAGAGGGCCGAGGAGTTCATTAACGGGAACAAGTAGGGAAATCACTTCGAGTTGAACATCCTGCCGGGACTAACTAATGCCGCGAAACTCCACAGCGCGGGGCGCCGGCCGGCTGGAGAATTCGACGCCTGCATAATTTTTTTTTTTTTCACTCCATTTTTACACACACACACACACACACACACACACGTGACATGAGACGTCCACTCATTTTAATCACTTTATTGGTGCCGCACCGTCTCTCATGAGGAAGGGGTTGGGTGCCGTTTCGGTGGGGTTGGGGGAGCGTCGGCCGCGGTCCGTGCAGAGAGAGAGAGAGAGAGAGGCCAATTAACTCCGGTCGGCACGGCACTGTTGTGAACTCTATGGACATATCAGCGACTCAGAGACAGTTAGAGACGGAGCGTCCTCAACCTCTTTGTAAACGCAGGGCCGGAACCGTAAAGTACAAAATGTAGAAGTAATATTGCCTCTCTCTCTTGCACAGTACTATTCTTGCACAGTTCCTGTGCGACAGAGAGAGAGAGAGAGAGAGAGAGGTGGGGAGGGAGCCGATTGTCGGACAGCCGACAGCCATGGCCGCAGGGCATTTCATGCAGCCATGGCCACTCACCTCATTAGAGCGGCGCCAAATTGAAAATTGCCCGGCCGTGCCTTTCAATCGGCGCCAATTCTGTCGCCTGCTGGCGGTCACGTTACGTGGCCACGTCACGTTGGTGGCGGGAGCGTGACGCGACGGGACCGCCGGCGGCGCTAGCGTCACACGGATGGGTAGAGGAGGGGGGGGGGGGGGGCTCACCAGCGGATTCCGTCTCCTCCATACAGTTGAACGGCGGACAACAACTTCGGCGCTCTCACAGTGTAAAAGAGGAGCAGCGAGGCCTCTATCACAACACTTCACCACAAAAACGAGGCGCGACTCTATAGTGTTTGTGCGTCCCGCCCAACAACATGCAAAGCACGCCGGTGGAGGGGTTGGGGGAAGGGGGCGGAAAAAGAGACAGCGAGAGAGTGCAGGCGGCGCACGGCGCGCGGGGTCACACAAGTGTGAAAATACCCACCGCAACGACCTGCGCAGTGCCACCCACCACCACCACCACCACCACCCCGGTCCAAATCCTCTTTTCGCCTCGGACCCCCCCCCCCCCCCCCCCTAACCCCCTCCTCCTTTCCGCGCCTTCGCAACATCTGCATAATCCTTAATCCGGTGACAAGCGCTTTATTCGCTCTCAATAGTAATTCAGGTCCAGGCGGCGCGCGCGCGCCACGGCGACACAGACGTGCAGACAGCGCATCATCCACACGGCAGCAGTCACCGGTATTCGAACCCGCGACCGGTCGCAGGCAGGGTTCGAGCCGCGGCCGAACGTGCCGCTCGACGAAATGGTTCCTCGACCCCGCGGCGGGTATGCGGCGGCCGAGCGGGGCGGGGCGGGGCGGGGCGGGGCGGGGCGGGGCGGGGCGGGGCGGGGCGGGGCGGGGCGGGGCGGGGCGGGGCGGGGCGTCCTGCCTTCATTGTATGCACGGGCAGGGACGGTGCGGCGCGCCCCGTGTGCCCCGGCCGCAGCACACGGACACACACTATTCCAACGAATGTGGGGCCCCGGCAGCACACGTGCAGCACACGTGTGCACCGTGCTGGTGCACCGTGCTGGTGCACCGTGCTGGTGCACCGTGCTGGTGCACCGTGCTGGTGCACCGTGCTGGTGCACCGTGCTGGTGCACCGTGCTGGACTCGCTACGGCTTTGTTGCAGAAGGTGTGTGTGTGTGTTCGCGTGGATCCCCGATGCGGTTCACGACGCGAAGGCCGCACTTCCCGTGGAAGGAGGGAATTATCAGATCCGGTTCTTCAATTCGAGCCCGCGAGCATGGCTCAGATTGAAATCACGGTATGATTTTCGTACGCCTTCCTGATTGGTCGCTCGCGGACGGCCCCCGGCCGGCCCCGGCTCGGCCCCCGGGTTGGCGCGACCGCGGCCGCCGTTTGAAGAGACTCGACGGGTGTACCGGGCCGGGCCGCGCAGTGGGTCTGTGCCGGGCCGGGCATTGTCGGGGCCTCGGAAAGTCTCAGGCAAATCTCCCACCGTAAACCTGTCTAATTGTTCGTCCATATCGAACCGACAAAGGTCACTATATACTTTACAAAACAATGCGCGGCGGCGTCGCTTCTTCGTTCCACCGCCGCCTCGCCGTGCTCCGCCTTGTCGATACAAAGTGAACACGTCGTCATGCACGCCGCGACAGCAACTCTGGAAGCAAACTGAAGGGGGCTCCGGCAGTGACTCGGACGGCCCCGATTCCCAAAGCTTCTGATTGAACCCTCGGAATGTGAAGGTAAATGTGCGGGCTGTCACCCGGAGCAGGACCTCCCGGGCGCCTGCGGGTGCCAGGGTAGGCCAGCCCGCACCACACGCATGCACGCGTCAGTCGTGGCTGCCTACCTAGCAGGCGCCAGCGCTGAGCTCAGACTGCAGATACTGCAGATTTCTAGTTTGAGAAATCGAGAAGAAACAACACCTTCAACGAAATTTAAAATTTTACGAAAACGTAATGACGGGAAAATTCAACTAGTTGAATTTAAATTTAGGATTTCGTACAGTATAAATTCAAGTTATTTCCTCTTCGTGCCCGGGCCTCGCTGACTGCCGCCGGGCACCGCAGGGCACGTGCGGGAGAGTACTCGCTCCTCTCCAGTTTCTGCTCCGCCTGAGCGAACACACTTACCGCGCCGCGAGGCGTAGTTCGTGAGTCGGCCGCGCGGCCCCGTGAGAGCAGCACTTGTCGGGCCGAGCGCGGCCGGCCGCACCTGGCGGTATCCGCTCTGAGCCCCCTCCTTGCTACACACATTGTCAGAGCCTTCTCTCCGCGATATTGCACGTGCCGATTACGATAGCGCCCGCGTTATCAGAGCCACCTTCTTCGTCGCACTATCGTGGTCTACCCGCGGTCCGCTGTAACACTGTGAACAAAATCGAAACGTCGTTTATTTAGTCGACTTTCTTAGTTCAGTCGCTACGACAGTCGAAATCACTTTGGTCGGACCGACCTCAACCCAGAATTGTAATCAAATCAATTTTTCTTTAATTCTTTTCTTTTAAATTTCATTTTTTTTTTCGATTTTTTAAATAATGAAACCCGTGACAAAACCTTTGGTTTTTCCCCACGGTTATGTTTGGTTTTTGGCTTTTGTTGGTCTCGAAGCGATCTCGAGTTGGCGTGGGCAGGACCCGCAAGACTCCTACAGGACACCCGCAAGACTCCTACAGGACCCGCAAGACTCCTACAGGACCCGCAGGACACCCGCAGGACACCCGCAGGACTCGCAGGACCCCAGGACCCCCTGGTCTGGCAGCATTCCGCGACGCCGGCTGCGCACGCTCCAGATTTTATTCCGATGGCCTGCTGATGATGGAGCTTGTTACTGTGGCGGTACAGCGGCCGCACACAGTAGTTGGCAGTGCGCACGCGTCTGCCAGGAAGGAGTCCGCACTATCCCCGCACTCACTCGGAGACGCGAAGGTTTTTTTTTTTTTTTTTTTTTTTTTTTTTTTTAACGTCAGATTAAAACCCCCTCCCGACATAGAGGCTATTGGACAGAGGGTCAGGGTTCGAGCGTGTATGCGCGCGGATTCAAACGTTCCCGCGTTTGTCGTTCCAAAGTTCGTTGTTCAAAAACCGATTAATTATTCATTTCGTGTATCTGACCGGACATGGTCCCGCAGGTAGGTAGGAAGGTACTGTCCTGCTGCCCTTAAAAGCTGCGCCTTCAAATGCCCACCGCTTCCGGGAAGTCGCTTCATTCCCTAATTCCCACAGAGCACATCGGAGTGTATTGGCGGCGTATTCAAATGGCGTGGCCCGGCCCGGCCCGGCCTGCCCCGCGGGTCCACCCGCCGGACCCACCACACATATACACTGCATTCGTGATCGAATAATGATATCGAATAATGATATCGAACAGGTGAACACGCTCACGCGGAACGGACGGCGGTGGCGTTCTTTTTCCGCGGCAATATCGGAAAGAGGGGTTCGGCGGAAGATGATAATTCTCTCTCCCTTCCCCGCTCTGCCGGTACGAATTGTTCGGACCATGCAGCACACACACACACACACACAGTCCGGTGTATTTCCATAATAATTCAGTTTTCACCTGGTTGTATTTCGCAGACGACCGTGGGCCCCAGTGTGTGTCCCTGTGTGCCCTTCTGTGTGCCCCTGTGCGCCCCTGTGGGCCCCGGGCGGGGCACAGCTGCCGGCGCGGGCCCCGCGGCGCACGACCCACAGCCGCGAACCTGACCGAAGACATCCTCGGACCGACTCGCGTTTGGTGTTCTGTATGTCCCGTGACTGTGCCGCAGCCGCCCGGAGTCCAGCACAGCCCGGAGCCGGGCGAGTTCCCAGCCGTACGTCAGCCCGGGGGGCCGGGGGCCGCGGCAGGCCCCAAGTCGGCGGCGGGAGACAGGCCCAGAGCACAAGAGCCCCCTTGGACGCACATGAGACTTTGCGCGAATTAGTATTCCAACGAGCGTGTAATGTCAACATGCTGAACACACGCGGCGGCGGCGGCAGCAGCAGCAGCATCTGGGAGGAGAGGGACACGGCCGCCGACAGCATCACCCCCGTGCCGTCCGCGTCTGATGTCGCCGGCCCCGGCCGCCCCGCCCCGCCAGGTCCCGGGTGCATACCGCGCTCGGCATCAAACAACACACACACACACACACACACACACACAGAGATTATTATGAAAAAGAGAGGAAAATTCGTACGCCGGGGGACTGTATGAGTGTCTGTCCGATTTACATGTATCTACGCACATATCTACCGGCGGGGCGCGCGAGTGCGCGCTCGGTGCCCGCGCATGTAAATAGAGCAGCGCGTATGGGACACGCCCAGGACACTGTGGGAGTTGGCGTCCCGTCCCCGCGCCGGGCCGCGCCGGGCCGGGCAGGGGCCCCGGAGCCTCCCACGTACGGCGTTGGTAGCCGAGGTGCCCCGTGGTACCCTGGTACCCGTGGTACCCTGGTGCCCGTGGTGCCCGTGATGCCCGTGGTGCCCGTGGTCCCCGTGGTACTCGTGGTACTCGTGGTGCCCGTGGTGCCCGTGGTACCCGTGGTGCCCGTGGTGCCCGTGGTACCCGTGGTGCCCGTGGTGCCCATGGTGCCCGTGGTGCCCGTGGTACCGGCCCGGCCCGCCGTAGAGGCCGCAAGGAACCAGTCTTATCGTTCGACGTGACAACGGCAGCTGGAGAAAGGCAGGGCAGCCCAAGGCAGCCGCGCGGAAGCGCACCCGGGAGACCGGCACCGGGAGATGATGATTCCTGAACCCTTGACAGACACCTGTGTGTGTTTTCTCGGTAACCCGCTCCTCTTCCCGCCCCGGCCAACGTAGGGACGGTGTCGCCCCGGTGTTCCCCGTAGAACAGGCCCGACGCCCGGTAGCAGGCCAGGCCACACGCTCCCCGTCATTTCCACGACCACTTTCGGGGGCCCAACGCTCTTGTTCACGCTCATTCATGCGGCCGTGACAGCATCTCTGTCCCTCTCGCGCGCACACTCTGTGGACGAGAGGAGGGACAGAGATGGGAGCCGAGCCGTGGGGTCCGTCTCCAGGAGAGATAAACGCAGGACGCGTGTCGCGATGGTGTTGGATTCGGTCGCAGGCCGTGGCTGGGCTAGCCGTGGCCTAGTCCGCTGCCGCTGCTCCCGACGGCGCTGTACTCACCTGCCGCGCACCGGCGGGCACCAGCCGGGGCTCGAACCCCGGCATCAACTCGACTGATTTAAGTAACGAGAAATGACGAAAAAGAATTCTCACTCTAAGACCTAGGGCTTGACTATTACTGGCGACGTCTGGCGGCTAAATTTTGAGATGAAAATCCTTGGGAACTAGACGCGCGCTGTAGTGTACCGTTGAGGAATGTGCGCTTCGAGCGGATGGAGTGGAGTTCGTAGGTCGCGACGACAATGAGAGAGAGAGAGAGAGAGAGAGAGAGAGAGAGAGAGAGAGAGAGAGAGAGAGAGAGAGAGAGAGAGAGAGAGAGAGAGAGAGAGAGAGAGAGAGAGAGAGAGAGAGAGAGAGAGGCACGTCTGTCCCGCGGGTCGCGCTGAGGTCGATGTGGCGTGTCACGGGCTGGACCGGCCGGAAGTCATGTCCTGGGAATGGAAGGGAAGGAAAGGAAAGGAGAGGCGGTGCTCGTCGGACGTGGAGTCGAGGCGGGCCGGGCCGGGGGCCGGCGTAGGGGCGTACCGGCGTAGCGGCGCCGGCCCGACCAGGGGAACATAGGCGGTATTCTGTGGGCTACGAAGATGTCGACCTAACTTCCGCGCCCATTTCTATACTTTTCGCCGTGTCGATATCAATTTTCGAGATCCTAGCAGCCGTAAGCATATTGCGAAAAACGGCCGCCAGCAGCTCGTATACCGGAGTGCCAGCGATGCCTTCACCGGCACGTACTGCAGGGTGACGGCGCGCTGCAGCGTGTGCACCGGAAGCGGTCCACCACTCATCCAGGGACCGACGGGGACCGACGGGGACCGACGGGGGCCGACGGGGGCCTCCGGAGGTCGGCGGCACGACGACGAGGCCCGGGTGTGTCCCAGCGGGTCCGGCGGGGCCGGCGGGGGTCACGTACGGCCCGGGCCTTTCGGTGCCGTGGTGTCTCTCACGCCCATCCCTACCGGGTCCACCCGCAACACGCGATTACATCTCGGGAAGGAGAACGAAAAAAAAAAAAAAAAAAAAGGAGGATTTTTAAACAGAATCGGGGTCCCCACATCCGTCCGCGCGCTTCCTCCGCGCGCGTCGCGCCCTCACGACCCACTTCTGTCGCACAGGAACCACAGCGCCGGAACGCGGAAAACTTTCGAACTGCTGCTGCCGCGACACACAAGGACGCGGAAAATCGGCAAGAAATGTGTGCTGCACTTTTGCAAAGCCGTCGTCAGGGGGTTTTCCTTTCTCCGCGCTGCGGGCGGATAAGGTTCGGAGCGGTAATTTCGCTTCGGCGCCGCGCTGCTGCCTTGGCAGGAAGGCGGTGAGCGTGCTGCCTACCCATCAGGCGCGCGTAATGACTATGAAAAATGTGCCGCTACGCCTCGCCACTGCTGTGCCGATCCGCGGACGAGGTGAGGCCGACACGGCGACACGGCCGCCGTAATGGCCGGCCTGATGAAGCAATCACAGTGTGGCCGAGGCCCGAGCCGAGGCCCTCCCCGCGGGACATTTCTCTCATAGGAAATGAATTATGCAGCAAAAAAAAAAAAAAGGGAGTCGGTATTCGAACCCGGGATTTCTCACTCGTCGACAAGCAACCTCTTCCTCGGGACCCGGTTTTCATCACGTCAACCGCTGCTGGGCGCGGGTCTCGCTGCTGTCCTCGGACGCGCGGCGTCAGACCTCGCGGGTTCGATTCCCGCCGGCGGTGTGCTGTTTACAGGCCCCGGGTGACATAGTACTATCCTTTCACATTCAGTGCTGAGAAGCCCGAAACGGAAGGAAGAAAGTCGTAACAAGGAAGAATTAAGAACACCTGCGGATAAATGTGAGAAATCGCGAGTTTTTTTTTGAAGAGGTGTGAGGTTTCGAACCGCGATTTCTCATACTTCCACTGTGTTCTTTCTTCTTCGTTCACAACTTCTTACTTCCGTTTTGGTCTTATCCGGAGCACTCTATTTTTGTTCAACGTCGTCGAGAAAAACACACCGAGAGCCATGGTTCGAATACGGTCTCTCCGTGCGCGGCGGCCATGGGCGCCATGGGCCCGCCGTCCGCAGTATTTGTTTGTTTGCTTAGGCACGCAGTCATGGCGGTCCGGCTGCTGCTGTTGTACGGCTCTTGGTGATAACATAAACAAGCACGGGGGGAGGGGGAGGGGGGGGCGGTTCTCGTTCGGTTCGGTTCGTCCGCTGTGCCATATGAAGTGGGGGCCCCCGCACACACATGCTCCGCCTCCCATGGACCCATGGGCATGGGCCCGCTGCCGCGCCATGGACGCCATAAGCGTACTGCCCGCACTGCTCGCCATGGGGAACTCCTCTTATACGGTGACTTCTGTTGGTGTTCCCCTTATTGACCGCAAAGACAAGAATGAATGAGGGTCACTGGCTTCCGGACTGCGGGGGCCGCCAGTGATTCGCGATAATGCCATCAGGAGCAGAGGGTATTTCGTGGACGCCCCCCCCCCTCTCTCTTCCCCCCCCTCTCTCTCTCTCTCTCTCTCTCTCTCTCTCTCTGTCTCTCCCTCTCTGTCTCTCCCTCTCCCTGGCATGTCAAAGCCACCACAAGCCGTGTGTACGAGGAGCGTGCTTAACCCTATCAGCCCAACCGGCGGCTCATTTTCCGCTTAAACGCCCATGTGTGCAAGGAAATGGGATTACGGGGAATCCCGTCACCGCCACCGCCGCCGCCGCCCCCACCGCAGCCACCACCGCCGCCACCGCATGCGGCGCACGCCCCGCCGCTGACAGCCAATCAGGGCATCTGAACACACACTGTCGTCGAGACGTCCACAGGAAATGTCGGATTTCCACGAGGATTAATTTTGGGACAATATCCTGGCCAGGATTAAACTGTGTCGGAAACGATATTGAACCGATGTCGATTCGATATCGACAAATTCAAAGAAATCGATGTAATCCACCGTCTATTCGATATCAAAATGGTATCGGAAGTCGACTTTCTATGTCGATTCGACAAATAATCGATGAAAAAATCGACCCTCGACAAACTGTCTACACCATCGATATCGATTTGGGTTATTTTCAGCAGTTTTCCCCTAGCTGGGACGTCGACTCTGATACCCCGACCTTGATTATTTTTTTAAAAAAGAAAAAAAATGTTTGTTCATATTTTCTGTCTCAACGACAAGTTTCAGTCGTGGAGAGCTTATGTAGCCCACCGGTGACCCCCGGGCCGGAGCGACGCTGAGGCGTGAATGACGTCATTTGAGGTAATCGGACAAACTGCTGCTGCTGCTGCTGCTGCTGCTGCCGCTGCGGCTGCTCTGCTGGGGGGCACACGACCGACGGGGCTGCGCTGTCACATTCATAATAGGTGAGTATTAGTCCGGTGTGGTGAGTCCGAATGGCGGACAGGCACCGCTGCGGCCACCGCCAACCCCTGTCACCCCCACGGCCCGCTCGACCATGATAATCCTTTGATGGGGGTGTCACGGCAGCGCCACCGTCCCGAGGCCATAGGCCGCCATAGGCCGCCATAGGCCACCATAGGCCGCCATAGGCCGCCATAGGCCGCCATAGGCCGCCATAGGCCGCCATAGGCCGCCATAGGCCGCCATAGGCCGCCATAGGCTGCCATAGGCCGCCATAGGCTGCCATAGGCCGCCATAGGCCGCCATAGGCCGCCATATGCCGCCATAGGCCGCCATAGGCCGCCATAGGCCGCCATAGGCCGCCATAGGCCACCATAGGCCGCCATATGCCACCATAGGCCTCGCCCTGGACTGCCGCTCCCCAAAGTTCTGCCTGCAGCGCGTCAGGGGACACATCGGCACCGTGACGCCTGGGAGGTAGGCAGCCTCCGCGCACAGCAGCCCAGCGGGTCTGCCTACCTGCCAGGGGGCTCCGGACCCAGACCCAGAGAACGGACGAAGAGTGAGATGGAGCGGATCGAGTGAGACAGAGATACGTCGGTTCCAGCCAGAACCGGCCGTTGCTCTTTGCCCCAGAACCCCTTCCAGTGGCAACCTAGGCGGCCCGAAGCGAGTAAGTGTTTACGTTTGCTGTTTCGCCAACACACACACACACACACACACACACACTCACGGAGTGCGGCGTGGAACTAAAGGGGGGCGGTCGGGACGCGGCGGGTGAGGCGCGGGGTGGGGATGGGGGGAGGGAATCGTTCGACACAAGTCAGGGACATATGGCCCACCGCCGCGGTAGTGGTTGGCAGATGTCACACCGATATGGAAACCACAGCGCAGCCGGGGCAGCCCGGGGCCCGGCAGCCCGGCGGGCGGACAAGCCCCACGATATTGGGAGGAGAGTCGCCATAGGCTGCCGTTACTACAGCAGGGAGGTGCTCCCTGACTCCGAGGAGGACACTAGGCTGGTGGGGCGCCGCCAGCGCAGCCAGCGCAGCCTAATGGCCAGTGTCCCGTCCCGTCCTGCCCTATCATCACACTTCCCTAATATCCTGTTAGCGGTCTCCACTTTCCGCGCACAAAAGGCCAGTTTGTCCCCCGAAATGCAGGGGTGGTCCCGTGTGGGCAGTGCGGCAGGGCGGGCGGCAGGCCGGCCACCACCCCTGGGCGGGGGAAGGAAGACAAGGACGACAACAGATGACCGCTAAGGACGGCGGAAGGACATCCGCGAGCCGCTTTTACACTGTTACAAAAAAAGCTTTCTCAACATTTCGGGGGCGACAACTTTGAATTTTTGGTTATATTTTTGGTTAAAATTTGAATCGATTATGTTCAACTTTTGCAGAACGTTTTGAATCGTTGTCATTTTTTTCCCTAGTATTTTTTTACTGTGAATGCTTTTTTATTTTTCTATTTTTGGTGAACGCTGAGTTTGAACTTTTTGCGATTTTCCGAGGCCGCTGTGCCCCACTGGTCACAGCGAACACGCGTTAAAATTTTCGCTAGCTCGATAACGGAAATCACTGCGTAGATGACACACATGGATGTGTGTGTGTGTGTGTGTGTGTGTGACTTCTGTCACGCTGTAGCGACGTGCGGCATCATGCCACCATGCCTCGCCCTCCCCTCCCCTCCTCCCTCCTCCTCCTCCTTTTCTTTTTTCGCGCCGCACGGGGGCGTCTATTAACGCGCTGTGACCACGCCCCCGGACCCCACCCCGTGGGGTCACGCGGCTACACCAGCTGACCACATGTCCGCTTTAGTCCATATCTCTCCGTCGCTCTCGCTCCGCGAGTCTCGCTCTCCCCCTTTGTGGTGATTTAGTGTCACCTTAACCCCCCGCCCCCACCCCACCCCACCGGCCACACCCCCGTCCCCAGTGTACACATGTTATCAATCTCTTCCTGTGTTCCGCCCTCCTCCCCCCCCCCCCTCCCCCTCTCAGCATTGACAGCCCCGCTAATATGCCGACGCGCGCCGTTCGTTTGTTATTTTCTCTCCCCCTCCCTCTCACGCGCGACGCTCGCAAAACAATGCGTGCGCGACACAGACGAAACGGTTCCAAGCCGTTCATCATATGTCTCCTAAATATTTTTTTCGCATCCCCCTTTTTGATGGCAGAGTAGAACGAGAACCGTATCGTTTCCCACTCGCCCGTGGTCCACATATTTTGGAAAACTCTTACGTTGTGTTAAAACCCCCTATGACCAACACTCTCATCGCTTTTCAAAATATTTTCCCGTCGAGTCCCGCCCCCCTGCGAGCAAGGCTATGCCGCCAGTGTTGGTTCAGAAGGTTTGGGGTGGTCGCTTCATCGGGCACGCATCACTGTTTCACCACAACCCCTTGGCCCCCTGCCCCGTGTTCTGTGTTTGTGTTGCTGGGGAGCTGCGGCGTGTGTGTGTGTGTGTGCGTATGTGTGTGTGGGGGGGGGGGAGGGAAGCATGGAAACGGAGTGTAAAGCGCGACGAAACGAAGAAGGAAGAGGGAGAGAAACGCGAGTGAGAAGGAGACGGAAGAAGAGCAGGGAAGGCGTGATGAGAGGCAAGGGCGTTTCAGCGCGCGAAGCAATCCTCTCTTCGCCATCCCTGTTGTCCGGGGGCTGCGGCTGCGAGCCGCCCCCGCCGCCGACGACAACCCTTGCCAAAGTGCGCCCGTCCCCGCCGGGCCCCACCCGGAGCCGAGAGAGAAAAAACTCAACGCGGGGGCGTACGTTTGGACCTGACGCACTGAGATACAGCGCTGGCGACACTTCGTGCCGCCGTGCCGTGCCGTGCCGTGCCGTGCCGTGCCGTGCCGTGCCGTGCCGTGCCGTGCCGTGCCGTGCCGTGCCGTGCCGTGCCGTGCCGTGCCGCAGCCTCACGCGTGTTGCCTGCTGCGTTGCCGCGGCCATTATCCGCCTCACTAGGCACCTAAGGGGGAGGAAAGGCGCGGCGGAGGGTGGCACCCACCGCGGCACCCACCGCCATCTGCCACGTCGTCTGCTGGAGGTGTCGTCGGCTAAGAGTGTCGTCTGCTGGAGTTGTCGTCTGCTGAATGTGTCGTCTGCTGGCGGTGTCGTCGGCTAAGAGTGTCGTCTGCTGAAGGTGTCGTGTCGTCTGCTGAAGTTGTCGTCTGCTGAAGTTGTCGTCTGCTAAGGGTGTCGTCTGCTGGGGGTGTCGTCTGCTGGAGGTGTCGTCTGCTGGACGCGAGAAACCAGTATACTGAGAAAGTGCGTGGAACCGTCTGTGAGAATCGAACCCACCAAAGCCTCGCAGTCTCGGGGAGACTCGAGCCCGCGCCAGCGACAGTTTGCTCCAGCTCCCTTATCTCGGTCTGGTTCAAATACCTCGGCTGCGGGGTCCAGAGCGAAGCCACAGATGGAAGCGGGGAAGGCTGTCCAATTGGAGCAGTTCGCCGCGGACCTCCGGGCGCCTCCGGGCCTTGCCGCTCGCACAGGGGAGGGACCGGACCGCCTGGGGTTGGAAGTCGTGCGAGTCGGCATTCATCTCCGGGGAGATATTAGTTAAGTCAAGTGACGACAAACGAGCTTTAATTTACTGTCCCCGGGGACAGGCGGCTCGGCGCTGCTGTGCCGTTCCGACATATTGCACGGCTGGTGCGGCCATTTAGCTTTTCGTCGCGGCCCGCGGGCCTCTGGCTTACTTAGGCGGAGCACAGGCCGATCCATTCGCTTTGATTAATTGGGTGACAAGTCTGCTCTTCGTTGCGGGGTTCCCACTGAACAGAAACACGCCAACTTAGCCTTTCATCGAAGATTTTTGAGACCTGCCAAGGATTCCAAAAATGGGGTCACTTTAACATTTCTGAAAGGAAACGTGTGAGATGCGATTTGGGTGGTAACGTTGAGGCTCACCTCTAACTTCCTCATTTCCTCTCAGAAAAGGTCATGTGACCCCGTTTTTGTAATCCCGGCGCCCAGATGAGTCTCACTCCGGTCTCAAATATGCAAAATGCCAGGTTTTCAAGACAGCCTCTTCAAGTCTCCTGGGCGATGATGACGTCTTCTTAATTCTCGGTGAGTGCGTCATCACGCGTTATCAACAGCAATCACAGGTGTTCCGTGGCGGTACCGTGGCGGAGAGCGCGCTACGGTGGCGGCAGCCGCTCCGGACGCTCCCCGCGCTCACTAACAGGATTAGCTCGGCTTTCCGTCGCCTTTATCGTCTGCAGGCAACGCTGCGCTCTGGCAGGGCGCTCTCTGGCGTGGCGTCGCCGCTGCTTCCCTTCTATCTTCTATCTGGCGGTTAACCCCAGCCACTCCCATAAATACTCTCTCTCTCTCTCTCTCTCTCTCTCTCTCTCTCTCTCTCTCTCTCTCTCTCTCTCTCTCTCTCTCTCTCCTTCTTTTACAGCGCCGCTCTCGCCAGCGACGGCCTTGTGTTGTGTGCCCCAGCCGACGCAAAACCTGGCCGAGTGCAGCACTGGATCAGCAGCCAACACGATCGGCGGCATCTGATTGGTCCGCCGCTGCTGGACGCACCGCAGACGCGAGGCGGGGGCGGCATGGCATAGCGTGGCTCAACCCTTCCAATTAGGAATTATGAAGACGACAGAGGAGGGACAGCGCCGAGAGGGGGCTGCGGCCGGCTGCGGGCTGCGGTCACAGGGGAAGGGGAGAGACGGGACGAGACGCCCAGCTGACGACGACCAACCTACTTCTTTGATTTAAGCTTCCTCCAACGCTTGCAGTTGCCCCCTCCCCCCCCCCCCTCCTTTCTCTGTCTTTCTTACCCGATTCCTACTTTTATTTTGGAGTCGACGTGCACGACATCTGAGCACGGCTACAAGATTTGGCTCTGATTTTAATATGTAACGAGGCGGATGGCGCCGCACGGGTCCGGGCCGGGCCCAGTTTGGAAGAGAATTAGGGACAGCCGCCGGCGAGGTGAGGATTATTGAACGCTCCGCGCGGCTTGTCTCGCTGGAAAAATCACGGCTGTGAAAGTATCGCCTGTGGAGTCCATTTCCAACCCCAGATCAGAGTGACCTACAAAGAGATACGCCATATTATGGAAAAGTCTGACGTGTTCCACGGCGTACTTTATCCTCCCTCTCGGCTTTGAGACTGCCGTGTTGACGCAAAAGGGAAAGAATCCAGCAAAGGCACTCCATTTTTACCTTAAAGTTATGAAGCAAGTGCGCCGCGCGGGAGGAGAGGAGAGAGAAAAAGTAAAGGGACGCCTCATTCTGTTTGTCAATTATTCACCAATCAACTGTCCTTTTCTCTCCAACTTTGCTTTTTTCTAACCTTTGAGCCTCTCTACTTCCTTAGGAAACTCCCGGCATAAGGAGAGCAAGAGAGATAGAGGATGCGTTTAGACTTGCTAATCAGACTTCATCCCTCTCCGGGCGTGGACCAGCAACGCAAGCCAGCGCCACGCATTTGCGCTTAATTTTGACGACTTTCTTTCAGAAGGTGTCCGACCGAACGCGCTGTACCTCGTGCAATTTTTTTCCTGGTCTCGGTCTCTGGTCTCTCTCTCTCTCTCTCTCTCTCTCTCTCTCTCTCTCTCTCTCTCTCTCTCTCTCTCTCTCTCTCTCTCTCTCTCTCTCTCTCTCTCTCTCTCTCTCTCTCTCTCTCTCTCTCTCTCTCTTTCTCTCGCTCGTTCTAGTTCCTCCCTCCTCCTCCCCCTTTCCCATCCTCATCCCTCTTTGGCTTCAGAAGAATCGTAAATGAGTCAAAATTAGAGCGAGAAGGGAAATGATACACTATGTCGCGAGTACGTTAGAGAGACAGCAAGGACCAAATCTGGACGTTGAAGTATTTTTTAAAATTACTCTTTAAAAAACAAAACTACGGAAAAAACAACAAAAATACGTTTATTTTTTTTTTCTCTCCGCTGCAGTAGCGTGGCGGTTCTGGGACACGGCACGAGACAAGCTCCGCGTAATAGAGGAGAGAAAATGAAATTGAATCGCGGAAGGTGCATCTTGTGGATAAGCCGGCGGGGAGGGGCAGATATGGCGGCTGAGCATAAATGTGCGAAGGGGTGAGTGCAAGGGAGAGGGAGAGGAGGGAGGGGGGGGAGAGAAGGGGTTGGCACAGACAAGCATTTGATTACATTGTTCTTGAAAGTCCTTGGTCGCGCGCACATGTTTGTCTGGAGAAGGGCAGGGGGAGGGGCGGCAGGGAGGTCGAATGGAAGTCCTTGGCCAGGGCGCTTCGAGTAAACACGACGGGGAAAAGTGGAATAATATCTGAAACAAGATGGGCCTTTCCATGACGGCGCAGAACCTAGCCGAGCGCCCGGCAGCGCTAGCAGCGGCCGTCCGCACGGACAACACCGCGCCAAAAGTGAGTTGAAAAATCCTGAGGTAAGTTATTTTCGGTTGATTTTTCGATCACTTTGGTGGTTTGTGTATGAGGAATTCATGAACGGCCCGGGTGGTTGTGGGTTCGTATGTGTGTTTGAGTGTGTGTGTGTGTGTGTGTGTGTGTGTGTGTGTGTGTGTGTGTGTGCAGACAGGAGGTGTGCCCAAGAGAATCCGTCCTGCGTTCGATCTTTTCGTATCAATCAACATCCATCATTGTGTCGGCCGGCCAGAGGGTCGCCGTCGGCCCCCGTCGGCCCCCGTCGGCCGTCAGGGTCCCGTCGGCGTCCGGATGGCGACGCGGTGGCCTCGGCCCTTCCCTTCAGCAGACGGCGGCCATCAGGACTTCCTCTGACCACCAAAATCCACCGACGCGGCGAGAGTGAAAAAAGGAATATGACAGAAATGATGCAAAGGGAGGGGGAGGGGGAGGGGAGGGGGCAATGATCGATATTTGAGTCTGGGGATTTATGTGCTACCAACACACGCGCGGCGGTTCTCATGAAAAATCTCCGCGATTTTCACGATGCCGTTGATTGGACGCGACGTTTGCGGATGGCACGAGCGACGGCGATATCGCCGGGACATTCCTCTATATTTGGACGATCGAGAGGAATTTGACGAGGAGAGAGAGAGAGAGAGAGAGAGAGAGAGAGAGGCACGCTGCCAGGCACGTGATCGGGAAGGCTCGTTTTGCACGTCCCGCCAGCGCGTTGTCCGTCCGTCTCTCCCCCGGATGAGCAAAAAGGAAAGGGAGAAAAAAAGAACAACAACAACACGAAACGACTGTCGTCTGCTTCGTCGTGTGTCGTCTGCTTTTGTGCGCGGAATCGATGACGGCGTGTGCGTGCGTGCGTGTGTGTGCGAGAGACAGACAGACAGAAAGACAGACAGACAGAGAGCGTGTGGCTGGACACTGTGCCGCATAAAGTATACTATTTTCCGGCAAATATTTGATCATGAAGTTCATAACGACAATAAGAGACTGCAAGTTTCGATAGGCTATGTCATTACTGTCTTTACTTTACTGACGGACGGGGTAGCCTCAAAAGGACACCTCCTGTACATGAGCGTACCTGTCCGCACCCACCCTCACCTGTCCGCGCCGGGGTACGTGCCGGCAGCCTGCAGGACTGGTCCGGGTCCCGCCCCCCCCCCCCCCCCCCCGGAGCCGGGCCCAGGTCCGGGCGTAGCCGGCGTAGCGCGCGTTTTCTTGAATGGCCGTGCCGCCGCCGGGGACCTGGCCGCGGTGCGCTGGGGTCTGCTGGCCCCGCTGGCTCCGCTGCTGCACTGGCTGCGCCGTGCTCGTCTGGTCTGGCGATGTCGGGAGGGTCCGACTTCATTCATGGAATACGTAATGCGGGCGCGTACGGCGCGCGTGAGTCGAAGGTGCCCCGCTGCCGTGGCCAGGGAGACGAGGAGTATGCTCGTAGGCAAAGGCTTCATCGTCAGGTCTTCGAAAGAGCTGGAGAACGACGGCTACCTGGGACGGGAGCTCCGCCGCCAGCTCCCGGCTCCCCAAGCACATTTAAAACGGCGTCGTTTTATTATGTGATCGGCGGTCCAGCGCCGGCTCCCCAATTTATGTCCCGTGTTGTCAGTTTTGACGAGAACTAATGGCGGACGCCCGGAGTCGGGGGGCTAACCTTTCTTCTCGGATTTGTGCGCATCGCCTTCAGCACGGCCTCAGCACGGCCTCAGCACGGCCTCAGCACGGCCTCAGCACAGCCTCAGCAGCGCCGGCTCGAAGCGTGCGCGCGGTGCCGTCTGCGATTCCGTGAATCGTATAAAATCATTTAGTTATTCAGCATGGGGCCCCCGCCGCCCCGGCCTCGGCGGCACGTCTTTGGCTTGACCCTCCGCCGACCGGTAGCCGATATCGTCGTGATCGCATACATATCGCCTTCTCTCCCTTCTTCACGGAGAAAAAAAATATTAGTGGACGCAACCAGTTCTTAAGTTGATTTTCAGACAAGCAGTGCATTTTTGTTCGGTCAACTAAATTTTGTTGGGAAACTAAATTTTAGTTTCACCAACGAAGCGTTTAGTTGCTGCAACAAAGAGGTTCGTTGTCGGCAGTAAACAAATTTTTTTGTGCTTTTTGCTCCTTTAGCGAACCTATGCTCCCCCAACAAAATTTTAGTTCTTCGAACAAAAATTTACGGTTTCTCTGAAAATCAACTCAAAAATCAGTTGCGACAACCAATCTTTTTTCTCCGTGTTCTTGCTCTGCTCGTCGTCTGTGTCTGTGCTCGCGGTGATGACACAGCGCCTCTCCGCGTTCCTGAAAAAGGATCGCCCCCCCCCCCCCCCCCCCCGTCCGGGCGCCAGCCGCCCACTGGCCCCGCCGCCGCAGCACACCTGTGTACGTTGGGTGGCCTACCCCGCGCATCGCAGGCGCTACCGAGTCTTGGTGTCGGAGGCCTGACAAAAACCCCTAAACCAGCTGCGACAAACAAGATGCTGCCTTCCCGGCAGCAACACCACACACTCTCTGAAAAGTGTGGTGTAATATTAGTTCTTTTACCTGCTGTGATTTTTTTTTTTTTGCCATCGCGATTTTTTTTTACGTCCTCTTGCCTTAACTTTTTTTTTTACGCCTTTGGGGCAAAGGTTAGGGCGCAGTATCACGCCTTTAGATTTACCAAGCGAAGCCCCGCACGACACAGCAGTGTGTTTTCCATCCTGGAGACCCGCTCCGCCATTTCAGCCCATTTGGCCAGACATCGCAGGGCGGCAATAACGAATGACATTGCCTTTTGCTCGTCGAGCCGCTCTGCGAACATCTAATGGTGATAATAATGATACAGCGTCCAGGCGACACTAAACGGGACACGGCTCGCCACTGCCTTTGTTGTTGTTGTTTGTGACGAAAACAATCGTATCGCGCGCGCCGTTATAGTTTTAGACGAGGCGTTTGACCAAAACACGC